>PYAF01002323.1:477831-492515 GCA_007407185.1 Glycine tomentella
GTCTACTAGATCCAGTTGGACCACCTTCTTAGTGTAAATATATTCTCTTGAAAACACCTTCTGTTTCAGACCATTTCCATGCTAGCTGCCATCCACCACCAATCATGCTGCTTCCTTGGGCAGGAGCAGGCATGTCCCTATCCACACTTGTTGCTTGACGTGAGATTAATGGACTCTGCAAATTGTCATCGGAATCGTCGTTGGCATCAGAGACATAATCATGTCCCTCTCCCTCTCTGGCAATGCTTTCTTCATCCCAATCTTCATTCCTTGGTTGATTTCCCCCAACACTAAACATGCTTCCAAAGTGTGGAAAGAGTGCGCTTCGCATGCTTCCTGTTTCTGGGAGCTTCTCATGGACACTACCAAACAAGACTATTGTTCATCCTGAAAGACCCCAAGTTTTCCTTGTGTATTTATGATCAGCTTGACGGAGTTGTCCTTAACTGGGTTTTCACGATTGTCAACCCAAACAAGACTCTTTGCATCTTTATTTCTAACAAAAACCATAAAGTCACAAAACTTTAGGATATTTGAATTCTAAATCAATCATCTGAACTCTAATTTTTGGATAAAACGGGCCAATGATTGTCTTGTTGTACATGCTTATTAGCTTTTTCCATTTTAATCATATGTTTGAAATCAAAACTGCTTTTGAAATTTTGTTCTTACGGCTGCCATCTTTAACATATCTTATGTGATTCTTTATGAATGCATGTTGTATTGGCTGCTAATGACTTACCATCCATCAATGTTGTGACTTGTTCTGAGCTCCTTAAAATTATATCAAAGGTAATGAAAATAAGTTTTGGATAAAGTTTTTGAAATTGCCACATTCTTTGCTAACTCCATCATGTTGGCTTCCATTTATCCAGTTAAAGGATGAAGAAGGACAGCTTGTGGGTTTCAGTACTTCAAATCTTTTAATTGCGAACTCTGGCACATTGGAATACCTGTAAGAAAATGAGCAATGCTTTCTGTTGATTACAAAAACTATGGTATTCAAACCTGTGATATTAGATCATTACCATGTATGGTGATTACATGTTTTGTACTTTGTTGAATGGATTACAGGTTATTAATCTTACAAGAGTGTCACAGAAGCTTGCTTACCTTGCCAACGATGCAGATGTTGTCATCTTGGAAGGGATGATAAGTTCGTCCTTGTATATTGTTGGAAACTTCTACTTCATTGATGGATCAATTTATAGATGCATTGTTGGGCTTTGGTACTTGGAATGAAGTAGGGTAAACACATGAAAGAAGCAGTTTAAACATTAAAGCTTAATTTACTACTTGTGCTTGTTACATGGTAATTAATGAGCAAGTTATAATTTCTTTACCACTTCAGGTCTTAGTTACAGTTATGTCTTGTATGTATAAAGCAAAGGATTAGTTTTAGACAGACCTTAGCTTCTATCAATATCATCATCATATATAGCACCAGTTTAATTCTGCTTATATCAGGGCAAAATTGATTACAAAGTGAGGAAAGTCCTAAATACTGACTAGTGAATTTAAAAGAAAATATTGAGAACAGTTTTCATAAATTTCACCATAATTTCTCATAAACTTGCACTGAAGTCTCTACTATTAATCTTTTATGAGGCTTAATATGGACGGCTTGTAATTATGGCTTTAGGAAAAGAAACAAACTTGGAAGGGTATATCAAGTGTCAAATTGTTGTGTATGAACTAGATATATAGGCATATCAAATTGGGAGATATCATGAAGTGGTTGAGATTTTAATCATATACTATGGAGCCTGGTAAAAAAATTCCAAGGTCATGAACATTTTATCCTAAATAAAAGATGTCTCAGTTGGTTGAGAGAAAATGATATTTATTCTAGAAATAGACTGTAGAGGCTGAATATCAAAATTTTTTGATCATGTTATGCTTTGGTTCCATATTTTAGCTGAATTTTTTTGGGAAGGATGGGCAAATATTACCTTCTATAAGGTTATAGGCGCAGTTATTCTAGATTTGTCTCACTCAACTCTATTCTTCTTATTTGTTTCTCCCCCCCCCCCCCCCGATATATTGTTTGTGTGTCCTCATCCTCCTTTCTCTTCTTTTCACGGCTGAAAAAAATATTGTATGATGTAATGCTGCTAATTGATGTATTGGCATTGCACTCAGTGGGGAGGGGGCTGATTTAGTTTTCAATAAATCACTACCATGTGTATCATGAAGATGGACATAGTTTGTCTTGCTTCTTTTTGTATGATTTGAATTGCTCTAAGGCTGTTTAAAAAGCGGTAAGAGCCGTGGAAAACTATTAACATTTTGCTTAGTAGTAAACAAAGAATGTTATATTGATCTAATGCAGTAGCAATATAGCACATGTGAAAAAGCCATTGGCCTTCATGGACAAAGGACATGGTTTTTCTTTCTTGGAATAGAATTCTTTTGCATTATATCTCCTGACTTGTTGGTGCTACAGTAATTTATAAGAACCCAACATGTTACCCATATTACCTTCCCCCTACAAATGTCCCTGTACAAATTAGGGAACCCAGAAACCACCTCAATATGAAAACCATGCCTTTGAAGCGTCACTTACTCTGCCATCCTATAATTGATTGTGAACTGTACCTTGATCTGCCATAGCTCCTTAACAGCTTGACATGCACTTTACTGTTCCCTGCAGAGGAAGTTGTATGCAGCTTTAACTGTATACTTTCCAACTATACCATCCTCCCATATCCACGCGTCGAACCTGGCTCATCCATCATGTCTTCAGACCCTATTGCACTCCCCAGAGAGCCAACCTCCCGCACCCTATTTTCATAGTGATTTCCAGCCCTTGCAGCAGCTTCTTTTAGTCCACTGTTCGAACCCACTGCTTAAGGACCTGCAGAACCCGGGGAGAGTGCAACACTCTTTTCCTTTGCTGATAGGCCTCTGGTTTTGCATATTAGACCCCAGATGCTTTTTATGGAATGTTCTAGTTTACTTCTACCAATAAGTTGGTGGGAATCCACAATGGAAATAGAGAAAACAAATTAATAAAATACTCACATTACTACTTGATTGAAAATGAAACAGAGCTACGAGAAAGATCTCTCTGAAAAGGTCTCCCCTTTCATTGCTCAGCACTTGCTCAATTCTCAAATGCTAAGAAATGGCAATTTAGAATGATCCTCTTGCCGTTCCATCCTCCTATTTATTTATCCAACTAATTCCTGCTAATTGTTCTTGGCATGAACGCTTCTTTATTTTTCCAATCAAATATCCTTTTACCTGTCTGTCCTAACATAGCTTGTGTGAGTGAATATGTTGGAATTCATGAAGTAATACCAACAACCAACAAAATATATTTTGGCTTGACGATAGATAGTTTAGTTATTCATGCCTTCTAGTGTTGATTAATCTGGGATGTCTGTTTATTTAGACCTCATTTCATGGCATGCCCGTATGTGGATTGTGGACAAAATGCACCTCTGTTTATCTAGTTATTCATCCCTTTCTCTTTCTTTTCTTGGAAACTGCACCTCTGTTTATTTTTCATATTATTATAAATTCAAACAACTTTTAACTTCATAAACAGACCAACCTATCATTTATTGATTCCTCTGCTGAACAAAATCCTAATACTCAGCAATGTTTGGCCTGCCAGTTATATACTCATTTTCCAAATCCTAGAGTAGTAAATGATGACACACCGGAAGGAGCATCACATCAGCCATGGTAAAATCTTCACCTGCCTCTCTACTTCATCAAGCAGCCTAATCAAATGCTCCTTTCTCCTTCTGAATACATCTGGTTCTTTCAATTTCTCTTTAGTATTTTTTTTTATCAGCAAACATATATATATATGAGAAACAAAGCAGTACAAGTAGTACCCTTACAAAACACCTAGTAACAAGGGCAAACCTGTGGCACCTTAATTCAAGAAAAGCATTAATTAAGGGGCCAAAGGTCTGGATGGATTACCCCATATACCAGGAAAGCTAAGTATAAGACCTTCCCCTAGATACAAAAGCCTCCCTCAAATTAGTAGACCAAAAATGAAAAGGTTTGTCAAAACCTTTCTCGAAATTCTTAAGCCATGTCCAGCATGTGAAAAGTGCCTCATCCATAAGTTTAAGGTTAATAAACCTCTCATTATGGAAGATAATTCTATTTCTATGCCTCCAAATATTCCATGTCAGGGCTATCCACCAGATTAGCCAATTCCTTTAAAAAAAAAAAACCCAGTGCTGTAAAACCACTACTTCATGTCTTTATCCAATGTTTCATATACCATATACACCATAAAATTTGTTTGCTTCAACGAAATTGGTCACTGAGCAACATCTTCAATTATTATTAATATTCTTGTATAAAAAGCTTACAAATTACAGAAACCACATACATTATTATGTGAAAGACTAGCAATCAATATAAGAGACAATACGAGATACGGTCAACAATATGCAGATAGAGACCTGTTTTCGTGCAACCTCTGAATTCAGACCTGTTTGTTAACAGATTTTACTTATAAAACATGTATCCACAAATTCCTTAAATGCTGAAATCATGATAAAATTTCTGTCTTCTCAAAATTTTTGACTTCACAAGGTGAGCCTTGAAAACTACATAATAAGGCAGAACATTCGTTAGAAAATGACCAACTAAAAACGATCAATTATATCGTTGAGGACAATTGTCCTATATAAGATAACTGCAAACTTTATAGAAACCTCCCCAATGGAACTAGCTTTTGGTAACCCCTGCATATTGATGTTCTCATTTTGGAATTTTGCAGAAAAGTTGCCATCTAATTTTGTATGCATTCAAATTACTTAATTTGCATGTCGTGGAAAGTATCTTAAACATTGTATTACATAAGTTTGTTTTTTGTGTTCTAGGTCAAAGTTTGCAACGCAATTACCACCTTCAAGGTTGTTTTAGCTTCCAAGAAAAAGAAAGCGTAGTTGTTGTGATTGTGTTCACCATTATCATCTTCAACATTAAGGGTTGAGTCACAAGTGACAGGTATGTAACATTGTTTCCCGAGCTTTGATGTTTTTCACATTTGTTTACATACAGTTATTGGTTTGTCATACATTTGAATGCATTGTGAGTCAACCTTAGTTTCCCGTTCAAGCTTAAATTCAGTGCTTAATGCGGATAGTTTGCATTAATTGTTGAATTGAATCTTGAATTGTCCGTTTGGACAGTTCAACAATCTATATTTTATACGTGAAATGTCAAAGTGAAAGTAAAGTATGCTTTGTTTATGTTAATGACATTTCGGTTTAATATATTTTGCATTGTTCTCAGAGTGCATACTTGATCAGGGTGAGTTAAACTTACCGCTTTCATTTTGTGTACTTGGAGACCAATGCGAAATCATGCCGAAATTTCATTAAAATAAACAAACCATACTTTACTTTCACTTTTACATTTCATGTATAAAATATAAGTTGTTGAATGGGATAGGGCGACACCTGTTGAACATGAACTTGATATTTTGATTGAAATGGTCATTGTTAATATCATAATTCCATTTTAGTAAAGGTCATGGATCGTAGTTGGATGAAAGCGCCCCGCATTACTGATGAGTATGAAGATGGGGTTGAGCAATTTATAAATTTTGCCACGCGTAACGCACCTTCACTGCGTGGAAAATATTTTTGCCCTTGTGTCAAATGTGGGAATGGAAGACGACAAACAATCGACGAAATCAGATCACATCTTATATGTGACGGCATAATTCCAAATTATACAAAATGGATTTGGCATGGTGAATTGTCAGAAGTCCCACAAATGCCAACTGTCCCAACCGCTGTGCCGGATGATGTACAAACAGATGATCGTATAGAAGACATGCTACGTGATCTTGGACAAGCCAGTTTTCAGCAAGCCCACTCACCTGTGTATGAAAAACTACAAAATGATTCGAAAATCCCTTTGTATTCGGGGTGCTCAACGTTCACACGATTGTCTGCGGTGTTAGCATTGGTCAATATGAAGGCAAGGTTTGGATGGAGTGACAAAAGCTTCACTGAATTGCTGGTTTTGTTGAAGAAATTGCTTCCGGAAGATAACACTTTGCCGAAAAATCATTACGAAGCGAAGAAAATTTTATGTCCTATGGGGATGCAGTACCAAAAAATACATGCATGCCCTAATGATTGTGTTTTGTATCGGAATGAGTTTGCTGAAATGCAAAAATGCCCTACTTGTGGGGAATCACGGTACAAAGTCAACATTGACGATTGTAGTGATGAGTCATTCACAAACATGGGTCGTCCAACAAAGGTCTGTTGGTATCTTCCTATTATTCCAAGGTTTAAGCGACTGTTTGCTAACTCAGACGACGCAAGAAACCTTAGTTGGCATGCACATGGACGGAAAGATGATGGATTTCTCAGGCATCCAGCAGATTCTCCTGAATGGAAAAAAATTAATCGTCTGTATCCTACATTTGGTGAAGACCCAAGGAACCTACGCCTAGCTCTTGCATCTGACGGAATGAATCCTTTTGGTAACCTTTCTACTAATCACAGTTCGTGGCCTGTGCTGTTGATGATTTATAACCTCCCTCCTTGGTTATGCATAAAGCGAAAATACATAATGTTGGCTATGATGATAGCGGGTCCAAGACAGCCAGGAAATGATATTGATGTATACCTGGCACCACTCATCGAAGACTTGACAAAATTGTGGGTTCACGGGGTTGAAGTGTATGACGCACACCTCCAACAGACCTTTACTTTGCGTGCAATGGTATTTTGCACCATTAATGACTTTCCCGCATATGGGAATTTGAGTGGCTACAGTGTCAAAGGCCATTTTGCATGTCCTGCGTGTGAAAAAGACACTTCATTTGTCCAACTCAAACATGGAAAGAAGACAGTTTACACTAGGCACCGAAGATTTCTAACACTATATCACCCATATCGTCGATTGAAAAAGGCCTATTATGGAATTCAGGAGATGCAGGCGGCGCCTATTCCATTAACTGGATGTCAAGTTTATGATCGTGTCAAGCACATTGTCACCACCTTCGGCAAGACCCAAAAAAAGGATCCTAATGACAAAAACATATGGAAGAAAAGGTCCATTTTTTTAATCTTCCTTACTGGGCGGATCTCGATGTCAGACATTGTATTGATGTAATGCATGTTGAGAAAAATGTCTGTGATAGTTTAGTTGGCACCCTCCTGAACATTAAAGGCAAGACAAAAGATAATTTAAAATCTCGGCAAGATCTTGTTGAAATGGGTATACGTGACCAGTTGCATCCGATTGCTAAAGGCCGAAAAATGTATTTACCCCCTGCATGTCACACATTGTCAACAAAAGAAAAAAAAGCTTTTTGTCAATGTCTTCGAAGCATTAAAGTCCCACAAGGATACTCTTCAAATTTCAAGAGGCTTGTATCAGTGAACGATTTGAAATTGGTTGGCTTGAAGTCTCATGATTATCATGTGCTTATGCAACAGTTACTTCCTGTAGCTATTCGGGGAATATTGCCTGAGAAAGTTAGACTTGCCATAACCAGGTTGTGTTTTTTCTTTAATGTTGTTTGCAGGAAGTCAATTGACTGTACTCATTTAGACGATTTGGAGAATGAGGCAGCTATTTTGCTTAGTCAATTGGAAATGTTCTTCCCTCCTTCCTTTTTTGACATTATGGTCCACTTGATTGTCCATCTAGTGAGAGAGATCAGGTTATGTGGGCCTGTGTATTTACGTTGGATGTATCCCATTGAAAGGTACATGAAGGTCTTAAAATCGTATACTAAAAATCAATACAGACCTGAAGCTTCCATTGTCAAAAGGTATGTGGCTGAAGAAAGTATGGAATTTTGTTCTGAGTATCTGGACACAGTTAAACCAGTTGGGATTCCTGAAAGTCGTCATGCACGGTCACTTGGAGGTAAGGGTACACGAGGATTCAATGTTGTCACTATGCCTAGAACTGCAGTTGCACAAGCACATTTGTATGTTTTGAATAACATGCCCGAGGTATTGTCGTACATCGAAGCTCACAAACAATATGTCACCGAATGTTATCCTAAATGGAACATCATGAAAGTCTTGCAAGAACATAACAAAAGTTTCGTATCCTGGTTTAAGTCCAAAATCTTAAATGATGAGAATGCTTCTTCAACATTAAAGGTTTTAGCTATGGGGCCAAATCTGAATGTACCAACTTGGAAGGGCTATGATATCAATAACTTTTCCTTTTATACAAAGTCACAAGATGAAAAAAGTTGTGTGCAAAACAGTGGGGTTTCTGTGGATGCCGATTCCGAACACTTTTCTCGTGCATCAGATAACAATCCTATTAGAGCGTCCATGCCTTACTTTGGAGTTATAGAGGAAATTTGGGAGCTGGATTATGTGGCATTCAGAGTACCTGTTTTCAAGTGTCAGTGGGTTAACGGAAACACTGGGGTATTTCAAGATAATATGGGTTTCACGCTAGTAGCACTTGATAAGGTGGGGTACAAGGAAGAACCATTCATTATGGCAGAACAAGCAAAACAAGTCTTTTACATCCAAGACCCGTCTGACCCAAGATTTTCAGTTGTTCTACAAGGAAGAACATGTACTACTAGTCAGGATGCAAGTGATGATGGAACACTTGATATTTTTGAAATGCCTGGTTTCTGCACCCGTATGCCTAATTATGGTGATGATACTAGCATTGATGATGATCACACAATTTGAAACGATCATAATGAAGGTTTATGGGAGAACATTAAAGACTAATTGCTTACCTCCAATGTAATGTGTTTTTTATTTTATTTTGTTATGTCCCTAATTTTAATGATTTTGATTACCGCAATTTAATTATTTTGTGATACACATTTGACGAATGCTAATGACTTAATTGTGTTGTCTTTGCAGATCCATGGCCACACCACCTTCATCCCCTCCGCATTTAGAAACACAACCCTCAGAAGCAAGATCTACAAGGAAAAGTAGACAATCCACCAGGCTAAGAGTGTTAACACGTAGAAACGTCGAACAGCCAAAGCTAGCAGTTACTGTAAATCATGCCACAGGAAGGGCATCTGGGAGTAACAAGGAAAAATTCCACAGTTATCTAGGGGTAGTGGCAAGAGATAAAATCCCCATTGTGCATGCTACTTGGAAAGACGTTCCTGAATCTTTAAAGGAACTCATATGGGATGACATATTGGTAACATTTAAATAAACGCAACTATTGCTGAAATATTAGTTCTACTGTGGTTTTATTTGTCATCATGTAATTGTCAATTTATGAATTTTCCAAATCAGGCAAATTTTGATTTCCAAGAAGCTGCGAAAGCGAAAAAGAAGATAATGTCTTTGGTTTGCACAAGGTGGAGACAATTCAAGTCTTCCTTAACCACTAAATACGTGTATGGTAACACACATGGACAACGGAAAACGGATGCATCTGCTACATATGGGCTAGATCCACATACTTGGGATCAATTTGTTGCTAGTCGTGAAACCCCAAATTGGGAGGTTAGATTTGAAAACGTAATTTACATAACAACACTTCAATCAATTACATTATATTAAAGTCTGCTAATTGAATTTTGTAATGTTTACACAGGGAATAAGGAAAAGGGCCCAAGAAATCCAAAAAAGGAATGACTGCCCTCACATACTATCTCGTGGGGGTTATGATTTACTTGAAAAGAACCTGATGGAGGAAAAAAGAAAGAAAAGACAAGAGGACGCAATGAATACTGAGAATTCGTCAGTTGTTGATGACCCACCTTCTCCAATTCCAAGACATGTGAAGTGGAAATTGGCCCGCACAAAGAAATATGGTCGGATGACATCAAACACAGCAGAAGAAATATCAGCTAAAATTGTGAGCGTACTATCATTTTACATGTTTATTATTTCCATCGATAATCCAATAATGATATGTTACTTTCAACTGAAATGTCTTGCAGGACGACTTGGAGGTACAAATGACACAAGGCAGCTTTGTCCCTAACGGACAAGAAGACATCCTAAATGCTGCCATTGGCAAACAAGAGCATCCTGGTCGGGTACGAGCTGCAGGTATAGGTGTCACTATAAAGCAATATTTTGGACACAGGTCACGTGCTTCCAATAGTTCAACTGCGTCAATCAATCCTCAACAAATGGCTGATATCATTAAAAACCTGAGGGAAGATTGGAGGAGGGAAGCGGAGGAGGAAAAAAAACAACTTATTGAGAAAGTGAAGGAGGAAATAAAGATGGAGTTAACCCAGATGGGAACTCAAAAACCAGCTGTTGTGGAGGCACCACTACAACAATTGGCTGCACGGGTTAGCACAAAAGGTAGTTGTGCTGGAGCAAAAGCTAGTACATCGGGACATGAAAATGGAGACGATGCGGTGCAATTAATGGGACTGTACATTGAATGTGGTGGGCCAGAAAAGCTTGTGGCATTGGCAACAGTTGTGGATGGTGGTCCCACAATTCACAATGTTGAATACTTACATGATGTCAAAAGGGTCTGTGTACAACAAGTTGTTGACGGTGACGCTGAAGTGTCATGTCCTACATCTGAGATCCAGTTTGTTAGAGACACCCTTAAGACATTCGTCGCCTGGCCCACACATTTGGTGAAGCAATTATCATCTGAGGTATAAATCTGCATTACCAGCTTTGCCTTTGTTACAGCATGTTTTGTTTACCATTTTCAGGCAAATTTTTATCTTCAACACAGGATACTCACGTTACTGAGCCACAAATAAAAGAATCAGATTTGAGAGGAAATGATACAGAAGCATGTGTTGATCTGTTGGATGAGTTGGTCAAGAACCTCTATGAACTTTATCACAAACCTATTCAACTGAAATGGGATGCTTTAAAGTTTGGGATCGCAAATGTAGAAATGTCATTCTTCATTACATTTTCGGATGTTCAAGAAATTATTTCGGGGGATAAATATCTGAACATATCGATACTACAATTGTGGATTATGTAAGTCCACTCAAATTCAATTTCTCATTTCATAATGTCATTATTTAGAATTTGTTGAGAACATATGTCGGTTACATATTTATTATTTCATGCAAATATTGTATGATAGGTTTCTTGATCAGTGGAGTTCTGAGTTGGGCCATCATGCAGTGTATGGTTTCTTTGAGCCTCAGATGATCCACAATGCAAAGGATAGGCGAGTTGATGCTCAGCAATACATTCAAATGTGGGTCAAGGAATCCCAGAGACAAGTGTATCTAGGAGCTTATCTGAATCAGTAAGTAAAAAACATTTGGTCGAATGTAATGAAGTAGATGTCATCAATTGTTACCTGATATATTTTAAATGCAGGGCCCATTGGCAATTGTTTGTTGTATCTCCTACGAGTAACACAATTACATGGTTTTGTTCATTGCGTAAGAAACCAGACATTCACATCAAAGCCGTACTAAACAAGTTAGTGCTACGAAACAATAAGTTTTTATATGTTGTTACCAGATTGGTTAATGAATAATAACGTACTATATAACGTAATGTGTGTTGTTTTTTCATTGAATTAGTGCACTGAAGTCATTGAGTACCGGTGTAGACGGTCAATGTAATGCAGGAGCACCCGCCTGGGTTGAGATGAAGGTTAGTAATTTACTGCACCGCTAATAATCAATGTTTTGATTTCAGAATCTGTGTAACGGTGACATGAATGTGTATGTATTTGTAAAAATAGAGCCATGTGCAAAAAGGAGGCTATGAATGTGGGTATTACGTGATGCACTGGATGTGGAACATCGTAGGAGGTGCTTTGCAAAATGAGTGGCACACGGTTTGTTAACTTAAGCACAATGTTTCATATTTGTTTATTTTTTCAAAGTTTTTATTTGAATAATGTAGTGCATTAAATGTTTCTATAAGTTATTTTTTTCTTGCAGTACTTCAGTGATGGCACACCATTGGACATGGACGAACTAATGAGTATTAGGAAAAAATGGGCACAATTTTTGCTGGACTATAAAAACAAATCGATGTAGACAGGTTAACATAACACACACCTAAACCATGGTGGTTAGACTGTGAATGGTTTACGATGAAACAATGGTGCACAGTTGGTTACAGTTCTTTTTGCTTTTTTGGAAATGTATAGTTACTGTCAATTTTTGTATGGTTAACATGACTAGTAACAGACCTAAACCTTGGTGGTTTAATTGTAAATGGTTTAGGATGAATTAGATGCACAGTTGGTTACATTTCTTTTTGTCTTTGCAGGAAATGTATAGTTACTGTCATTTTTTGTATGGTTAACATGACTAGTAACAGACCTAAACCATGGTGGTATAATTGTCAATGGTTTTGGATGGAACTTTGATACACTTTGTTACATTTGTAACTATCTTAGGAGGAAATGATTATTTACTGTCAATTTTTGTATGGTTCTGCAAGACAAACCCCCTTCTTCCCCCCCTAAATATATGTGCATTGTATTGTGAGACGCAAATGTGGCAAATTTCACTTTTCAGGTAGTGGACTTACAACCACATCCCTAATATCCATAGACAACAAATTGGAGGAAGCATTCAGCATCGTATGAGGTAACAGCACAATGAAGTTATAATAATTAGTTGTGACATACTGCCAACCATTGTGCCAGTGATTAAAAAGTGTTATGTATGATTATGCCTACACCTTCAATGACACACAAGGTTGAATTTCCTGTCATACATGAAAGCAATTGTCTTCTATTTCTTGAAATTTATTTTTTCCCCTTTTTTACCTGTAAATTTAAAGTCCAAGCAAACTATGTTGATACTATGTTTAAGATGTGCAAGTTTGGGAACTCTTTGTTGAGTTAGTTGTGTCTTTGCTGTAAAAGATTGAGCAAGCTTGGATTACATTACATCAGGTTATACTGTTATACAAGGTAGGTGATTAGGTCACTCAAATAAGGATAGGGTAGTACTAACAACTTTTCCTTTTTTGGAACTAAATGAACTAAATAATTAATCACATGTATTGCTTTCATTAGTGTTACTTGGAAGATGGAGTGAAACCACTAAGAAGAGAGATAGGATAAATTTGCTTGCCTATTTGGCTGCTGAAGAAGCTCTGAGAGCTGAAGAAATGGTTGTGGCTGATGTAATTCATGCAGTGTCTGCTTCAAAAAATGAACATCATGTGTGTGCTAGGTGCTCTGCTCCAGCCAGAACTCACTGCTCCAGATGCAAAATTGTTACATATTGGTAAATCTTCTAACTTACTTTAGCTGCAAATCTATTTTTCTTTCTCCCCTTTTGTATTCTTAAATTAATTGTGTGGAAGCATGCTTTGAATACTTATCACAATATCTGCCTTGGTAATAAGGATACATGGCTGCTAATTAGATTGAAGTTTTTCTCCATTACCATGCCACCTAACGAAGAATACAGTACCTTAGGAGTTACTAAGCAATTTTTCATGCCTGCTGTTACTTACATTGTCTCCATTGTATGGTACTGCAGAAACAAGGCCAAATTTGACAATATAGCTATCAGTTTAGACAAGGCTAAAAACAATATTCAATCTGGTGGTGAACCTCCATTCTGGCTCAATGCAATCATCCATTTAAAGATTACAAATTTGAAATGGCGCGGCCAAAGGTACTCTTGACGGGCTTCTTGTGAGTACTTTTTCCAGACATTAGTGTTGCAGAATGCACTGACTCAGTTTTAGAATGCAGCACTGTATTGGGTTGCAGAATGCAGTACTATACACCGAATACGAAGTTTTGGTACATCGCCCATTTTATCATTCAATAACATAACCCTTTTGTAAGATGGGATGTCTTTAAACCGGGATAGGACCGAGCTGTCATCTGATTGAATCAGAACTTGTTGTTTGGTTTGCTTGTCAAAGGTGGCATTGATCAAAGCAATGCTGACAACATCTACAATGTCAAAACCCTTTTTGGATGCAAGGTAGGGGGATTCTGTGAGAAAAATAGTTAGCAATAATAGCAATTTTTTCAAATAGTATTTTGAGGAGCACTGATAATACTCTAACACACTCCTTCAATCACACTTTACTATAGGTTAGACAAAAAATTGTGATTTTTATAAATTGAGATTATGTTTTGAAAGAGTGTTGCTAACAGCAGAAGCATTATAGGGAAGTTAGGAATGTTGCTCACTTGGAAGGTCTGATGGTCTAACATGTTTCTATTTTGTTGCTACTATGTGGTTTAGTTGGTTAATTTAGTTGATCAGGAAAAAGAAACAATGAAGAGCATTGTAGGTTTTTCACTTCCAATTTAAGAGAGACTCACCTCTATACATTTTGAACTAGGTGCACATCACATGTTCGAGCTAGAAAGAAACTGAGCATACATGAGGCTTTGATATACCTTGTGAGGAATATATGCTGGTTTTGAGTTCTATGCTTGACCAAGTTTGCAGTTTTTTATATTTGATTTCTGTGACAATTTATTTTATGTCAGTTTCCTTTTCTATTGGTAATTTGGGAGGAATTATTTCATCTGAAATTTGTTAATATTTGTAATTATCCTGGACGACAGTTCCTATCGTATCTTTTGGCAGAAACTGCAAGGAAGCGGAGACATTGAGATAGTGATTCAATGGGTAAGTCTGTTAAAATCATAAAAGGTTCTGTGGTCTATCCGAGTATATTGATATCTCAATTATATGCTTCTTTACAATCACTTGCAAATACTGAAACATTGAGAATTTGAGACTCAATGGGAATATTTTGTTGTTGTGGGATAAGATTTTTGTTGTT
>PYAF01002323.1:492615-522961 GCA_007407185.1 Glycine tomentella
CATTAAATTGATAACAAATAAATTTATTGATTGAAATTAATATAAATTTACAGTTGATATTACTGTTTAACACAATAAATTGATTACAACGTCGGCTTACGTTTAAAACAAAACCGTCTTCGTGTCTACTACTTTCAAAGATGGTTACAGAGAAAACCCGTCGTCGTATATGACATTCAAAGACGGTTATACAGAAAACTCGTCGTCGTACATGACATTCAAAGACGGTTATTCGGAAAACCATCGTTGTATCCCATTTTCTAAGACGGTTATTAAAAAAACCGTCCTTGGAGACTGAAAACAAAGACGGTTATCCGTAAAACCGTCTTTGTATATTGTATTCTAAAACGGTTGTTTCGAGAACCGTCTTTGTATTGCGCTTTTAAAGACGGTTTTAGCAGAGAACCGTCTTTGAATGTGTAATTTCAGATTATTTAATTTTTTTTAAACTAAACAAAGACGGGTTTTAGTAAATAACCGTCCTTGAATATGTAATTTCATATTTTTTAATTTTTTTTAAACTAAACAAAGACGGGTTTTAGTAAATAACCGTCCTTGAATATGTAATTTCATATTTTTTAATTTTTTTAAACTAAACAAAGACGGGTTTTAGTAAATAACCGTCCTTGAATATATAATTTCATATTTTTTAATTTTTTTAAAATGAAACAAAGACGGTCTTTATTTATAACCGTCGTTAAAATATCAAAAACAAAGACGGTTATGCATAAACCGTCTTTGTATATTATAATCTAAGACGGGTGTTTTCAAAACCGTCTTTGTATTGCGATTTTAAAGACGGTTTTATTGAAGAACCGTCTTTGAATGTGTAATTTCAGATTTTTTAATTTTTTTAAAAAAATTGAAACAAAGACGGTTTTATTGAAAGACCGCCTTAAAATATGAAAACAAAGACGGTTGAAATGACCGTCGTTAAAAGGGGAGATTTTCAACGACATGCGATACAACGACGGTTGAGCAACCGATGTAGAATGTCTGAAATAACCGACGTAGAATGTAGGCGCTGTAGTAGTGGGTAGAATACTGTGAGATAAGCATCTGCATCTCTGTAGGGGAAAAAATAAAAAAGCAAATAACATTTCTACTACTAACTCCGTAGACCATAGAATCCCTAAATCGCTTTTCAGATCGAATCGTAGCTTAGTTTATAGAGCCAGTTGTGATTTTTTACACTGTTTATATCTTCATTTGGAAGATATTGTATGCTCTCCAGGCTAGCTAGAGAACTGAAAGACTGAGCCTTCCCTTGATAAAACATAGACATTAGACAAACCTCTCCTGCATGCATATGTGATAAAAAAAAAAAAAAAAAAAAAACTATTGAACTTACCAACTTACACCAAAGAAGGAAATTGAACGAAAGTTAAAACAAGGCATGCATATATCATGCAGGAAATTGATTCATCAGCTCTGATAGTTCAAAGAAAGGGTGGTTTGAATGCGATGATGAAGACGAGCACACGAAGTTCATTCAATCTTCTGAGCACATCAACATTCCCGTCTTCCTCGATTGGCGTTCCCAGCTTCAATTCACGTTCATTTCTACAACAGAAGAAAGATGACGAAGATTTCTTGTCAAGCCCTTCATTGAGAAACCTTATCTGTTTATAATATATGATTGGAGCAGCTACATTTATAAGATTAGCAATGAAGAAATGGATATAGCATTATTTTTTTTTTTTTTTATAATTAACACTATATCCTAAATATTGCCATTGTCTGATCACGTTACACTCACTTGTAGAGGATCCATATCCTGAGTCACCCTATTAACTTCTTTTTAATTTTTGGTGTTTGACGTGAAACTGTGGTCCCCCATCTCGCCAACTTTGCTTCTTAAAGCCATGAGACCTTTTAAGTTTTAATGCATCGTTTATCACAACATCTATGTAACATTTTCAGTAAAGAAAAATGTTTCACGAATTCTAATTATGCTATAAGAAAAAAAAATATTATTGGATTTATGAGGTGATAAGAAGAGAGAATAAAGAAAAATGAGATGTGTTGTTGGAATATTTAAAATAACTACCTAAGTGTTTTTGTGTTATTGATTCTTTGTTAAATGTTGCTGCTATATATGGCCTTAGGTCAAGTGTGGTTGTAATGGTCACGTTGGGCATTTTGCTGATTTTCGTTGGCAGCTTTGGTTAGGAATGACCTGCATTTCAAATACTATGCTATAAATAAGAAAAGGATGAAATTGGAAGATTAAAAATATAACTGCTATAACTAATATTAATTGGTCATGCACCACCGTGTATGCTACCTGTTAAAAAGTACTCCCAAATCCCATCAAACGCGCTTGGTTTCTTTTAAAAACTACATACAAATAGCAATGCTTAAGTCTAGATAACACTTAATTATTGTTGAATAAATATAGATAAATCTTACAATAAATAGAATTCATCCCGACTTGCATATTATGTGTATCACAAAAATATCATATATTCTTTTGTTAATTGCAAGATCTGTTATTTATTTATTTAAAAAAACAATCTCTATATGATGCACATCTATTTATTTATATACATATCACTTTCCTTTTAAATTTGAATCGTTTAACTATAATTGATTTTACACACTATTACTGTATTACACATTTGATTACAAAATAAAAATCATCTCTCGTATTTAGATGAGCTGGATTGGTACGTACAATGAGGATATGTGACTATGTGAGGATAAGGGTACAAATATGATATGGTGATATTTGAATGGCAATCAAACCACCACCACATGATGTTACTGTGCAACGGCAAGTAGGCCTCACAATATCATGGTTTAATTAGGGGGAAATAATACGATGTTTCTTCAGAATATGTACACTCTATTGTTCTCAAGTGTAACTATGAAGCAGTTTCCAGGGTGGGCAATATTAACATTATTATTTATAAATCTATGTGCCTACAAACCTTTCAACATCAGCACCAGTGGTCTAGTGGTAGAATAGTACCCTGCCACGGTACAGACCCGGGTTCGATTCCCGGCTGGTGCATGCTTTTTACCACTTTTTTGTATGGAAATGATATCATGTACTACTCGTAATCTCGTATACTTGATTTGCTCAATCATTGATGATAATTGACATTTCATATTTGCATCATTTGCATGCATACAAAATGGTACCTTGGGCTCGGGGGATGATACTTGTGTGGGAAACGACACATTCGTACAACTGCCACACATAGTACAATCATTTTACAACCACTCAATAGTCATCATTCTCATTGTAAAATAGGTCTTTTCCTTAACTTTGCTATTGCCCATCGTCAATAGATTGACTTATTTAAAGTATTTTTGTGTTCAAATTAACTTGTTTTAAGTTCTTTTTTTTTTGCACGTTTTTTAAATTAATTATTTTTATGGATGTTTTTCCCAAATTTTAATAATTAACATGCTGACATTAACAAGGGAAAAGATCACATTTTTTTCAATCATACGCTCGCATACAAAAGTTCACTTTTTATATGATTTTTCCTTTCTTTTTAATTATATCTCTTATTGTATTTATATTTTCTTTTACTTCTTTTTCTCAGTCAAATATTATAGTGTCCATACATTATTTATTTATTCAAGGACACTCATTGAATGTTTAAAATTAAAAAATAATCGGATAACTTCATAGAGGTAAAAGTATTTTTTTTTAATGTTTTTTGAGAGCATCTCCAACTATGGTTTATTCTTGTGTGCTTAGTGTGAAGAAACTGTTCCTTAATTTTTTTTTTCATTGGAGCAAGCTCACGAGGCAAGGTGCGTTCCATCATTCTTTAAAATAATTTCTTATATAAGAAACAATATCTTAACATTAAAAAAATAATTTTTTCATAGCTAATAGGTATAACACACGTATAGATCATAGGGTCTTTATGAACCATATTGAAGAGATGAAAACCAAAAAAAAAGGGAAAGTGGAAAACCAAATCTCCAACAACACTGACTTCCGAGCTCAGCGCAGGTGGCGCGATGGAGATGCGGCGATGGTTGAGGTGTCTGCTCAAGACGCACGATGAGCAACGTTGGTGACTCTATGAGCTGCAGTGGAGAGAATCAAAGCTAGTGGCTGGTGGGGAGGATTGTCCCTGGTTGATGGTGGACGCTGGGAGATGGAGATGGTGACTACAGTCACTCATAGTAGCACCGATGGCTGTAGTGGCAAGGAGCGGTGCTAATGATGCGCAAATAGAGAAAAGGTTTTAGAGAGACAGGTTTGGACGAGAAAAGAAAGATAAGAGAGAAGGGTTGGTGGGGAAGGTTATGAAGAAAAAGGATTTTGAAGAGATAAAAGAAAACGAGGTAGTATGGAAAAAAGAATCTGAAACGTTTTGCACATAATAAACTTGGAAAACTTTTATCACAATTTTTTTATGCCCGTGTAGTTTTGCACACAATATTTCTACTCCTAATTTTCTTATTGTTACACATTTCCTTTTAATGTTATGTAATTTTTATAATTCTTAATTGAAATTTAATATTTTTTTCAATTATTCATATTTATTATTTGTATATATAAAAATTGAAACATGAATTAATTATTTATTTGAATAATAATTAAGTTATAATAAAAATATATCTAAATATGTGGATTTTTGAAGTTTCTTGTGAATTTTTAGAATTATAGTAAAATTATGTATGAATTTCTTATGACTGAGATGACACTATGAGAATCACAATCACAAGAAGTGTTATAGGGATAAAAAAAAAGATTAAAAAATTCATATAAAAAATTATGGTCGGAGATACTCTAAGATGTTATGTTGAAATGTCCCCAGTATTGCACATTCGCACATTCATATCCTCACTTGTCGAAAATGTTGTAATAGTTAAGCATTGTCCTGCTGAATTGAGTTTTACTTTATACACTATAAGAAATTCTTATACACTATATATAATTTGTAAAATACCAAAACTAGCCTTCCGTTTGTTTTTATTGTTTTTATTTATGGTGCTTTTTCTCATCACTGTTTGCTACACATTGGAGGTGGCCTGCGATTTTGTTGTGCATTGTAGCCGTTGCTGCGATTTTGTTAAGCTTGGTCTTTCCATCCTCGTTACTATTGCCTTGGATTACGGAAATCAAATGCAGTTTTGATTTTTTCTAGAGCGAATCTTCCTTTAGTAAAATTATAAGATTTTTTTTTATTATCAATTATGAAATAAGTTTGATTACTGTATCAAAACAGTTCTTTTGCTAAGTAATGTGAGATTGCTTGTATTGTGAACTTAGAAAAAATAATATTTGAAAAGTTACTTAAACGAGGTCTGTAAACTATATAAAAAAAATAAAAAAATTGAAGGATATATTGATATTAATGAAGGATGAAAGTTCGAAATTACAGAAGCAAATTGGGTGCTTGCATCTGTGGATTTTTTAAGCTGTTCGACCACCACAGGTTATTCACAATACAGTAGTTATTATTATGCATTTTGATCGTGATTTTGATAGTATTGATGTTAACTTGCTATACTTTTAATAAGCGATCTTCAAAGATACCATTATTAAAATAAACTGGACTAAGAACATCTTTTACAGTGAAATTCTTAACTCTTATAAAGTTCTATCATGGCACAAAAAGATAGCAATCTTAAATCTGTCATGCTGAATATAAAGGAAAATATGAACTTTTAAATCATGTCCGCACAACTGAAAACTCAGCTTCAAACATAGTATTGGAAGCAATGGACCTCAACCGCAAAACATATAATATTATTGATGTTGTCAATGTTTTCTCATTTTCTCTACAACTATTCAACAGAATTGAATTATAGCTACCAATTATTCTAAAATTTCCCCTTCCTCCAATTCCTCTGGCAAAGGGAATAATTCACTAGTACCTATTAAATCTATTTCGTTTTCTGCTTTCTTGGCAAATTCACTATCAAAATCAAAGAGATCACCAGGATTTGTCTGATCCAAGATATCAGTATAGAAATCCATCAAATCCTGATCAAAGTCAAATGCCATATCTTCAGAGAATTTTAGTTCATTGGTTTCTGTCAAAGAATGCGAAAGATTACCCCCAGTAGCTCCTTCAAACAGAGACTTCCCTGAGGAATCATTTGGTGCTTTCTGAGAACTCATATTTTGGGTCATCACTTCATGTGATAAACTTGATTCCACTTGTTTCATAAGATCAAGAACATGAGGATCTGCAGAGTTGTTGTCATCTTCTATCACTTCCTCCCTAAATGATAAACCTTGAGGGATTTGGTTGTCTTCACAATCTTTCTGCGGTGATTTATGCTTGCTTGTATTGACATCCTTAATAACTTCAAAATTGATTCTATGAGATGGCAAGTAAACAAAAACAACAGGAAACTCCAAAATGACTATATTTGCTAATTGTTGTCTGATTGGCGCCTTTATATCCAACTCTTTGAAAGGTGACTTGGGACCCTGTATTTGCATGAACAAGATAAAATTAATAACTAATATGAAATCATATCTTGATGTGTTCAGTCAACATGATCCTACAAGTCTGCCAGCTCAGTAGTATACAGAATTTCAACCATAGAAAAGGTAAAGAAAACTACCTTCGGGTATTTACGAATGAAAAGCTTTAAACAATCCAGCTGGACTTCACAAAATTGCCTTAGCTGATTCTTCCAAGGACCAGGCATGAGGTGCTTCTCTAGAATGGAGTAAAAGCTTGTATTTTCATCAACTCTGGAGAACATGAGCATAATTTGAAATTGTATTCTATAGAGTCCAAAGCATGCAATAGGAATATCAGGTGTCGTATTATTGTATTCCAATTAAAGGATTCTTCTATGTTACTCACCCATGGTCAAGTAAAACAACATCTGTTGAGTGAAAATGTAATTCAATTGTCCAAGATATAAACTTCTTCCTGAAAGCATTGTATGAAGCAAAAGTTAGCAATCTAAAAATGAAGCATTCGTATAATCTACATCTCCATTTGGCATCAATGTCTTAAAAAGAAATCATCACAACTTGATAAAAAAAACCTTATAATAAGAGCCCCACATATCCTCTTTGTATATCACGTATACAGTATATACCAAAAGATCAAAATTAAACAAGGAAACAGTAATTAGCAAAGTACAAAAAGGACTCCTAATGCAACAAAAGCTAGTTATAAAATGATGAAAATACCTCTGGTGATATTGAGACCGGTTCTTCTCTCTTTTAGACATTCCATTAGGGAGAAACATCAGTTTGGTTCTCCTGCTCCCAGCAGCATTCTTTAGGCTTCTAAGGTAATGAGGTAACTTAAAATAAGCATAAATGCCCAATTTATTTCTCATTCTTTGAGCAGATTCAGCCACCCTCTTCACCTCCTCCAGCATATTATAGTCTAACCGGGGAACATCACAAAAATAAACACATAGATTCAGACATAGATAAATTAGAAGAATCCACCAACAAAACTATCCAAGTGCAGCTGTACACATTTACAAAAAATCACACATGATAACAACAATAAACATGATGAATGAAGAACATGCAAAATGCTGATATTAAATCTAAGAAGAACCATGAACAAGGATGTGCATCCTCAAAGTATAAAATAATATGAAGACATAATTTTGACCAAATATAATTAATGGGCACTTCAACCAATTCTCTATTCCGAAAAAAAAAATCGTGTTTTCTCATTCAAACTTAACACGACCTGACAAAAGGGTCGTTTTGGTGACTCGAAGGACATTAAGTAATGTAAAAGGGTCGTTTTTTCTGCTCATGCAGGGACAGAATACGAGGTTTAAGGAGCAAAGTACCAGATAACAGGACACTGTCATCAAACTTCGAAAGAGGAAGAAACTGAGTCGGGTTCCTCTTGCCACTACACCCAGTTCGCTCTTTGTGAGACTTCACGCATGGAAGACTGCACGAGTGTAAGGAGCAACCAGGGCACGTGTATTTCGATGGGTTCGATTTGCATTCTTCACATAGCGTTGTTGGTTTTCTAGTTGAGACTTGTTCTTCGGCTTGTGACGCAGAAACAGTCATGTTTGTGCTTCCAATTTCACCGTTGCGGGAAAACTGGCGGCAATTGGCTAATAAAACGCGACTTGCCGTCACCTTAAAGCAATACTGTTAACGGCGTTTGGGTAGCAGCATCCTAGGAGGGAGCTCACTAGTCTAAAAAAATTAGGGTTTCAAGGTTAATAATGGGCCATATGGGCCCAACGTTTTTTCTTTTTCTGAATTAGTTTGTTGGGTTTCATTTAACTCCAATTTATCTTCTCTTTTTTTATTTGATTTTGAAGATAAAATAAAATATAATAAACTTAATATTGACAGTAATTATAAAATATAATAACTAACAGTAATATAGTAAAAATATAGTAAACTATTTAAAGCATCACAGATAAAATAATAAACTTAATGATAATAGTAATAATAAACTAAGCAAAGTAAAATATTTAATGTGATAAACAAAACAATAATAATAATAATTAAACTAATATTTAAACCAATCCTAAAATTCAAAATCGCTAACCTTCTTCCCTCTAACTTAGGCACCATATATATCTAAATAAAATCAATCGAACACCTTTTTCTTCTCTCTTTGTCATTTTCCTTTCTCACCAACGAAATATTTATCATTCTCTCCCACACCACTTTTTCTTCCTCCACGTTCCTCCTTTTCTTCAATTTCTCACACCATCATAGCAATAAAACAACACACTAACAACAATAGAAAAATTCTAAATTCTGATTAACACACCAAGAACGAGATAGGAGGTGATGGAATTTGATATTGTAATTTTGAAATTTCAATTTCTCTTTCCAATAATGATCATTATTTTGTAATTTTTGTTGTCTTTTCATTTCTTTTGTGGTTTTAAGTCAAGCAAGGGAGACCAATGTTGGGGATCAATAAAAGATAAAAACTTGTTTTTTAATCTGAATTGGGTACAAACATGGTGCTTGTGCATTGATCATGAGTCATTAAGCTCTGGAAAGAGAGACAACAAAGAGATAGATAAATAAAGATAGATATATATATATATATATAGAGAGAGAGAGAGAGAGAGAGAGAGAAAGGCGTGGTGGAAGAAGAAATCGAGGTTGAATACGTGCCTCTTTGCAAAGATAATGAGATTGATGTTGATTACGAGTTTGATAAACCTCAGTCCTTCAATTTCATGCCCCAAAAACACATTTTGGGATGCCATTGAAGCAGAGTAATGGTTTTGAATTTGCCCCAAGTTACCCACCTTCACGTAAGAATTTAAGGAAATTAAATCAAACAACATTGTGATGTACTGATGTTTTGTTGTGTTTGAAAAGTGGGTTGAGTTTTGTTTTTTATTTTGTTTAAAGTTGATAAATTATAACATGAGTTAGTACCTTAAATATTTTTATTCTCAGTCAATTATAAATCATTAATGATATAATTTATTATGCATGGCAATACGTGATTCAACGTTGCATTGCAATTGAATGTTTATAAAAATGAAAACAAAACATTTTGATTTTTTATTTTGTTTTGGATATTTTGTGCACAACGTTTCTCTTGAAGATGAGATGGGGAAATTGTAGTCTTAGCATAGAGACAAAAAACAAGTTTCAAATATTGAGGAAAATAGCATAGGTATGATTTCACAGGGTTTAAATTGTTGTTAGATTGATGGTACAATTTTTAGCTACTTCTTACTGTGCCTTGTGATTGATGTTGTTCAAAATGATTGTTTTAAGTTTTTGCATGTCGAACCTATGAGTATGCTCTATGGTTTATAGTGTTTAACATATTTCTTTTAGATATTAGGAACTTGTCATTGATGATTTAAAAAAAAAAATCCATTTTCATGGTAGCTTGTGATTACCTAATTTACTAAATTCAATTGTATGTATGAAATTTGGGAAGAAAGTGTAAGAAAACTCTCTCTATATTTTTGAATTTGGAAATTAGTTTTCTATATATAGAATGAACTTTGATGGTCATTGTTTTTTTTTTATATAGTTTTTTTGAATTCTCTTTTAACTTTTCATGTATTATTTGTTTATGTGAGTACATATTTGTTTTCAGGACTCGAGTATTGTAATGACTTAGCTAAATGGTAAGACAATCCTCTTAGCAAGTCAAGTTCATCAAAGACTAAATATTTCTCTTTTATGAAACCAACCGCAAGTCATTTGACCAAGCAAAAGAACCCTTTAGAAGTTCAAAACCCTCAATATTTAAGGTGTCAATTATATCTCACCCAATTTTTTTGATGA
Source organism: Glycine tomentella (assembly GCA_007407185.1). Lineage (NCBI taxonomy): Eukaryota > Viridiplantae > Streptophyta > Magnoliopsida > Fabales > Fabaceae > Glycine > Glycine tomentella. The sequence goes on from PYAF01002323.1 coordinate 502,826, forward strand.
TGATGAACAATGTCATATTTTGTGTCTTATCGAGTATTTCACAATTTCTTTTGAATTTATCTTCGATAGATACTTTAAATGTAAATATTTTTTCATTATCAACAAAAATATTCTAAATATGACTTTCAAATTAATTATACAAAAGGTTATAATCTTACCATACATGATAATCTATGATTGAATGAAACTGTTAATGCGTTATAATTAAATTCATTTTAAAAGAAAATGAAGATTGATTGTTCACTCTATCATGACTTAGGATCTTACAAATTACACGATATTTTTTTTAGAAGAGAAAACTTATTGCATTTCATTTATGATAACATTTAGGTATGATGTACTTCTTGGATTTGACTACAATCAATTGAATACTCAGCTAACAAATAGCAAAACCAAAATACAACCAAGATAAAGCTCTTCAATCCGCCTTAGAGTTTGGGGGACATATGTCCTACTCGGACTCAACGTCTCCACATTAAGCAACCAGTCGAGTAGGATACTTAGATTCAGAGAATATGACAGTTTTAAATAAGGGAAAAAGGAAACTCTATCTTTACTAAAAAATATGAGATAGCCTCTAAATCTGGAAAATTGAGATCTATGCATCCAATTCAACCTCTATAAGAGAAAGTCACCAAGGTTCAAGTATTTCATTCTCATTATTGATATATGCTTATCTCTATATTTCTAACTTGAGTGTTGGAGTGTCAATGCAACTATCCCCACCCTTGTTTGTGAAGGAACTCAAGGAGGACCACCGCCATGAAAGAGTTATGCCAAATCCCGTGTGAACACGTATCATACATTTTCTTTTTCTTATCTTTGTGGTAAACATACATTTCCTTCTCTTATATAAATTCCTACAAGAAAGATGCCATATAGATTATAACTAGGCCCATTTCAATATATAGTTGGGGAGTAAACTTTGTTGAATTTTAACTGAGAATTTGGATGTATTATTTCAGAAAAAGAAAATTCTATACCTTATTTCAAGTTTTATGGTTCTATTTTGACTCATTTGCTAAACAGGTTTGATTCCTATGCCACCAGCATCATTTAATTGTGCACCATACCAAAATACCGTCCTATTAAACTCAACTCCCGTACCATTTAAGTTGAAAATTCACTGTTTACATAGCATGACAGTATAACTTACAAACCCCTTGCGTCATTCAATGAAAATTTACAAACTCGAGATGATTATGAATTATCATTCTATAGTCATTATCTTGCATGTAAATTGAGGAATAAACATTAGTATGACAAGAGTTGCAGTACTGATATAGTTAAGGTGGGGGGCACTACTTGGCATGCTTCTCCTGATGTAAGTTCAATTCACATTTTATGTCTGCAAAAACCATTCCAGTACTGCTAAAGAGTAATACTTGTACAAAATACAGTGGAAACCTTCTATAAGCTTTATTCTCTTTACTGTCAATCTAGAAGACTTAAGTCTCCACCCTCTTCACCCCAACATTTGGCTTTGGCATGAATAATGGATACGTTGAACATGAAGTGCCTAGAGGCTGTTATTTGATACAACATCCTCAAAGCGAACAAGCCATTGATCATTAGAGAACTGCTGAGGTTGTAGCCTATCCATTTGTGGGGGGTGGAGGTTGTTTTGTTTTCCCTTTTGAATCACAAATTGTGCATAATCAATGGTCTTTGAGGAAGGGACGAAGATATTTTTACTGGGAGGTGCTGGGAGTAGTGATGCCAAAACCCTGGCAACCTCATGCATGGTTGGCCTCTTGGAAGGATTTCTTTTCGTGCAAAGAAGAGCAAGCTGAAAGGTCTTCTTAACATGGGTCAGATCCATGCAGGTAATAGACACCTCAGGATCCACAGTCTCCATTATAGTGTTGTTATCTGCCTTGGATAATATCTGCAAGCCATGTTACAAAATTATTATTGCCAGCTTGAACAGGAAAAGACTTAATATCTCGAACACATGTATCAGGACTTATGAATATTGAACATATAAATGTGTTTGGTTTAGCTTATGAAGAAATAATCTGATAGACACTGGAACAGGCTCAAAGAAAGAAAAGAAATGTTTATTAGCTTCTTGGAGAGTATTCTCCACTGGGTACAAGTGAATTCGAGGTCACTGGCCTCCTACTTTCCTCAATGCCCTCTAATCTGTTATTCCCTCCCCTATATACAGGGTTCCCTCTATCAGTTATACTAACAAACCGTTAGTTATACAGATTACAACAATTATGCTCTAATAACACCCCCTTAACAGCTATTTACACCTTCTTGAATACATTTTGCCCCACCTATTGTCTCTATCATAATCATTTATTTTTACTTGCTTCCCAAGTGAGCTTTTGAAAATTACAAGCGAGTATTTCTCTATATTTGAGTATTACCAAAGATGCACCAAGTGTTGACTTCAAAAAAGAAAAATGATGCACCAAGGGTTGCAGAAACGTGCTACCACTGATCTATACTTGACATTTCTTGTTCAAATATGATCATACCAAATAAACAAAACAAACCTAACAAACCACATAATTGTCATTACTTATATCATATGATAATCCAAAAACTGAACACAACAACAAAGCCCTGCCTTACTAGATGAAGTTGGCTATATTATGGATCAGGATCACACGACAATATTCGGCTCGACTGAAGATCAAATCTTTAGAAATATTAACCAAAAATTGACCAATGCAGATATACTTACCAAGTGATGCAAGTTGGAATCATTGTCCACTGCTTTCTTCCCAGTTAGTAGCTCAAGTAGAACAATGCCAAAGCTATACACATCGGACTTTTCAGTCAGCCTAGATGTCCGGGCATACTCAGGGTCAATATAGCCTATTGTTCCAAGAACAAACGTTGACGCATGAGTTCTTGTAGTTGACAAACATTTGGCAATGCCAAAATCAGAGAGACGAGCTTCAAAGTTTTCATCTAGCAGGATGTTTGAAGACTTTATATCCCTGTGAATGATTCTAGGATTGCAGTCATGATGGAGGTAAGCAAGTCCTTCAGCAGCTCCCACTGCAATCCTCATGCGTGCCTCCCAATCAAGTTTTACCTTTTTCGAGGGACCTGTAAGATAAGACAATGATGTCATAAAAACAATCTAAAGCTCATTTATTGAATTGCCTTGAACAAAAGAAGCAAATGTGTTAGCAAGTTTAAGATTAAGACATCATTAATCTGAGGAAAATTCCAATTTCAATGCACCACATACGAGTTATTTTATTGAAGATGAGATTTCATAACAGTGAAAATTTCTAAGGAGTTGTTTCAAGGTTAGTGAATATACCATGAAGAAGATCCCACAGAGAGCCATTCTCCATATAGTCATAGAAAAGAAGATTTCCATTAGGAGTTAGAGCATAACCATGCAAAGTGACAAGATTCCTGTGTCTGATACTGCCAATAGTTTCAAGTTCGGTCTCAAACTCCCTTGAGCTGTGTGAATGCTGGTTGTATAGTCGTTTAATCGCAATTGGCCGGGAATTCTTTAAAACACACTTGTACACAGTACTAGAGGCACCATACCCTACAATATACTTCTCATTGAGATTCTCAGTAACTCTCATAATGTCATCAAAGGTATGGATGGCCAAGCCCATATGAAGAATTACAAGCTTGGGTGGCCCTGAAGAGAAGGAAGCAAAAGCAAAAACAAGTGAGAATTTGGCTCACATAATAATACTAAGCAATAAACATAAGCAGTTCTTATGTTCAACATGCCTTGCCCAGTTCCACTAGATCCTTTAATCAATTGCTTTGATTGGCTTGATCTGTAGATTGCTATAGTTACCATGGCCAATAATGTGATGATACCAACAATGAGACAAACAATTGCAGCCTTTGAAAAAACCACTGGACAAAAAAGTGCAGAATAAGTTTCATTAATACATTGAATGGAAATACTTTTTAGCCCACACAAACCGATGTTATATATAAATATAATTGTAACTATCAAGTCATTTCAGATGGATGTTACGCACCTCTGGATTTTGGCATGTAAGGATCACATATGGATCCTAACCAATTTCCACATAATGGATTTCCAATGAAGCTGCAACATATCACATTAAAATCATTGATAAATGAATGTTGAAACCAAGAAATTCCTACATTTTTCCACAATACCTGTCAGCAGAAAACCGTGAGAAGTTCTTCATGAGAGGAATGACCCCAGATAAGTTATTGTATGAGACATTTCTAACACATGAAACAAAGCAGTGAGACATGAGACACTCAATCACAACACTGAAGAAAATTATTAAAAGAAGACAATGGCTAGCTGTTAGGAATACACACAGGAAGTTAAGACTTAAGCAATTGGTAAGCTGATCTGGAATCTTCCCACGCAAATCATTGTTGTTCAAAATCCTATCACAGTTACAGCAAAACAAAAAAGTCATAAACATGCTATTCTGAATATGTGCAGTGCAATAAACATCAAATGGGAAATGTATTATTGCTTGACGTACAGAGACACAAGATTCTGCAGCTGACCAATTTCCGGAGGAATGCTACCCAACAGATAGTTGAATGACATATCACTAGAGGCAGAAACGGATAGTTATGGATCCTTAAAACCACCACAACAGACAATTTAATAGGACTATGAATTTTAACCTTTAAAAAGAGCAAAAAAAACTCACATAATCTGTATGCTTCTAAGATTCCCAAATTCAGCAGGCAAGGGACCCTGAAGACTATTATGGCTCAAGTTCCTAAATACAATGCAGAAATATCACAACTGCATCAACAAGAGAAATTCAAAAGTACAAGGTAGATCAAATGGTTTAATATCAGCTTTCATCTTACAAGGTCAGAAGATGCTCAAGATAACCAACTGACCCTGGAACATGCCCTGAAAAATTATTGCTAGATAGATCCCTAAAACATAACAGAAAAAACTAATTCAGCATATATAGTAATTTTGACAAGTTAGATACAGTTTCATGAAACTTACAGCATGTCAAGATTTATTATATGGCCCAACTCAACAGGTATACTCCCATTGAAGTTGTTTGCAGAAAGATTTCTGGAAATCCAACAAAAGTTTTTCATCACATTAATAAGTTGGGAAGAAATTTACTAAAAAAAAATGAAACAAGTCTAAATACAGGAGATGAAACATACAAGTAAGTCAAGCTCTCAAGGCTGCTAAAGCTCAAAGGAATTGAACCACTTAAATGATTTCCATGCACATTACTGCAAAAGCAAACAAATGATTGGACAATGCTCCAAGCTATGGTATTGATAACTACAGAATGTTCAATAACATTCCACATACTCTCAGACTAGAGTTCAGAAACCTTACAACTTATTCAAGGCAGTGCATGAGCTAATGTTAAGTGGAATAGATCCTTCAAGATGATTATTGGCAAGATTCCTGGATGACAGTAATTGAAGCAAGTTAACACCACTGACACTGAACAATACAAAATGACCATGAGACAGAATGACTAAAACTCACAATTCAAACAAATGTTCGAGCTTCCCAAGTTCATCAGGAATTTGGCCTACTAATTGATTGTCATTCAATTGCCTGAAAAAACAAATCTTCTTAGCAACTTCATGAAGAAAGCAGGAGATCATGAGGGCGCTAAAATTGGAGATTAACTCACAGGTAGCTTAGTCTTGTCATATTGCCAAGTTCGGGAGGTATTGGTCCAGTAAGCATGTTTCCATGAAGGTACCTAAATGATAAAAAATAAAATAAAAGAAACAAACTAAGACAAGTAATGATTAACAAGAGTTATTATCATTGTATGAAATTATACTTACAGCTTTCCAGTATAAGACAAATTGCCTAGTATGGGAGGAATGGGTCCTATTAGCTCATTGTCACTCAAATCCCTTCCACAATGTGATAATACAAATAATACATGATTCATCAGTGAGCCAAAATTATTTCCAGAAATGTAAAATAAATAAATAAATATGTTCATGACTAGTATACTTAGTCTTACAAAATGGCAAGTGCTTGCATTAAACCAATGACTTCTGGAATCTTCCCGGTTAGTCTATTTCCTTGAAGCGACCTGAGAAGAGAAGGCAATGATTATTGCCTTCCATACGATTCTAGATAACAAGATGACAAAAAAAATCTACCAGGAAGTGATATATTTAGAAGATAATCTAATATGTCAGCAAAACATTAGAGTAGTATAAGGTCCACAGCCAAATGTACTCACAAAGTAGCTACTTGAAGAAATCCAATATTATACGGAATCTCCCCAGAAATCTGATTATATGAAAGATCCCTGACATTCATTTAAAAACAGTTACAATTTGGACAAAAACCAACTACAATGCAGCTATTGAATGCATCAGTGAAGTAACATACAAGATTGCAAAATTTGTACAGTTTCCAATGCTGTCAGGTATGGTGCCAGTCAAATTATTGCCTCTCGCGTCACTGCAAATTCAGGTTAAATAGAACAAAATAGCAAATTTAATAAGCCAATGAAGATTACAAGGATATTTCAAAAAGAAAAAAGAGAAACCTCATTGAAATGGTTGAAATACTCACAAATACCACAAACCAGTCAATTGACAGATATCAGAGGACAGAGTTCCGCTCAACATGTTACCTTGCAACCCCCTATCACATGATTATATAAGCAACACAACAACAGTTAAGCTTTTAACCCAAAACTTTTATAAATTACAGTTGCATAGTATAGTAAACTATAATAAGAAACATGTAATAGTGGTAAATGTAAATGATACAAACAAATTATGAAAAAAAAACTCACAGGTACTGCAAGACTTCATTCCAATAGAGCAGTCTAGGAATCTCACCAGTGAGTCTATTTCGTGCAAGATCACTGAAAAACATAATCATATGACTATTAGAACTTTGTATAGCAATATCCTAACTGTGACATGACTCACATCGGATCGCAATTTTGTTTTCTATACCCCATTAATGACAAAATGAGAACTTACAGAGTCTTCAAGTTTGGAATTTGGGTTAACGTTGAGGGGATAGGACCAATCAACTGATTACTCTTTAAATTCCTGCATTCACCAGCTCAACTCAGGACTTGTCGTAGCATGAAAAACCAAAGAAACACACTAAATGACAAGTTCTGGTTTCAAACTTACAGAAACACAAGCTGCTTTAGCTTTGATATGGAGAAAGGTATATCACCATATAGTTGATTATCAGACAAATCCCTTCCAAATTAAACAAAGAAAAACAAGTGATCGGCATTTGTATCATGGGAAACTCCAGCAGGGTATGAAAAGAACGACACATAAATAAGTAAATAGAAACAAGATCATGGCATGGTTCATACAGATAAATAAGTTCAGCACAGTTTCCAATTTCATCTGGAATTTGACCAGTTAGTTTATTTCCCTGCAGGTCTCTGTCAATGCCAGAAGAGCAAATTCAGGTTAAATATAAAAATAAGAGCCAAGAGAAAAAGTGTATGATCAAATAAACCAAAAGATATAATACATACATGGATTGCAAGTTTACTAAGTCACCAAAGACCGGTGATATCTCCCCACCAAGATTCAAGCTTGACAAATTCCTTTAGAAACAAGAGGAAGCATTGTAACTTAATGTTAACAGAAAATGTAGCTAATCAAATATATTAACACGATTTAATAGTTCAGAGAGATAGAGAACACACAGAGAAAGCACAGAAAGGCTGACATTGTCGCACAAGACTCCACGCCAGGAACAGAAGTCATCATTATGCAAAGCATCCCAATCATGCAGAACATCTGCCACATTGCTGAATGAAGCCTTAATCTTCATCAATGCTTGTCCTATATTTTCACGTGCATGAAAAGTCAAGCATATCAAAATCTCATGGGTGTATAAAATTTACGAGCAATATTATTTGAAGATATGAAAATTGACACCTTGTATGACTCCATATACAATAACTTTATCTCTCGCTTTTTATCTTCTCCATATAAAATAACTTTATCTCAAAAATACATCCCAAAATCAAAAGGTACACCTTTTTCTTGACCCACATTGATGTTCAAAAAATATTTTGCAAAATTTCTATATCTATATTTCTAAAGATACTATATAATATAAACTATCTTACAATCCATTCTATATGTAATTTCCAACATAATACAATGTCAACTCTTTTCATTTATCTGTTTTAATTAGACCATTGCTTAGAAATACCTGAGGCAGCAAGTCATAACCACCCATCTATGAAAAATATTGGATTTTTTTGAAAGGGAAAAACTATTGGATAAAAATAAGATTAAATTACTCAGTTGGTCCCTAAACTATTTTTTTTAATTCTGTTCTTAAACTAAAAAAAGTAGATCGCGTTAGTCTACGACACGTTGAAACCCCAAGAAAAAGACAATTTGTGACAGTTCTAAAAACTCTAGGGATTCAACTAAAAAAATTACATGCTCAAATAAATAATTAATTAAAAAATAATAATTTGGAACCTTACTGAAAATTCTCAAATATTTAGAGACCAATGGAATAATTTGAAAAAAAACAAAATAAAGATCTAACACTAGTAAATATTTTAAAAGAGACAAGTTCAGGATTGGGTGATTAACTCTGAGGACTCCAATTTTTCTAGTTTAACAAGGTACCGCGAAAGCTAAATAACAATATACAAGTACAGAAATTAATATCAATATTAATATAAAAATATATATAAATATATTAATCAAACATCTCAGCACCATTAACTCAAACTAATTGAGATAGGATATATAAATACGATAGGATATATAAATATATTAATATTGCAAAAATATCAGTTCATGTTTCTTAAATATAGTACAATCTGTATTAAATGCATAAATGAACACTAGTTCTTGTTTGGCTGTTATTTTATCAAATACTATTTTTTTTTATATTTTTCTCCTCAAACTAATGAGATAAAAAAATAAAAAAAATAAAAACACTGGCCTTTTGCTCAAAAGGCATGGCTTTGCTATATCAACCAAAAAACAAAAACAAAGCATGGATTTGTTACATTTGATTATTCACAAAGCACAGGGATGTTGAACGATAGATCAAATCACAAAGCACTCAAAAAGAATTAAAAAAGTACACAAATTACAACAAAATATACGTCCCAAATGTTTCAACTTTTTTTTTATTGACAGAACAAATGTTTCAATTTTAAACAAACAAAACACAGTAGTTGTGCTTAGCCCCCAACAAAATTACCAATGAAACAGCGTAAAGAACAGTAAACATGAACAGTGAGAAAAAATACAAAAGTTCGTTAAAGCATTTTTTTTCCTTTCAGTTCCAAATCACGAAAAGTAATGACGCCTTTAGTCTGCCATTTTACATAATATTGAAGGGAAAAAAAAGGACTTTATAATATAACAATTATAAAACTGTTGTTTCTTTTTCTTATGTTTTGCAAAAAGAAATATTAAGGATTTCGTTTTTTTTTTTTTTTTGTCGTTTGCTTTCACAACAATCACATTAAACCGACAAATGAAATTATTCTTTCTGTAACTATTGGCAAAACAACAAATAATTAAAAATAAAAACCCAAACAGCACCTCAAATTAACTGAGCTCTCACTCCATTTCTCTGGGAAAACCCACGAAAACAACCAAGCTTACATTTTTAACGCTCCAACTTAACCATACGTGATCGTTAGAAACACCCCATGCACAAATGCAAGAGAAACTATTGTTTTCTCAATGGGGGATGCAAAGAAAACACAATGAACAAAAAGGGGTGTCTCGAAGTGAGAGTACGTGCACACACACCTTCATCACGGAGAGGTGAAACAAACGGAGAGAGGAACAGCACAAGCACCATACCCACAAGAAGAAACAAAAAGTGACTTCTCAACTTGCCCTCAAAAGCCAACAACAACACAACTTCCATTGCCACCACACGTAAAAAAAGCTCACCTTAGAGTACAACAACAAAGAAGAGAGATGGTTAATGGGTTAAGGGCATGTTTGGTTTTTGAGTGAGTGAGTGAGAGTCACAGAGCACGAGAGAGGAGAGTATAGAGAGTGCAAGCGTTTGGCGTGAAGGGAAGGGAAAAACATAAAAGGGATGTTATGAAGAGAGAGAATGATAGTAGCCGTCATTCTAATCTATCGGACTCTACACTCAAACCAATAACAATATCCATTGCCAATGCTAATGTGTACTTCTCCAAAGTCCTAAGTCTTAACTCCTAACTATGCCACACGCGCCTACGTTCACTCTCTACTCAAACCTCCCTCTTGCTTTCAATATTTTTAAAAGAGAAATCATAGTCTATAATTTTAAAATAAAAGTTATATATATTAATATTACCCAATATATTACTTATGTTCCACTACAATACAAAGTTAAGTATGTTTGTTTGTTTTTAATTAATGTCTTCTTTTGGTTTATTATGTTTTGTAATATTTTATTTTGATATATTAAATTTTAAAAAATTTTATCTTAATTTTTTGTATTTTTAAAATGTATCATTTTAGTTATTTTTTTCAATTTTACATTAAAAATGTTAGCATTTTATTAACTTTTAAATTTTAAAATATTTTAATGCTACCTTTAATCATTATGTTTTACAACTATTTTACTTTGGTATATTATATTTTAAAAATTTCATTCTACTCATTTATATTTTTAAAATATATCGTTTTAGTCATTTTTTTAATTATTCATAAGAAACATTATAAAAATCGTATTTTTATATCAAATTATAAAAATAATATAATAATTATCAAAATTATATTAGTATAATTTAATCTCTACTCATTTTAATATATTTAATATCAAATATAACTTCAATGATACAGTAAGTTTTGTTTATTATATATTATAAGATTGGAATGTAGGTAACCCAACCCTAAATTTGAATACGTTTTATTATTATATAAAGGTATTACTATAAGATTTAACAGTTTTTATAAGTTTTGTTTATTATTTATTTTGACTTTCATTAAAAAGGGTTTCAAAATATTATCATTTATTTTCAAAAATATTATTAGAAGTCCAAAAAAATGATTAACTAAGTTTTTACTTTTGATTTTTTTTAAATTCAATTTTTAGTACTTAAATTTTTATTTGACCCATAAAGATTTTTTTTTATTTTTTTGTTAAAAGTTGTTAATCTCTAAATTTTGATTTGATTTATCAACATTTATAAAATTTTCAATTTTAATTTTTTTTTAAAATTAAATCTATTAACTTTATTTATTCAATAAGATTTTAATGATTAGAAAATTGAATTTTTCATAATTTTAAGAACTAAAAAAATTGATACACATTAAACAATCAAACAAAAATTTATAAATTAAAAATTTAAAAATCTGACTAATAAAATAAAAGTTTAATCATTCAAATCTGAATTTCGAACAAAATTTAATTTAAGGATTAATAATTTTGAGAAACTGAGAAAGTTCATAGATAAATTGAGCTAAGAATAAAAAAATCTACCATGAAATCTATTTTGAACAGCATGGCGCGTGCTAGGATTCTGACAGCATTATAGACTTCTTTTTTGTTATACGCAGGTTCATAGAGATAAGCTACCACGAAAAAAATATAACTAACCAGTAAATACTAGTACAAATCCGAATTAAGGAAAACAATTAAATGCAGGTTTTTTTTAATATCTTTGAGCAATAATATATTGTAAAGTTCTCTTTATAAAAAAGTACATATAAATTGTAGAGTTTTATTTCAAAGATTTCTTTGTTCGGTAATGTTTTTCTTTTATTTTTTGGAATTCTTTGGTAATGTTATTTCAAAGATTAGTGTTGACTTTAAACTTTAAATATATTATATATGTTATCGAAATAAAATTATAATGTTGATTGGAGAATAAAGTAAAATCATTTAAGCAACTATATTTAAATCTTGTCTCTAGATTAATTGGAAAACTAATTTGGTAATTAATCACGTATGAATAATTAAAATTAATTTATTATTTAGGAATAATAACTTTAAAGTAATTTAGAATAATATATTTTATTTAAATCATAGGCAAAAGTATACTTTTAATAGCTTATTTTTAACCTTATTTTTATTTAATATTGTCTTTTAAGTTGTATTTTTTAAGTTTACATTAATCTTTTGGATAGCTTCGCCAGCACACTTCATGAAAATATCTTACGTGGAAAAGATGTTATGTGTTACATGTAGCATATATAGATATATAGATAGTAGTTTTTTTTTTTTATTTTACCAGAATATATAGATAGTTGTTAGTTATTATTTTCCTAAGAAGAATAAAAATGTGAATTAAGTGTCACTCTTGCTATTTTTTCTTCTCTTTCGTCTTCTTCCTCTTTTCTTTCTCCATGAAATCTGTACGTAAAGCGTTATAAATAACCAGTATTGAGGGAATAAAAATGCAGAGCTGAAAATCTCTATCTTCACGTCAACCTTTTTTAGAAGTCTTGTTCTTTTCCTTGACTAACCATATATTCAACTAAAAGATCACTTTCAAAAAAGCCACTACTCATGAATAAAAGAAGCCATGGAATGACACTTGGTCATGACTCATGAACCTTCCTTTTCTACACAAGACTCCAAACAAAATACCTGAATCTCTGGTATCCGAATTTTGGTGTCGTCCCTTTTTATATAGTCCATGGAAATTATGATTTGTGTGTTTTCATTACTCAAGTATAATAGTTATCTAATATTTCAATTTCAAGCATTTCAATTAAAATATGATACAATATGATATTTTTAAAAATATAGTATCACAAACTCTAATCAATCGAACACAAAATTGAACCAACATCATAAAAAAAAAAAACTATGTAAAGAAGACATTGGGACTGAATTATATATTATTTTAAAAGAAAAGATTAAAACCATTTAATGGAGTGAATCAAATGTGACAACAAAGCACACCAATCATAATTTCTTGTTATATTTTTCCTTAGTTTTTAATTCTTCGAGTTTGTTATGTTGAATTAGTATGTATTGATCACTTTTGTATTTATGTTTGACTATTTTTTTTATATTTTTATTAAAAAAGTAAAACAATTTGTAAACTAAATTAATTGATGAACTCACATCAATTAATAATATGATAAAAATAAAAATAATATATATAAACGAAAGATAACTTTTATTGTAAGAAATATGAATTATATTTTAGGTTTGAATTATTCCTATTTAAATATTAGCCAACCGTCCCATTTAAATACATTATAAGATTCACCGTATGAACCATAATGAAATTTATTTTATTGTGAATAAAGTAATTTATGTTTAGGAGTAAAAGAAAGGGTAGCTAAAGAAATGTATGCGGGAATTATAATAAATTTTCAAAAAATATTTCTTTTAACGAATATTAAAAAAAATTCCATATTAAACTTATCATTTTGTTAAGGGGGAAAAACTCACTCTTTCCATTGTAATCGTTGCTGTACTTTTTAAACAATGTTTCAAAAATGTGCAACAGTGTTCAGCTAATGCAGCAGCTTTCGGGACTTCAGCAATAAATAGGCTTTGCAACGTATAAAGCTGATTCAATTATGTTCAGAGTTCAGTCCTTTTCCCACTTCAATTCTAAACTCATTTATCTAGAATTGGCAATTTTTTTTCTTTTTCGTTTTCTTTATGTACTCGTTTCTATATTATTATTTCGAATTATGTTCATTTATTTCCCTTTGTTGGGGCAGAGAATTTCTTTTCATTTTGTTTTGTTAACAACGTAATGACATCATCAAGCCCCACTTTGCCTCTGAAGGTTGTGACCCATTTCTATGTACTGAATTCAAAGAACCAAGGATTAATCCACATCATCAGATCAAATTCCATGAAGAAACAGCCAAATCTGAACAAAAGGGAATGTTGGTTTGTCTCTAATCAAAGATAATATCTGGGTTAATCTTTCAACATTTTTTTTCTTCCAAATTGTGTCGTGTAGATTCAATTTCTTAATTTACGTGAACCAAAATGTAATATCGAGAATGCTTGCAAGTTGCAGCTATGTCTTTAATAAAAAATAAACTGGACTAAATTTTCATGAGGAATGATCTAAAACAATTTTTTATTATTTAAAATTACATTATGTCAAATTTAATCCACATGTCAAGAAAGTAAATAGTTATAGCTTCTGCATTCTTTTACAAGTTTTGACATGGCTTTTATTTTGACGCAAGTACAAAGTGTCATTTCACACACGCAGTTAAGGAGGAAAGTACGAAAGTTTTCCAACATTTTTGGCTAATTATTAAGGCAGATGTGATCACGTGAATATGTTACCTTACCTGAGCGACGTGGTTAATAAATATGAGAAAAGCAATAAATATTTTATTTTGAAAGGTTCTTAAATACTAGTAGTACTATTTTTTTTTTTTTTTTGGGTCATACAATACAATATAATACAAGGGTCTTTTGCTTTGGCCTTCAGATCATCTGCAGCTAATAACTCTCTACAGCTGCAATGCAAGTGTAACAGTAGATGACATCCACTTATCTGGTCTTTTGTTTCACGTTATTGAATTGAGTATTTGTTTGAGTATTTGTTGTAAACGAATGTTGTTGGTAGAATAAAGTTTATAAAATTATATCTATCTTTTCTTTAGTTTTCGGTGGATCATCAGATTTAGTCGTAGAATTTGTATACAATAAGTTTGGTTAGAAATCAAATATATTTTGATTTTGAATATAAAATTAATTTTAGATAATTTGTTGTATGTTTGATTTTAAGTTGGAGAAGATTTTAGATTTAATCACACGTTCAAAAATGATTCTGAATTTAAGTAATTCTGTGTCAGATAATTTTTTTTACCTTAATTTTACAATAAAATCATTCAAACATATTCACATAATTACAATATTAATTTTAAGCTAAATCAATTTGATTCAAAATTATTTATATTAGGCAAATGGTAAAAATTAAAATAATTTAAAACAAAATGCAGATACGTGTGAAGTTTGAACCCAAAAATTCAATCCTTCTCTATCTCATAGTGGTGGCCCATTCTCCAGTATGAGAAAAGAAAGAAAGAATGATAGTAACATGTCATTCTCACCTATCTGTGAAACTTTACATTTTACTTTTAAAACTTATTACTATTATTTTAGTTTGGGAATATTAAGCAATGAGCATAAATAGTTATTTTATACAACAATAATTTATAAAAATAAGTATTTTAAATATATAAAATATTATATTAAAATTATTAAAAAATATTTTTAAATATGCAAGTTATAATTTAAATTTATGATAAATTATTTTTATTAAAATGTTAAATTACTTTTAACTATTGATAATTTTTTTTTAAAAAAAAGTGGCTCAATTTAGAAATGAAAATGAAAATTAATAATAGATTGAAAGAGATAAAATCTTTAAAAAAATTGTTAAAAATACTTTTTTTCAAAATAACTGTTTCAAATATAGAGGATTATTGTTCATTACAATTTCATATCAACTCAGATTAGTTTAATATGTAATACACATAATTTAGTCCTCGCAAATAATAAGTGGTCCTATTATCTGAATTCTTAAAAGTTTCCAATAATACATATAGCATTTTCAAAGACTAAATTATATATTTATTCTTATTTTATTTTGAAAACCATTACAGTTTTTGAATTCATATACACACAATTAACTGTGAATCAGTCCCTTTCCCAGTTCAATCACTATTCTGGTTTTCAAAACCTTTATTTCTACACCTAATTAGTACTTCAACGCCATAAACTCAGTACTGGTCACGATCACGAATCACGATCCATAATTATTCATCGAGATCTTCATTAAATGCTCGTAACATGTTACAGAACAGTGTTGGTGGAATCAATCTTTAAAGAAGTTACACCGTGAATTCTTTTCTAGTTTAATCTGTAGTAACTTTATAGCAGCAATTATAGGCAAACCAGCGTATGATGTGATAGGATTAGCGTAAGCAATAAGAATGGCCTACAATTTCCTATGTACATTGCTCAATTAATACAAAAAATCATATGCCTATATACACAAGATCTTCCATTAACTTTCAATGGAAGAAGTGAATATGCTGACTGTTTCATGTGAAGCACATCATCATGGAACTTGCAACAGAAACACAGTAAAGAAATCCTGATTTCTCTAGTCACCAAAAAGTAGATATTTGCCTCCAATATACTATTTGATTTGATGCCCTGGAAACTTGAAGACTCACAACATTCTGTTTGCTTCAGTCACTGAAGCTTTTCCCTGTTAAGAGAAAAAAGACAGGTTACATTGTTTGTTATACCATTTGTGATTTTTAGCATTAGCAGAGGATCCTTGGTTTTCCAATACTGCTGTAAAGATGGAGCCAGGGATTCTCAATTCAATAGAAAATAGAAATAATATATATTATGATGGAATATGTCATATTAGAAACATCCAGCGTAACCTAATTCTTGAAATGGAATGCATCTAAAGAGCCAAGAGAACAAAAATTTAGCTGGAATATGCCAGTAGTTAGGGTGAGGAATGTCTGTCTTCAAAGAAATTGCATAACAAATGCCTTTCATAAAGCACTTAATGACACTTACGTCTCATAAAATACAATTAGGTGAAGGATTTCAACCCTTCAAGCCAGTGATATGATTTGTGATTGACAAAATGTCGCAGTAAACTTGTAATGTTGAATGGTAAAGTGATGATTCGATGTGAGTTCAAAAGGTTATATACCACGTTTCTAACATGCTCAAATAAGGTTTCTGAAGCACCCTAGTTATTTGTGAGTGCAAGCAGTTATCTGATCATATATATGAGGGCATAAAAAAGACAGAAATAAAGAGAGACACCTCCATTTGTGTGCTACTTTCAGAGGGGAACCAGTGCATGAGAACACCCAGATTCATGACAGCAGGAATCAATTTAAACAAAAGTGGAGTGGTAACCTGTATTTAATAAGTGATAAGGTTAAATAATTCAGAGTAAGGAACATACCGAGCAGCAAGATTAAATGAAATTACCAGACTGAGAGCCGTTGTCCCTAGAAGAAGAAGATACATTTTCCCCTAAAATATTGCAATCAGTGGTCAGCGAGAGAGACAGAAAGATAGAACAGGGCAAAATTACACAAATCACTAAAAAAAATCGAGAAAAGGTATCAGGAATATGTAAATAACTTCTTCGATAACACTGCATATTGTATGGGTGTGATCATAGAAGAATGGAAAAGGCAATGAATTTCCAGTGCAACCAGATCACCTATATTGAAGCTTGTGGATAGTTTTTCACTTATATTTTAGGGCCCATAAGAAAATATTTCTGCTAGGCAATTTATGTAATGCACCATAAATATAGCGATCTTTCCATTTCTTTGGAGGGTCCTTGCAGGTACAGAGATGAAACCACCTTCAACCATCTTATTTTCAATGAGAGAAATGCTAATAATATACTTTTTAACACATTGTTATTGGGTGATATTCACGAGTTCCCAAAATGATGTGGGTTCTGCTCCTTATTTAGTAGTCTCCAATCCACATAGTTAGTGGACTCCACATGAATTTTACCCAATAATAAAGCGTGTTGAAAAGACTATATCAAGAGTGTGTTGCTAGCATTTACATAACAAATAGCAAAGCTTACTCCCCTCTTTCCCTCATGGACTCCATTGATTAAAACCCAGTAGATTTTATTTCTGTTTGCAGCCATCGAGGGAAATACACCAAAGACACCCTCTTTATGCTGTTGTTCCTCACATTATCTATCCACTTAGTAAAATGAAAACCATCATATACTTCACTGTCATACTTCTAGAAGTGAAGTCCAACTTCCCAAATGAAGAAGTTAATAGCAGAGCTCAATCCTTTACAGTTGTCTGTCTCCTTACTTCATCTATCAACTAACTCGTTAATTGGGAGCTATCATCTGCAAATTGGCTTAATACATAAAAAAGTCTCAGGGCACATTCTTAAATGATAGATACGTCACTTAGTTAAATAATGGATCATATCTCAAAAAGTTGCTGAATGTCTCCATTGACCAATGAACTTGCTTGTCAGGACAACCAAGAACACTGGGGGGATCTCCTTTCACGTGCTTAACAAGGAACCAAGCTTATGGGTTAACCCCACATCTCGACTCGACCTAACCTTAAGGTATTATAGCTCTATGGGTCATCCCACTTCTATGGTTCTCATGTAGGACATTCATTTCGAATGTATGAGGCTTCTTCACTTGAAATCCAAAATGTTCTTAATTATTGTTGAATCAGATTGCCATGCCCACCATCCATCTTTATCCATCTGCAAACTAGATTAAAATAAATGCTAAACTTTCTTGATCAGATGTACCATACCATGCATGCATGCAAAGCCATTTACTAAAAGCTATTTGGTTCATAATTTCTCACAGCAGGTGGCCATACCAAGATCAATGGAAATTACAAAATCTAAGCAGCAGGAAAATCTTCAGACATTAATGTAAAACAATGCCACAAAGAAGAGAGCAAAAACCTCAACAAGGTGAAGATTTGAAGCACGACTTAGGAGGACAAAAGCAAATTCTCCAATTTGAGCAAGTGAGATACCAACCTAAGTTGTCATGGAAACAGACACTCAATATATAAAAGTATGTATAGTAAAACAATATATCATCCAGCAAGTTGACTGCATTAACTTACAATAAATGATGTCTTAAGGCTATAACCAAAGGCCTTTGTAACTATAACAGCAACAGCAGTTTTAACAACTACAACCAGAATAACAGATGCCAACAAGATATCCACATGGTTCCAAAGGAAGTGTACATGTATAAGCATTCCAATACTTGAGAGAAAGAGAGCTGCAAATAGGTTACGAATTGGTTCCACCTACAACAAACATACACTTTTAAGAGAATGTTTTTCTTTAATCTTGTGACAACTGAAACATAGTTCATAATTCAAAAGCAGTAAATTATCCTAAACACGTCAGTTGAATGTGTTTTGATAGGAGAAAGAAAAGAGAGGAAGTTAACTAGGAGGATGACAAGGAATCCTTCAAAACAAGAAATATACAAAAGGGAAAAAGAAAGTACAAAAAGCAATAAGGCTGCCTAATCTGTCTGCATATTGACGATGGCAACTCCCTTAAAGCAAACATGAGCTGAATACAATAGACAGTCCAAAAGAGAAACTGAATCCTGAGAATTTTGGGAGAAAAGAAACATCCCAAAACATTTCAGAAGTAAAGCTAGAGCAGTTGCTATCTTACAAAGTTTGGACAACACAGAGAATAAGCCAATCATAGGAACACAAGGTTGTTTCAGAAAAAGATAATGATAATCAAAGAATATTTCATAAATAGCATGACAAAAGGCAGTAAAACATTGAACTAGGAGTAGTGCACCCCAAGCAATCCAAAGATAAATGTGTGCAAAGAAACTATTAAGGAAAGTACTATATGTATGCAAAGAAAAATAAGTCTGACATCTCAGAAGTTATCCATTATGAATGATACCTGGTCCAAAGTATGTTGAGCAAAGTCTGTTGTGGAAATCATAACACCAGCCATAAATGAACCCAACTCAAGACTAAGGCCAAGCTTATCACTGCACTGGAAAGATATTATAAAAAAGTTAGCAAAATGCACAGCATCATTGCTAATTTTTAACTCTTAATAGATTAATATATTGCATATAATAAGAGTGATGATACACAAGGCTATATTGGGTTTAAATCCCTTTTCTAAGAAGGCAGCATGAACCTCCAACCCCCAATCCACACATACGTAAAACATGTTTTCAAATGATACAAGTTTTCCACAAAATAATATACATATGACATTGCAGTCTAGCAGACAAATGTATTAACGAGTGAGCAACTTTTATGGATAAAAGAAGCTACAGAATGACAAGGAGTCAGTAACAGCACTCAGCATTTGTTTTTCTTACCCATGCTGATAGCAAGCAGAAAGCAACAGCAGCTAGCTGATAAAGTTCATTTGTCTGGAGTGCAGAAAGGAAGAAAAATTAATTCATGAGCTACTAAAAGTGCTAGGAAAATGGTAGCAAATTAAATATGTTTTAGCCTAACCTGAGATGACAGCCGCATCATCAGTTTAAGAAAGCGAGGAACAAATGTCCAAGACAATACAGATGTAGCAGTGATATACAAAGACAACACTAGCAACCTGAAGTTAAAAGTATAGTTAGATGACAATATGCTAGCAAATTGCACCTCCACCACCCGCAAAAAAAAAAAAAAAAAAAACCTATATTTAAATAAAACTGCATT
>PYAF01002323.1:537801-572647 GCA_007407185.1 Glycine tomentella
TACATTACGTTAAATTGAATATAATTTTCATTTTTAAATAAACAAAATTTTAATACTACTATATAATTTAGATTACTATTAATTTTATGTTAATTTTTAAGATCACAATAAATGAGGATTACAACAAAATGTTTAGGCGGATTTATTAAGATTATAATTATAATAATTTTAAGATTTAATTCATCTAAAACATATATTCAAATTGATAAAATATCTCAATATTTAAAATTTATATAAGATTAAAGGTTAAAGATAATATTTGAAATTTGAAAATATATAAATAATTAATAGTATACAAATATCTTGTTTATTTATAAAATTATAAATCTATTATTATCCCTTTAAGATTTGGCTATTTTATATTATCATTTGTGCGATTAGGGATGAAAATGAATCAGGTTGTTTATCAGGAACATTTGGTCTAACATGTTTAAGGTCTAGTCTGACCTCATTAATAAAGGTCAGGCTCCAATTTTAAAGAAAGTCAGTTAGGCATGTGCCTATTTATTATAATATATATATTAAAACTTAAAAAATAATATATTTTTTTAAAAAAATATTTTTCCTTATTATGAAGGTTGATGATCAATCACTTCAAAAATTACTTTAAAAGTCTCATAAAATGATTATTACTTATTGAAAAATATAAGATATTGAGACATTTTCTGTTTAAAAATTATTTCTTTAACTTTCTTAAATTGATTTAAAGTGTTTTATAAAATTAAATTTTCTATTAAAAATAGATTTTTAATAGGCTTGTAGGCTAAATTAAATTGGGCTTTTAAATAGATAAGGTCAAACCTTAAAAAAACATATTATAAATAAATAAATTAGATCAAACTTTATATTTTTAAATCAAATTAATCAAGATTAGAAGTAATCAAGGTTGACCTAAATTGAACTGTTTCCATCCTATCCACAATCTATCAACTCCATACAGTCGTTGAATTGTTAAGGCGTTTTAAAAAATGAAGCGTATGAATGCCACTCTTCCTCACGCTCTCCCGGAGGATTTGATCATAGAAATTCTGATGAGGTTGCCTGTGAGATCGATATTGCGTTTTAAAAGCGTGTGTAAGTTATGGCTTTCCCTTATTTCTGATCCCGAATTCACTCGGTCCCACTTTGCCCTAGATGCAACACCCACCGACAGACTTTTTCTGTCAGTCAATAATTATCAAGTTGATTGCACAGATATAGAGGCATCACTTCATGATAATTCTGCCAAAGTAGTTTTTAACTTTCCTCTTCCATCACCCGATGACAAATATGGATGCACGGTAGATATCGTGGGTTCATGCAGAGGATTTATACTCTTGGTAACTAATGGTGTCTTTGATTTCATCATATGGAATCCTTCAACCGGTCTCCGGAAAGGAATTAGCTATGTGATGGACGATGCACATGTATATGATTTTGATGCTGATCGATATGGCTTTGGATACGACTCATCAACTGATGATTACGTGATAGTGAATTTAACAAGTAAGCGATGGTGCACGAAGGTCCATTATTTCTCCTTGAGAACCAATTCATGGAGCCGCATTTTCGGTCCTGTTCAATATTATCCTTTTGGGCATAGACATGGAGTGCTCTTGAATGGGGCTCTTCATTGGTTGGTTAGACCCGGTGATCGTTATGAAGCTGTTATTATTTCATTTGATGTGACGGAAAAGAGATCATCGGAAATTCCACTGCCATATCATTTCACCATTAAATGTGAAATATATGATTTGAGAGTCATGGGAGGATGTCTTTGTCTGTGTGTTGCTGAAAGGGGTTATGGGACTGCAATTTGGACCATGAAAGATTATAAAGTGCAGTCATCGTGGACCAAGTTATTTGTTGCATTTTATAATCAGTGTCATCCTTTTCTCCCTGTCTTTTACCCAATATGCTTGACCAAAAAAGACGAGTTTTTGGGATCAAATCATAAGACATTCGTGAAAGTTAATGACAAAGGTGAGTTGCTTGAGGGTCACGCAAGTTGGCACAATATGGGCAGTTCTATTTTATTACGCTGTGGTTTGTACAGAGAGAGTTTGCTATCACTCCCTGAGTAATTTGTGAAAGCAACTGAAGTCTGAAATTGCATACAGAAGGCATAATGCGCCTATCTTGTAATCTCCCTTTCCTATAGTCAAAGTACAAGTTAGCCAGTCCTTGTTGGAGTTGGTACATGCTATTTATAGCATCTATATCTTTTGTATTCTTTATATTGCCAATAGCTAGGTTGACAGTTAATTTGTTTTCAAGTTTAATTTGTTCTCATATTTTAATCTGTCTTGCATGTATTGGATTGATTTGTTTCTTTATTAATGTTGATAATCCTTCTATCACATAATTTCATTTCATGATATCCCTAATGCTTTTGCATATATTGGTTGTATAACTTGACATGCAAATATTTCCTTTGAATTTTGTGGATTACTTAAGAATGCTTTGGATTACTTACTATTTAGGTCATGTGATGCAGGTGTTGGTTGTATGTTTTGGATTACTTACTATTTAGGAAGGTCAATTTAAATTTCCTTTTAATTTTGTGGTTTTGATTACATTAGGATTCTGGCACTGTAGCTTTATAAACGTACACAGCCTAGTCAGCAACTCCTGGCATATGGTTTTAGCATTTATGAAACTTATATTAGCATCATACTTTTTGACAGTAACAGATATGCAAGTTCACAATATTGAAACCAGGTTTGAGACCTGAAACTAATTAGAATCTATGACCTAGCACAAGGTAACAAATTGTTCATTTAAATTTTAAGATCTCTATTGAGTTAGAAAATGAAGAATAGGAAGGCTACCCTTCCTCATACTCACCCTCATGATTTGGTCATAGAAATTCTGTTGAGATTGCTGGTGAGATCTCTATTGCGTTCCAAATGTGTGTAGGTCATGACTTTCTCTCATTTCTGATGCCCAATTCGCTCAGTTCCACTTTGACGTAGCTGCAGCACCACCCATGGACGTTCTCTGTAAATTTTAAGATTACACCATTATCAAGTTGATTGCGTAGACATAGAGGTATTTCACGGTAATTCTGCGAAAGTGGTCTTTCCCTTTTCCATCACCCGCTGACAAATATGGATGCAAAGTAGATATGGTGGGTTCATGCAGAGGATTTATACTCTTGATAACTGATGATATCTTTGATTTCATCGTATGGAATTCATCTATCGGGCTCCAGAAATGAATTAACTATGGAATGGATGATGCACATCGACATGATTTTCATGTAGATCAATGTGGCTTTGGTTACGACTCATCAACCGATGACTACGGGATAGTGATTTAGTGAATGCAACACCGCAAGTAAGAAGTGAACGGTGGTGCACGGATGTCCGTTTTTTATCTTTGAGAATCCATCCATGGAGCCACATTATGGGTACTGTTCTGTATATTCCTTTCACCCCTTCTTTTCTTTTTTCTTATTTCCATTTTTTTTCATCTCCTCTCCCTTTCTCTTTCTTTCTCATTTCCAATTTATTATTGGGTTCATTTACGACCGACCCCAATTACCTTGGGTTAAAGGTATTGTTAATGTTGTTATTGACGATGTTGATGTGATAAAAAAGAGATTATTAGAAATTCCACTATCACATGTTTTGTTATAATATTGTGTAATCTTTACCATCATCCTCTTCTCCCAGTCCTTTATCCAATATGCCTCACAAAAATGATGACTTTTTGGGATGAAATCATAAAACCTTAGTGAAACTTAATGACAAAGGCGAGTTTCTTGAGAGTCACGCACATGAGCACAACATAGACAGTTTCTATTATTATATCACGTACACAGTGGTGTGTACAGAGAGAGTTTGCTGTCACTCCCGGATAATTTGAGAAAGCAACTGAAGAATGCTTAGTGCGTGATTTGATTCCTTTGAAGATGGAATGGCCAAACACTCCGTAACCTTTAGAACCTTCACATGCCCCTGTAAATGAAGACCTCGAAACCTAAACCTCCATTGACCTCATCAATTCTTTCTAATGTCTCCAATGAGAGGGCCCTCAATTCTTTGTCGATCCTTAGCTCTCCAAGCTGATGCCATGAGAATTCGTTTCCCAGAGTGTAGTTTGGCTATTGCTTTGTTTATTCTGTTCTTATTTTAAGCTCTTGCATTTTTTTAACTTATTTTGTGTCATCTCAAAAGGTATAAGTTATAGGAAAAAGCAAGAAAACTCCAAATGTCATATATTGGGGAAACAATATATTGAATAATAATAAAAGAGATATAAGTTTTCCTTATAAGAAAAAGACATAAAAATAATCATGAAGATATGAAATATTTAAAGAAAAACAAAGAAATAACTATGGCAAATGTACTGGCCAAACCTACAACTAAGTTATCTTTTTTATTAGTAGATATTAACCACTCAATCACCTATCCCACTAACTCACAAACTAGTTAACCTCTTGTCCCATTAATTGACAAATTCTATCATTCTATTATTATAAATACATGAGTATACTATAAGTATAGATATTTTCTAACTCTATTATAAATTTATTATGCATTTATTGACTTAAGCATCATAATATCTTTACATATATATCATCTCCACGTCCAGAGGAGTTTGACATACCGAATAGAAGATCAGATTATTGGGGGAGAGGAGGAGATTAGATTGCTGATGAAAATCAGTTTGGGGGAGCACTTCAGAGTTTTGTAAGAACAATAAAAAAGAATATAGATAAAAAAGAAATAAAAGAAAGACTAAACCTTATTTTAATAATATTATACTAAAATTTCTCATATCTTTGCTAAAACCCTTCTATGTGTCATTTCGGTAATTCAGAGTGACAAATTGTAAAATAATGTCAACAAACAAACTTTAACGAATTAAATATGTGTCTATGTGTCAGGGACACTGATTTCACTTGAATTCGAGGATAAGGAGTCTCCTTAAAGCTAGCTAGGTACTGAAAATTTTTCTATGCTTAATTTATTCATCCATTCCATATATATAGCCAAAGAATCCAATACTTGGTCCTTTGTCATTACAATGAAGGAATATTTAGGAAAAAGTCAGAAATAACAATCTCATTGTCTATCTATATTAACAAACTCAGAATATAGTAACAACTAATAGCAAACTTATATTCCTATTATAGATCTGTTAATTGTTCTCTTGGGCATGTTGAAATTGGTCTCTTCCTCTCTTAGGCCCACTGCTATGACTCATCAACGGATGACTGCGTGGTAGCCAATATAACATTGTCATGTACCAAACTAACCAAAGGAGGTTCATTGTTTCTCTTTGAGAATCAATTCATATATGCAACCGCATTGCGGGTAGCCGGGTACTATTTTCTATTCTTCTATCAGAGAGAAGCATGTCGCTATCGATGGCTGCTCTTAGTCTATGACTAGGGAATAGACGTCAAGGGTTGCTCTTGAATGAGGCTCTTCATTGGTTGGTTGAGTCATGTGATTGTCTTCCTTTAATTATTGCATTTGATGTGAGGGAAAGGAGATGTCAGAGATTCCATTGATGCATGATTTAACCATTGAATTGAAATCTAAAATATATTATTTAAGGGTTATGGGAGGATGTATGTCGTTGAGAAGAGTGGGTTAGGGACTGCAATATGGATGATGAAAGAATACAAAGTGCAATCATCTTGGATCAAGTCATTTGTTCTGTCTACTAATTATGTCCCAATAGCAAATTTGGGTTGGACTTAGTACATGTCATTAAGCATCTTTTTCTTTTCTTTTCCCTTGATACGTCAATGGGTTGACAGTTAATTTTTCAGTCTTTTATGTGGTTTCCGGGTTGAATTTGTCTTGCTCTTACATGCTGTTGGTTTAATTTGTTTCTTATAATTGATGTTGACAAGCCTTTCGTGACATAATTTCATGATATCCCTGAAGAAACATAAATATGCAATGAATTTACAGATTTAGTAGAACTTCGCTGGCATTTCCATTCATATTTTCTCTTCCTATGTCTAGCACTCTAAATTATTGTACATATCTGCATAATCTATATATTAATTACCGAGAGACAAGAAATTACTTACAATAGTTAGCAAACTTATATATGAGGAATGCTTGATATATGAAAATTGTGAATATTTAATTGTCTTTTCAATTCAGCATTTGATTTTTCATTATTCCACCAACTTATATATTTACTGGTTTTAGTTTATGTTTTGGACTAATGAGTTGCTTGACATTCAAATATTCTCATTTGGAAGAGTTGATGTCTGTTAGGTCATGTGATGCATGTGTTGGTTGTATGTTTTGGAGTACTATATTACTACCTAGGAAGGCCAATGAGTCCTTGTTCAATGGTTTTTAAATATCCTTCAAATTTTGTTGTTTTGATGAAGTTAGGGTTCAGGCATGCAGTAGCTTTGTAAACTAGTCAACTACTCATGGCATAAGGTTTTACCATTTATGAAACTCACAATAGCATCATAGATTTTGACACGGGTAACAGATTTACAAGTTCATAATGAGAGCATTTATGAGGACCTGAAACGAATTGAATTATAATTCTTGACCTAACACTGGTAACTAATGGTTCCTTACTACAGTATTCCTATTCTAACTCTTTAGCGAAAAAAATAGGCTGGTTTATTTGAGGATCTAAGATTAACATTTGTAGCATTAGCTGATGTTGGAATGCATGTGTTCGCTATAGGATTGTTCATGTACTCTGCTACTTCAGGTTTTCAATTTGAAAATAACAATAAAATTTTATTTAATTGCAGATCAAGAAGTTTGATTCATTTACTAATAACATCATTCAATTTGAAGATAACTAGGAAAATTTGATTTAATTACTCATCAAGAAAGAGAAACCTTTAGAACCTTCACATTCCCCTGCATTTGAAGACTTGAATAAAGCTCCATTGACCCTCAATCGCTGTTATGGTCGCTTTTGCTTTATAGTAGTAATTGAACATTTATATGAACAAGCAGGTGCATAAGTGACAAGCAATTAATGGAGGTAAATGTTATTACACGATACGTTTAGACAATTTTTTACTATATCAACTCAGATTTATAGCAGGAGATTATTGTCTCGGTATAAATTTGGGATTTTATAGAGTCATAGTGATTTTATAATTTTTTTTTCCAATAGTTTGAATGCTGTTTTGGTGAAGATTGATCATCAATAAGCCAAAGATAGAAATGAGGATTTTATATATAAGACGAAGGGAAATAGGGAATCATGCTCCCACGATTACGAGCTAGGTTGAATTCCTAGGTAGTCATAATAATATTCGAAAATGCATCATGGCATGTGTTTGTAATTTTTAATTTTAATGAAAATTTCATTTGACTTCGTTGTATAATAATATTATTTCTTGAAATTTTATATTTTAGATGTAGTAT
Source organism: Glycine tomentella (assembly GCA_007407185.1). Classification (NCBI taxonomy): domain Eukaryota; kingdom Viridiplantae; phylum Streptophyta; class Magnoliopsida; order Fabales; family Fabaceae; genus Glycine; species Glycine tomentella. Next base: position 545,160 of record PYAF01002323.1, read on the forward strand.
TTTTTTTAAGATTATAATTTTAGTTAGTATTGGTTTTTTTATTTTTTATTGGTATTGTTTATGTTCATTATATTGCTATTTTTATTTACTTTATATTTAATGGAATATTATAATATTAATTTTATTTGATCAAAGATTACAATATTAATTCATATATTAATAATAAAAATATTGATTAATATATATATATATATATTAATCAATATTTTATTACTATTTACAATATTTTATGATATTTTAAATAAATGATATAATAATATTTACTATTATTTTATTTGTAACTGCGATACTAATTAATACACGTATAAAATTATCTATAAATTTTCTTTGTTTAGAATTTAATATTAATTATCACAAATTTAGTGTTATTATTTATAATATTAATTTTTTATATTTTTATAGTTATTATATGTATAAGTGAAATTAGTCTTATTCCTTTAAATAAAATAACAACTTAAAGTTTGGTAGTTGAAAATAACGTACTTGCAAAGCTTTAACTAAAAATTAGAGAGAATAATTGTTAAGAAAATAATATTAAAATAAATATTTAGAAATTATCTTAAAGTGTTGTTTTGCATTACTTGAAATTATCAATAATAAGTAAATTAAAATTAGAGAACAGATGTTAGAAGAGACACGCACATGCAAAAAACAAGAATGCATCTTGTCACAAACGTGTTTAGCCACTACGGGATGACGATAAAAAAAGATAAAATAAGGATTTTCTTTAAAAAAAAAAAAAAGGAAAACTCAAAGAGAGTCGTTACTAACGTTTATTTAAGGAAAACGTTGAAAAAATTAAAGAAATAAAGCATTGTCTACGATTTGAGAGAAAAAGAATTTGGGAGTCATTTACGCATTGGAAAGCTGTTAGCACCCCACGCGTCCGTCATGAAGACGACAACATTTAATCGAGTATATTAAAAATAAAATGATTTTTAAATTTTTTTTCTTAAGAACATGATTTATGTTTGTTAATTTTTGTTTATTTAGAAAAAAGAATCAAACTTTTATATTTAGAAAAGAGAAGATTTTATATATTTTTTAGTTTTTCAGGTCGACAAGGAATTTGTCCTCGCTCCTACGTATCCCCAAGTGTAATGAGGAAATCAGACTTATGTAGTTCTTTTGTAGAAAAGAACTTGTTTGTTGAGTTGATTTTATCTTTTTTGAAAGATTTGTTTTAATTGCATGAAAAAAGATTTGTTAAGGCATTGGACCTTGAAACGACTTTGAATTTGAAGAAAAAAGCAAAGAGATCGGTCAAGGCATTGGACCTTGAAATAATCTCGAGTAACATGTAATTTTTTTGAGAAAAAAAGAGAATAGAGTGATCCTTTATTTAAGTATTTTTCAGCTTTTTTAGAAAAGATTTTGGATTTGCGGTAAATCTATTAAATCAAGTAAGTCGGGGACACAACATAACATTCACAAAATCTGTCCACGTGTTATTAAAAACCAGTAAGCGAGTTGGAGATCCAGCATGGAGTACACGAAACATAAGCACGTACTAAAGATACTAATGCAAAAATAAATAAATAATTTACATAACTTTACGTAATCAAATGGAAATAGAAACATATAAAATAGAAGTGGAGAGTACACTTAGTAATCAGGAGTATACATGAAGAAAGGAGATGCAATCAACAATGCTTAATTTCAAAATGGGCTTGGCCCTAAAGGTGAGGAGGTGTAGATATGAAAATGGGGGAGTCAAATAGCGTTACGTGCATTGTTTCAAAGTGGGCAAGACCTAACTACTAAAGGGTGTACAATTATGAAAAGAAAGGAGTAAAAAGCATTACTGAATTTTTTTTCAGAATGGGCCAGACCCAACAGTTAAAGGTGTGCAGTACTGAAAATAATGGTGTAGAAAGCATTACGTTTTCGATTTCAGAATGTGCCAGGCCCAACAGTAAGCAGGTTGTATTTATTAAAAAAGGGTGCAAAAAGTAAAACTAAAGTTTTTTTTATACATTGGACACAGCAGCCCTTGTTGCTACAGCAACCAAACCTTGCGAGGAAGAAGATGGTGCTCATTTGTGGAGGAGGCTTAGCCCCTGCTGCCACCGGCGACGGGGCCTGGTTGCGAGGCTGCCACACACGGTGGTGGCTCGTGGAGGTGGCCGGAGATGGTGATTCACATGGTGTTGCAGGGAAGATTAAAGAGTCTCAATGGAAGAGGCATGGCCCCCTTGACGCCACTGGTGAAGAGACCTGGTAGCGCAAGGCCGTCGCAGAGGGTGACAGCGACAGTGGCTCGAGATGGTGGTCGGAGTTGCTCGGTGGTGACAAAAAAAGAAAAAAAAAAAGACGGAGGAGAAGAGAGGGAAAGAAAGGGAAGGAATGAGATTACCTGAGAGACCCCTCTCTCTTCTCTGAAGGCGGTGCCAAGTGGCGCTGTCTGACCGGTTTGTTCTTCCTCCTCAGGATCCGCATCTTCACCATCCATCAATGCATAACTCCTTTCTTTTTATGGACTGAAGCTGTTTTTTTTTTTTTTTACCTAACGAGCTTTTTTTTCTGCTGTCTTTTTTCCTCTTTTTTTTTACTATTTTCTTTTTTCTCTCTTTTTTACCCGAAATGAATTAGGATATGACACATCTAACACGAGACAAAGAACTCTTTTTATTTTGTTCACTTAAAAATCAGAGAGAATTTCAAGATTTGTTAAAACAAAATAAAATTTAATGTATATATCTTTTAATTTAAATGCCAATTTAACATTGTCATCACAATAGGAATGCTAAAATAACGATTTTAAGAGAAGAAGAAATATATGTAAATAATATAAAATTAGGGAAGGTTTTTGTAATTTTTTATTAGTGAAACTCTAACCTTTGTGGTTGAAAAAATTGGATATAACTTCTCAAGGATGAGAAGTGAACCATTATAAATCATTGTGTTGACTACTTATTTTTAATCTTTTCTTGCAAATTCTTTTTTAGATAAAAAACATAAAAAATTCCTATAGTATTATACATTTTGATAGAAGTAATGGATATGAGTTCATACTAAAGGTGTTTAGTTTAATTAATTAAATAATAAAAATGTGTGAGTTGTTATAAATTTCTTCATACCTAAATTTGATTCTTGGTCTACATAAAAAAAATCCATGACCATAGGCCATAACTAATTCTTGATTATAGTTTTTATTTATCTTAATTTTAATTTTCACATATCATATATATTAAGATTACATTAAAACTTTTAGGATTCATTAAGATTATTACCACAATAATTTTAAGATTTAATTTATCTAAAAAAATTTTGTTCAAATTGATATAAAGTTTATCAATTTAAAATTTATAAATGATATTTGAAAAAAATGAAAATTATAAATAAAAATATTGACAGTTCATAATTCATACAAATATGTCATTTATTTATAATTATATATCATTTATTATCTTTTCTCTATAAAAAATATTATTTTATAATTTGTTGTATCTTAAAGTGATGTATTGCCTATGTGTTTAATTAGTCAAGATTTTGCATATTGACATTTTTAAAAGTGGCAGTGTTAAGTATGTGTCAGTCCAAAACTTTATATATTTTATTGTCCAACCCTTGATAAAAGAATAAAGAATAAGACCACTCTGTTGTATTTTTTCTTATATATCCTATTTTTATTAACTTGTCAAAACAGAAAAAAGGAATAAAAAACCAGAACAGCAGAATAGAAATAGGAAAAACAGAACAACAGAAAAAGGAATAGGAAAGACAGAACAGCAAAGAGTGGTTTTTCTGCTCCTTATTCTCAGCAGCCGTGTAGCCCCTTTTTAAATAGAATAATGGGTTAAAAATGTTCCCCTCATTTTCTATAATAGCTCCATTACTCCCTTAAAATTAGTCTCACCACTAAAAGCCTTTTAATGTTTTCAACAAATGCTAATAAAGAAGATGTTTCAAAAAACTGATTTGATTAATTGATAAAGAGCCTTTAAAGAAAATAATTTAAAAACTATACTAATGTGGGACAACAAAAGGTAGCAGAACAAACAAAAAGTGCTTATGTTTTCCATGTTCAACAGATTGTTCATGTACTCTGGTGCTTCAGATTTTCAATTTGAAGATAACGATAAAAAAATTTTCAATTGCAGATCAAGAAGTTTGTTCATATACTAATAAGATCATTCAATTTGAAGATAACTAGGAAAATTTGACTTAATTACTCACCAAGAATTTAAAGATGCATTGGCCAAAAGGGAAAAACCTTTAGAACCTTCAAATTACCCTGCATTTGAAGCCTTGAATAAACCTCCATTGACCCTCAATCGCTCTTATGGTCGCTTTTGCTTTATAGTAGTAATTGAACATTTATATTTGCATGCAGGTGCGTAAGTGACAAGCAATGGAGGTAAATGTTATTACATGATACATTTAGACAATTTTTTACTATAGCAACTCAGATTTATACCAAGACTCCAAGAGTTTCTTGTCTCGGTATAAATTTGGGATTTTATATAGTCATAGCCATTTTATAATTATTTTTTTCAGTAGTTTGGATGTTGTCTTGGTGAAAATTAATAGTTCATAATTCATACAAATATATCGTTTATTTATAACTATATGTTTTTTTATTATCTTTTCTCTATAAAAAATATTATTTTATGGTTAATTTGTTGTATCTAAAAGTGTTGTGTTCGTCCAAAACTTTAATTTATATATATATATATATATATATATATATATATATATATATATTGTCCAACCCTTGACAAAAGAATGAAGACTAAAATTTTATAAAATTATACAAATATCTTGTTTATTTATAAAATTTTAACCACTTTATTATCTCTTTAAGATTTGACTCATTTATATTATTGTTTATGCGTAGGAATGAATGGGTCAAATCGTCTATCAAGGATCTTTGATCTTACCTGTTTAAGGCTTGATCTAACTTAACTTGTTTATTATAATGTCATTTAAAACTTTTTGAAAAGTTTGTTTAAATAAAAAGACCATACCCAAACTTTAAAACAAGTATATTAAACCTATCAGATTGGTCTATTTAATATATATATATAACTTAGAAATAATATATTTATTTTTCTAAAAATATTTTTCCTTATTATAAAGGTGGATGATCAATTACTTCAAAAAATTACCTTAAAAATTGTTTCTTTAACTTTCCTAAATTGATTTAAAGTGTTTTGTAAAATTAAATTTCCTAAAAAAATGTTTCTTCATGTTTGAGAGATTGTTTGGGAATTAAAAATTTTATTCATCATTGTATTTAACTTGCCTTGATTTTTATTTCTTATTTATTTTATTATTTGACATTAATAATAGATTATTGAACGAAACTTGTGGTATTTTATTTAGTTTGCTTATTTTGTTTATAATATTTTGTTGAATACTTAAAAGTGCTTTAATTAATTTATAATCTTTTTTCACACACAAATTAAAAGAAAAATATGTGTTTTTATTATGTTATTTTTTTACTTTTAATTATTTATTTTATTTAATCATATTTCATGCAGACCAGAATTAGACCATAATAAAATTTAACAAGTAATAACTCAAATTTAAACTTGATAATGATAGGGACAGGCCTCTAGGAACCTGACATATATATTTCGATCCCACCATCTATCATTCTATCAATTCCATACCGTGTTGAATTGTTGAGGCGCGCATTTTAAAAAATGAAGCGTATGAATGCCACTCTTCCTCACACTCTCCCTGAGGATTTGATCAGAGAAATTCTGATGAGGTTACCAGTGAGATCGATATTGCGTTTTAAAAGCGTGTGTAAGTTATGGCTTTCTCTTGTTTCTGATCCCGAATTCACTCGGTCCCACTTTGCCCTAGATGCAACACCCACCGACAGACTTCTTCTGTCAGTCAATCATCGTAAAGTTGATTGCACAGATATAGAAGCATCACTTGATGATAATTCTGCGAAAGTAGTCTTTAACTTTCCTCTTCCATCACCCGATGACAAATATGGATGCACGGTAGATATCGCGGGTTCATGCAGAGGATTTATACTCTTGATAACTGATGGTGTCTTTGATTTCATCATATGGAATCCTTCAACAGGTCTCCTGAAAGGAATTAGTAGCTATGTTATATCGATGGACGGTGAACGTGTATATGATTTTGATGCTGATCGATGTGGTTTTGGATATGACTCATCAACTGATGATTACGTGATAGTGAATTTAACGAGTGAGTGGTGGTGCACGGTGGTCCATTATTTTTCCTTGAGAACCAGTTCATGGAGCCGCATTATATTGGATACTGTTCGATATTTTCCTCTTTGTGATAGACATGGAGTGCTCTTGAATGGGGCTCTTCATTGGTTGGTTAGACCCTGTGTTACACCCTATGATTGTCATCAACCTGTAATTATTTCATTTGATGTAACGGAAAGGAGATTATCAGAAATTCCACTGCCACATAATTTCACCATTAAAGGTCAAGAATATGATTTGAGTGTCATGGGAGGATGTCTCTGTGTTGCTGAAATGGGTTATGGGACTGTAATTTGGACCATGAAACAATATAAAGTGCACTCATCTTGGACCAAGTTATTTGTTCCATTGTATAATCAGGACCATCCTTTTCTCCCTGTCTTTTACCCAATATGCTTTACCAAAAAAGGCGAGTTTTTGGGATCAAATCATAAGACATTAGTGAAACTTAATGACAAAGGTGAGTTGCTTGAGCATCACGCACATTGGCACAATATGGACAGTTGTATTTTATTACGCTGTGGTGTGTACAGAGAGAGTTTGCTATCACTCCCTGAGTAATTTGTGAATGCAACTGAAGTCTGAAATTGTATGCAAAAGGCATAATGCGTGAGTTTGTTCCTTGGCCTATCTTGTAATCTCCCTTTCCTATAGTCAAAGTACAAGTTAGCTTGCCAATCCTTGTTGGAGTTGGTACATGCTATTTATAGCATCGATCTATATCTTTTTTATTCTTAATGTTGCCAATAGGTTGACAGTTAATTTGTTTTCAAGTTTAATTTGTTCTCGTATGTTAATCTGTCTAGCATGTACCGGATTGATTTGTTTTTTATTAACGTTGATAATCCTTCTATAACATATTTCATGATATCCCTAAAGCTTTTGCATATGTTGGTTGTATAACTTGTATACGTACTGAGTTTCATGACAAGCAAATATTCTCATATGGAAGAGTTGATCTCTGTACGTTATGTCATGCGATGCAGGTGTTGGTTGTATGTTTTGGATTACTTACTACTTAGGAAGGTCAATGAATCCCTCTTGGATGATTTTTAAATTACCTTTTAATTTTGTTGTTTAGATTACATTAGGATTCTGTCACTGTAGCTTTATAAATGTACGACACAGCCTAGTCAGCAACTCCTGGCATATGGTTTTAGCATTTATGAAACTTATATTAGCATCATACTTTTTGACACAAGTAACGGATATGCAAGTTCATAAGAAAGCAGGTTTGAGACCTGAAACTAATTAGAATCCATGACCTAACACAAGATAACTAATTGTTCATTTAAATTTGACACACGTCCTTTTAAGATTACAATAAAACTTTTGGGATTGATTAATTTTAAAATTTACTTTATCTAAAAAAACAACTTTAAATGATAAGTATATCAATATTTAAAGTTTAAATTAAATTAAAATTTAAGAATAGTATATGATAGAAATGAAAATTAAAATATAAATTAGTATATACAGGCATTCTATTTTTGAGCCCTTGGCAAAGATGATGAAGAAGACAACTCATTTTATATTTTTGTTTGAACAAGCTATATTTTTGTTTGGCAAAGAAAAGGAAGGCTACCCTTCGTCATACTCTCCCTCATGATTTGATCATGGAAATTCTGTTGAGATTGCCAGTGAGATCTCTATTGCGTTTCAAATGTGTGTATATTCCTTTTGGAGCCACATTCATGGATTGCCCTTGAATGGGGCTCTTCATTGGTTAGTTAATCCCGTACGTAGTGAAATTATATATTTCATTTGATGTGACAAAAAAGAGGTTATTAGAGATTGCACTATCACATGATTTTAAAATTGGATTCGGATCTGACAGATTATTTGAGGATCATGGGAGGATGTCGTTATTAAGAATGATATTGGGACTGCAATGTGGGCGATTGAAATTTGAAAGAGTACAAAGTGCAGTCATCTTGGAACATATCATTTGTTACAATATTGTGTAATCTCTCCCAGTCTTTTATCCATATGCCTCACAAAAATGATGACTTTTTGGGATCAAATCATAAAACCTTAGTGAAACTTAACGACAAAGGCGAGTTTCTTGAGAGTCACGCACATGAGCACAACATAGACAGTTCCATTATTATATCACACTGTGGTGTGTACAGAGAGAATTTGCTATCACTCCCATGTAATTATTTTAAATTGAAAATATATTCATTGGTTGGTTGAGTCATGTGATTGTCTTCCTTCAATTATTGCATTTGATGTGAGGGAAAGGAGATTTCAGAGATTCCATTGCCGCATGATTTAGCTATTGAATTGAAATCTAAAATATATTATTTAAGGGTTATGGGAGGATGTATGTCGTTGAGAAGAGTGGGTTAGGGACTGCAATATGGATGATGAAAGAATAGAAATGGCAATCATCTTGGATCCAGTCATTTGTTCTGTCTACTAATAATCATGTCCCAATAGCAAATTTGGGTTGGAGTTAGTAGATGTTATTTAGCATCTTTTTCTTTTCCCATGATACCGTCAATGGGTTGACAGTTAATTTTTCAGTCTTTAGTAGAACTTCGCTGACATTTTGTGACATAATTTCATGATATCCCTGAAGAAACATGAATATGCAATGAATTTACAGATTTAGTAGAACTTCGCTGACATTTGCATTCATATTTTCTCTTCCTAGGTTTGTAAACTAGTCAACTACTCATGGCATAAGGTTTTACCATTCATGAAGCTCACAATAGCATCATAGATTTTGACACGGGTAACAGATTTACGAGTTCATAATGAAAGCATTTATGAGGACCTGAAACGAATTATAATCCATGACCAAACACTGGTAACTAATGATTTCTTAGTACATTATACCTATTCTAACTCTTTAGGAAAAAAAATAGGCTTGTTTATTTGAGGATCTAAGATTAACATTTGAAGTGTTAGCTGATGTTGGAATGCATGTGTTCGGGTTCGCTATAGGATTGTGTTAGAAAATTAGAGAATAACACAGAACAAGAAGAAAATAATTAATTGAAAGTTTGTTGTGCCGTGGAAACCATTGTTCTGAAAGCAAAATTCAGCTAGACCTCGGTGCACCAAATTTCCGATTGCTTCCCAAGGTTAACACAATGAGCGTATGAACACGTGCAATCGTGGCCTTAGGCTATGGAAATCATAGAACAATTGCCCAGCTTTTTATTAACTTGTCAAAATAGAAAAAAGGAATAGAAAACCAGAACAGCAGAATAGAAATAGGAAAAACAGAACAACAGAAAAGGAATAGGAAAGACAGAGCAGTAAAGAGTGGTTTTTCTGCTCCCTATTCTCAGCCATGTAGCCCCTTTTTAAATAGAATAATGGGTTAAAACTGTTCCCCTCATTTTCTATAACAGCTCCATTACTCCCTTAAAATTAGCCTCACCAGTAAAAGCCTTTTAATGCATTTAACAAATGCTAATAAAGATGATGTTTCAAAAAACTGATTTGATTAACTGATAAAGAGCGTTTAAAGAAAATAATTTAAAAACTATACTGATGTGGGACCACTAAAGGCAGCAGAAAAAACAAAAAGTGCTTCTGTTTTCCATTTTCAACAGATTGTTCATGTACTCTGGTGCTTCAGGTTTTCAATTTGAAGATAACGATAAAATTTTTTTCAATTACAGATCAAGAAGTTTGATTCATATACTAATAAGATCATTCAATTTGAAGATAACTAGGAAAATTTGATTTAATTACTCATCAAGAAGTTTAAAGTTGCATTGGCCAAAAGGGAAAAACCTTTAGAACCTACAAATTCCCCTGCATTTGAAGCCTCCAATAAACCTCCATCGACCCTCAATCGCTGTTATGGTCGCTTTTGCTTTATAGTAGTAATTGAACATTTATATTTGCATGCATGTGCATAAGTGACAAGCAATGGAGGCAAATGTTATTACATGATACATTTAGACAATTTTTTACTATAACAACTCAGATTTATATTAAGACTCCGAGAGTTTCTTGTCTCGGTATAAATTTGGGATTTTATATAGTCATAGCCATTTTATTTGTCTTGATGAAAATTGATAGTTCATAATTCATATAAATATGTGGTTTATTTATAACTATATCTCTTTTAATTATTATCTTTTCTCTATAAAAAAATATTATTTTATGGTTTGTTGTATTTATAAGTGTTGTGTTCGTCCAAAAACTTTAATTTATATATATATATATATATATATATATATATTGTCCAACCCTTGACAAAAGAATAAAGACTAAGACCACTCTATTTTTATAAAATTATAAAAATATCTTGTTTATTTATAAAATTTTAACCCTTTTATTATCTCTTTAAGATTTGACTCATTTATATTATTGTTTGTGCATGGGAATGAGTGGGTCAAATCGTCTATCAAGGGTCTTTGGTCTTATCTGTTTAAGGTCTGATATGACTTAATTTGTTTATTACAATGTCAATTAAAACTTTTTGAAAAATTTGTTTAAATATAACGACCATATTCAAGCTTTAAAAAAAGTCTATTAAGTCCATCAGACTAATCTATTTAATATATATATATATATAACTTAAAAATAATATATTTATTTTTCTAAAAATATTTTTCCTTATTATAAAGGTGGATGATCAATTACTTCAAAAAATTACTTTAAAAATTGTTTCTTTAACTTTCCTAAATTGATTTAAAATATTTTGTAAAATTAAATTTCCTAAAAAAATGTTTCTTCATGTTTCGGAGATTGCTTGGGAATTAAAAATTCTATTCATCATTGTATTTAACTTGCCTTGATTTTTATTTCTTATTTATTTTATTATTTGACATTAATACTAGATTATTGAATGAAACTTGTATTTTATTTAGTTTGCTTATTTTGTTTATAATATTTTGTTGAATACTTAAAAATGCTTTAATTAATTTGTAATTTTTTTCACGCATAAATTAAAAGAAAAATATGCATTTTTATTAGGTTATTTTTCTACTTTTAATTATTTATTTTATTTAATCATATTTTATATACAATTTTCAGATTAGGTCAAACGGTCCTGCATGCCAGATTTAGACCATAATAAAATATTTTTAGCAAGTAATAAGTCAAATTTAAACTTAATATAATGATACGGGCCAGGCCTATAGGAGCCTAACATATATTTCCATCCCGCCATCTATCAATTCCATACCGTGGTTGAATTGTTGAGGCGCGCATTTTCAAAAATGAAGCGTATGAATGTCACTCTTCCTCTTACTCTCCCTGAGGATTTGATCAGAGAAATTCTGATGAAGTTACCTGTGAGATCGATATTGCGTTTTAAAAGCGTGTGTAAGTCATGGCTTTCTCTTGTTTCTGATCCCGAATTCATTCGGTCCCACTTTGCCCTAGATGCAACACCCACCGACAGACTTTTTCTGTCAGTCAATAATTATCAAGTTGATTGCACAGATATAGAGGCATCACTTCATGATAATTCTGCGAAAGTAGTCTTTAACTTTCCTCTTCCATCACCCGATGACAAATATGGATGCACGGTAGATATCGTGGGTTCATGCAGAGGATTTATACTCTTGATAACTGATGGTGTCTTTGATTTCATCATATGGAATCCTTCAACCGGTCTCCGGAAAGGAATTAGCTATGTGATGCACGATGCACATGTATATGATTTTGATGCTGATCGATGTGGCTTTGGATATGACTCATCAACTGATGATTACCTGATAGTGAATGTAACAAGTGAGCGGTTGTGCACGGAGGTCCGTTATTTCTCCTTGAGAACCAATTCATGGAGCCGCATTTTGGGTACTGTTCTATATTATCCTTTTGGGCATAGACATGGAGTGCTCTTGAATGGGGCTCTTCATTGGTTGGTTAGACCCTGTGATCGTTATGAAGCTGTAATTATTTCATTTGATGTGACGGAAAGAAGATTATCAGAAATTCCACTGCCACATCATTTCACCATTAAATGTGAAATATATGATTTGAGGGTCATGGGAGGATGTCTTTGTCTCTGTGCTGCTGAAAGGGGTTATGGGACTGCAATTTGGATCATGAAAGAATATAAAGTGCAGTCATCGTGGACCAAGTTATTTGTTCCATTGTATAATCAGAATCAACCTTTTCTCCCTGTCTTTTACCCAATATGCTTGACCAAAAAAGACGAGTTTTTGGGATCAAATCATAAGACATTCGTGAAAGTTAATGACAAAGGTGAGTTACTTGAGGGTCACGCAAGTTGGCACAATATGGGCAGTTCTATTTTATTACGCTGTGGTTTGTACAGAGAGAGTTTGCTATCACTCCCTGAGTAATTTGTGAAAGCAACTGAAGTCTGAAATTGCATACAGAAGGCATAATGCGCCTATCTTGTAATCTCCCTTTCCTATAGTCAATGTACAAGTTAGCCAATCCTTGTTGGAGTTGGTACATGCTATTTATAGCATCTAAATCTTTTGTATTCTTTATATTGCCAATAGCTAGGTTGACAGTTAATTTGTTTTCAAGTTTAATTTGTTCTCGTATTTTAATCTCTCTTGCATGTATTGGATTGATTTGTTTCTTTATTAATGTTGATAATCCTTCAATCACATAATTTCATTTCATGATATCCCTAATGCTTTTGCATATATTGGTTGTATAACTTGACATGCAAATATTTCCTTTTAATTTTGTGGATTACTTAAGAATGCTTTGGATTACTTACTATTTAGGTCATGTGATGCAGATGTTGGTTGTATGTTTTGGATTACTTACTATTTAGGAAGGTCAATTTAAATTTCCTTTTAATTTTGTGGTTTTGATTACATTAGGATTCTGGCACTGTAGCTTTATAAACGTACACAGCCTAGTCAGCAACTCCTGGCGTATGCTTTTAGCATTTATGAAACTTATATTAGCATCATACTTTTTGACAGTAACTGATATGCAAGTTCACAATGAAACCAGGTTTGAGACCTGAAACTAATTAGAATCTATGACCTAGCTCAAGGTAACAAATTGTTCATTTAAATTTTAAGATCTCTATTGAGTTAGAAAATGAAGAATAGGAAGGCTACCCTTCCTCATACTCACCCTCATGATTTGGTCATAGAAATTCAGTTGAGATTGCTAGTGAGATCTCTATTGCGTTTCAAATGTGTGTAGGTCATGACTTTCTCTCATTTCTGATGCCCAATTCGCTCAGTTCCACTTTGACGTAGCTGCAGCACCCACCCATGGACTTTCTCTGTAAATTTTAAGATTACACCATTATCAAGTTGATTGCGTAGACATAGAGGTATTTCACGGTAATTCTGCGAAAGTGGTCTTTCCCTTTTCCATCACCCGCTGACAAATATGGATGCAAAGTAGATATGGTGGGTTCATGCAGAGGATTTATACTCTTGATAACTGATGATATCTTTGATTTCATCGTATGGAATTCATCTACCGGGCTCTAGAAATGAATTAACTATGGAATGGATGATGCACATCGACATGATTTTCATGTTGATCAATGTGGCTTTGGTTACGACTCATCAACCGATGACTACGGGATAGTGATTTAGTGAATGCAACACCGCAAGTAAGAAGTGAACGGTGGTGCACGGATGTCCGTTTTTCATCTTTGAGAACCCATTCATGGAGCCACATTATGGGTACTGTTCTGTATATTCCTTTCACCCCTTTTTTTCTCTTTTTCTTATTTCCATTTTTTTCATCTCCTCTCCCTTTCTCTTTCTTTCTCGTTTCCAATTTATCATTAGTTTCATCTACCACCAACCTCAATTAACTTGGTTAAAGGTGTTGTTGATGTTGATGTGATAAAAAAGAGATTGTCAGAGATTCCACTACCACATGGTTTGTTATAATATTGTGTAATCTTTACCATCATCCTCTTCTCCCAGTCCTTTATCCAATATGCATATGCCTCACAAAAATGATGACTTTTTGGGATGAAATCGTAAAACCTTAGTGAAACTTAACGACAAAGGCGAGTTTCATGAGAGTCACGCACATGAGCACAACATAGACAGTTTCTATTATTATATCACACTGTGGCGTGTACAGAGAGAGTTTGCTATCACTCCCGGATAATGCTTAGTGCGTGATTTGATTCCTTTGAAGATGCAATGGCCAAACACTCCGTAACCTTTAGAACCTTCACATGCCCCTGTAAATGAAGACCTCGAAACCTAAACCTCCATTAACCTTTAGAACCTTCACAAAGGCAGTACCTTATCCATTGATTTTTTTCATAATATATTATAGTTTGGACATGTGCTAATTGATTCATGTGCTTGTATTTATCTTTTTATTTTGATTAAATTTTAAACTTTGATATGCTATATAATTATTTTAAATTGAAAATATTTGTGATTTTAAATAAACTATTTTTTAAGATTATTACAATTTTGATTAATCTTAATTTTAAATTGAGATATGATATTAAGATTACAATCAAAATATTAGGATCTTAATAACGATTATAAATATATTCATTTTAAGATTTAATTTATCCGAAGGAAAATTCTTTAATTAATAAAGTGCATTAGTATTTAAAATTAAATCATAAAGATTTTCCTTATTATCCCTTCAAGTTTTTCCATATTTATACCTTTGTTTACTAACTATACTCATTTGCATTAAAAAAAAACTATATATACTCATTTTGATCAGGCATAGTGGCATGGTGCGTGTCTTCCTATCTAAACATTTAAGCTAGCCAAAAAATGATATCGATTCCATTGTTGAGCGGTTTAATAAAGGAGATGAATAAGAGGGAAGACACTCACTCTCTGATCCTCCCTGACGATTTGATCATACAAATTCTGAAATTCACCAGCGGTTCAGAGCTAATTTCCTAAACATAAAGGCACCACTTGATGATGATTCTACTTAACGTTCCATTTCCATCGTTGCTCCCAACTTAGGATGCAGCGTAGAGATTGTGGATTCTTGCATAGGATTTGTATTGTAGAGTTCATTTATATGGAATTCGTCAACTAGTCTCCATTAACGAATTAAATATGTGTCTGTGTTAGGGACACTGATTTCACTTGAATTCGAGGATAAGAGTCTCCTTAAAGCTAGCTAGGTACTGAAAATTTTTCTATGCTTAATTTATTCATCAATTCCATATATATAGCTAAAGAATCCAATACTTGTCCTTTGTCATTACAATGAAGGAATATTTAGGAAAAAGTCAGAAATAACAATCTCATGGTCTATCTATATTAACAAACTCAGAATATAGTAACAATTAATAACAAACTTATATTCCTGTTATAGATTTGTTAATTGTTCTCTTGGGCATGTTGAAATTGGTCTCTTCCTCTTTTAGGCCCAACGTGTTGTAATGTTAGTCTCACTAACAATATGCATACACACGTATATGGCATTGACTATAACTCATCAACGGATACATTGTCATGCATGTACCAAACTAACCAAAGGAGGTTCACTGTTTCTATTTGAGAATCAATTCATGCAACCGCATTGCGGGTACTATTTTCTATTATTATATCAGAGAGAAGCATGTCGCTCTCGATGGCTGCTCTTAGTCGATGACTAGGCAATAGACGTCACGGGTTGCTCTTGAATGAGGCTCTTCATTGGTTGGTTGAGTCATGTGATTGTCTGCCTTTAATTATTGCATTTGATTTGAGGGAAAGGAGATTTCAGGGATTCCATTGATGCATGATTTAACCATTGAATTGAAATCTAAAATATATTATTTAAGGGTTATGGGAGGATGTATGTCGTTGAGAAGAGTGGGTTAGGTACTGCAATATGGATGATGAAAGAATAGAAATGGCAATCATCTTGGATCCAGTCATTTGTTCTGTTTACTAATAATTATGTCCCAATAGCAAATTTGGGTTGGAGTTAGTAGATGTTATTTAGCATCTTTTTCTTTTTCTTTTCTTTTCCCATGATACCGTCAACGGCTTGACAGTTAATTTTTCAGTCTTTAGTAGAACTTCGCTGACATTTTGTGACATAATTTCATGATATCCCTGAAGAAACATGAATATGCAATGAATTTACAGATTTAGTAGAACTTCGCTGACATTTCCATTCATATTTTCTCTTCCTATGTCTAGCACTCTAGATTATTGTACATATCTGCATAATCTATATATTCATAGAACAATGAGCCTATGAACACAATGAGCCTATGAACACGTGCAATTGTGGCCTTAGGCTATGGAAATCATAGAACAATTGCCCAGCTTTTTATTAACTTGTCAAAACAGAAAAAAGGAATAGAAAACCAGAACAGCAGAATAGAAATAGGAAAAACAGAACAACAGAAAAGGAATAGGAAAGACAGAACAGCAAAGAGTGGTTTTTCTGCACATGAGCACAACATAGACAGTTCCATTATTATATCACACTGTGGTGTGTACAGAGAGAGTTTGCTATCACTCCCATATAATTATTTTAAATTGAAAATATATTCATTGGTTGGTTGAGTCATGTGATTGTCTTCCTTTAATTATTGCATTTGATGTGAGGGAAAGGAGATTTCAGAGATTCCATTGATGCATGATTTAACCATTGAATTGAAATCTAAAATATATTATTTAAGGGTTATGGGAGGATGTATGTCGTTGAGAAGAGTGGGTTAGGGACTGCAATATGGATGATGAAAGAATACAAAGTGCAATCATCTTGGATCAAGTCATTTGTTCTGTCTACTAATTATGTCCCAATAGCAAATTTGGGTTGGACTTAGTACATGTCATTAAGCATCTTTTTCTTTTCTTTTCCCTTGATACGTCAATGGGTTGACAGTTAATTTTTCAGTCTTTTATGTGGTTTCCGGGTTGAATTTGTCTTGCTCTTACATGCTGTTGGTTTAATTTGTTTCTTATAATTGATGTTGACAAGCCTTTTGTGACATAATTTCATGATATCCCTGAAGATACATGAATATGCAATGAATTTACAGTTTTAGTAGACCTTCGCTGACATTTCCATTCATATTTTCTCTTCCTATGTCTACCACTCTAGATTGTTGTACATATCTGCATAATCTATATATACATTACCGATAGACAAGAAACTTACAATAGTTAGCAAACTTATAAGTGAGGAATGCCTGATATATGAAAATTATGAATATTTAATTATGTCTTTTTATTCAGCATTTGATTTTTCAATATTATTCCACCAACTTATTTATTGGTTTTAGTTTATGTTTTGGAGTAATGAGTTGCTTGACATTCAAATATTCTCATTTGGAAGATTTGATGTCTGTTGGGTCATGTGATGCATGTGTTGGTTGTATGTTTTGGAGTACTATATTACTACCTAGGAAGGCCAATGAGTCCTTGTTCAATGGTTTTTAAATTTCCTTCAAATTTTGTTGTTTTGATGAAGTTAGGGTTCAGGCATGCATAGATTTTGACACGGGTAACAGATTTACAAGTTCATAATGAAAGCCTTTATGAGGACCTGAAAAGAATTATAATTCTTGACCTAACACTGGTAACTAATGGTTCCTTGCTACAGTATGCCTATTCTAACTCTTTAGGGAAAAAAATAGGCTTGTTTATTTGAGGATCTAAGATTAACATTTGTAGCATTAGCTGATGTTGGAATGCATGTGTTCGCTATAGGATTGTTCATGTACTCTGCTACTTCAGGTTTTCAATTTGAAGATAACAATAACATTTTATTTAATTGCAGATCAAGAAGTTTGATTCATTTACTAATAACATCATTCAATTTGAAGATAACTAGGAAAATTTGATTTAATTACTCATCAAGAAGGTTAAAGATGCATTGGCCAAAAGAGAAAAACCTTTAGAACCTTCACATTCCCCTGCATTTGAAGACTTGAATAAAGCTCCATTGACCCTCAATCGCAATTATGGTCGCTTTTGCTTTATAGTAGTAATTGAATATTTATATGAGCATGCAGGTGGATAAGTTTGACAAGCAATTAATGGAGGTGAATGTTATTACATGATACGTTTAGACAATATTTTACTATAGCATCTCAGATTTATAGCAGGAGATTATTGTCTCGGTATAAATTTGGGATTTTATAGAGTCATAGTCATTTTATAATTATTTTTTTCCAATCGTTTGAATGCTGTCTTGGTGAAGATTGATCATCAATTGGCGAAAGATAGAAATGATGATTTTATATATAAGACGCAGGGATTCATGCTCCCATGACTACGAGCTAGGTTGAATTCCTAGTTAGTCATAATAATATTTAAAAATGTATCATAACAGGTGTTTGTAATTTTTAATTAAAGAAAATTTCATTTGACTTCGTTGTATAGTAATATTATTTCTTGAAATTTTATATTTTAGACTATTATTGTAGTATTTTTTTAAGATTATAATTTTAGTTAGTATTGGTTTTTTTATGTTTTATTAGTATTGTTTATGTTCATTATATTACTATTTTTATTTACTTTATATCCACGTGTTATTGAAACACCAACAAGTGAGTTGGAGACACATCATGCAGTACACAAAATATAAGTGCGTATTAAAATTTCTAATACAAAAATAAATGAATAATTTACATAACTTTACGTAATCAAATAAATCAAATGGAAATAGAAACAGATAGAATAGAAGTTGGGAATACACTTAGTAATCAGGGGTATACATGAAGAAAGGAGGTGCAATCAGCATTGTTATTTAATTTCAGAATGTGCCTGGCCCTAAAGGTGAGGAGGTGTAGATATGAAAATGGGGGAGTCAAATAGCATTACATGCATTGTTTCAAAGTGGACTAGGCCCAACTACTAAAGGGTGTACAATTATGAAAAGAAAGGAGTAAAAAGCATTATGGAATTTTTTTCCAGAATGGGTCAGGCCCAACAATTAAGGGTGCGCAGTACTGAAAATAATGGTGTAGAATGCATTACATTTTCGGTTTCAGAATGTGTCAGGCCCAACAGTTAAGGGGGTTGTATTTATTAAATAGAGGTACATAGTAAAAGTAAGGTTTTTTTTTAGGCTAGGGTTGGAATCGAGTTAGCGCGACCTGACCCAACCAACGTTTAGCAGTTGGGCACTACAGCTCTTGTTGCTGCAGCAACCAAACCTTGCGAGGAAGAAGATGGTGCTCGTTCATGGAGGAGGCTTAGCCCCTGCTGCCATCGACGATGGGGCCAGGCGGCGAGGCCGCCATAGTGGTGGCTCGTGGAGGTGGCGGCCAAAGATGGTGATGCACGTGGTGTTGTAGGGAAGATTAAAGAACCTCAACGGAAAAGGCATGGCCCCCTTGACGCCATCGACAAAGGGGCCTGGCAACGCGAGGCCGTCGCGGAGGGTGATAGCAGCGATGGCTTGAGGTGGTGGTCGGAGTTGCACGGTGGTGACAAAAAAACAAAAAAAAATCAGGAGGAGAAGAGAGGGAAAGAAAGGGAAGGAATGAGATTAACTGAGAGACCCCTCTCTCTTCTCTGAAGGCAGTGCCAAGTGGCACTTTCTAATTGGTTTGTTCTTCCTCCTCGGGATTCGCATCTTCGCTCTCCATTAATGCACAACTCCTTCCTTTTTATGGCCGGTAGCTCTTTTTTTTTTTTACCTAATGGGCTTTTTTTTCTGTTGTCTTTTTTTTCTCTTTTTTATTATTTTCTTTTTTTCTCTTTTCTCTTTTATTTTTTATTATTTTCTTTTTTCTCTTTTTTTTACTCTAACAGAATTAGGATATGACACATCTAGCATGAGACAAAGAACTCTTTTTATTTTGTTTACTTAAAAATCAGAGAGAATTTCAAGATATGTTAAAAACAAAATAAAATTTAATGTATATATCTTTTAAATTAAATGCCAATTTAACATTGTCGTCACAATAGGAGTGCTAAAATAATGATTTTAACAGAAGAAGAAATATATGTAAATCATATAAAATTAGGGAAGGTTTTTGTAATTTTTTATTAGTGGAACTCTAACATTTGTGGTTGAAAAAATTGGATATAACTTCTTAAGGGTGAGAAGTGAATCATTATAAATCATTGTGTTGACTACTTATTTTTAATCTTTTCTTGCAAATTTTTTTGAGATAAAAAACATAAAAAAATCCTATACAGTATTATTAGGTATGGCAACGGGGCGGGGCGGGGGCGGGTATTGCATTCCCTGTCCCCATCCCCATCCCCGCCCCCAAACCCGCTCCCCGCCCCCATTCCCCGCCGGGTTTTAAAACCTATCCCTATCCCCGTCCCCGCTCGGGGTCGGGTTTTCCCCGTCCCGCCCCGCCCCCGCTATTTGATTAAAATTTAAAAAATAAAAAAAATAATATAACTTTTTTATTGAAAAATCGAATAAAAAAGTTAATTATGTAACAAAAAAATAATAATAACAAACTCACATTTAAAATATGGGATCATAATTTTAAAATTACAAAACAAAATCAATCAATTCAATTAAAAAAAATTAGAAAATAATATATATTTTTATTTTTTTTATTTTTTTAATATTATTTATCACGGGGCAGGGGGCGGGGCGGGTATCACTAACCCCATACCCTCCCCCGCCCCCGCTTTTGGCTACCGGGGAAAATCCGAACCTGAAAAATTTGGTTTTTCCCCATTAAAATCAGGACGGATTCGGGCGGGTACCCACGGGTTCGGGTCCCGCTGCCATGCCTAAGTATTATACATTTTGATAGAACTAATGAATATGAGTTCATACTAAAGGTGTTTAGTTTCATTAATTAAATAATAAAAACGTGTGAGTTGTTATAAATCTCTTCATACCTAAATTTGATTCTTGGTCTACATAAAAAAAATCCATGACCATAGGCCATAGCTAATTCTTGATTATATTTTTTATTTATCTTAATTTTAATTTTCACATATCATATATATTAAGATCACATTAAAACTTTTAGGATTCATTAAGATTATTACTACAATAATTTTGATTTAATTTATCTAAAATAAATATGTGAATTGATATAAAGTTTATCAATTTAAATTTATAAATGATATTTGAAAAAAATAAAAATTATAAATAAAAATATCGATAGTTCATAATTCATACAAATATATCGTTTATTTATAATTATATATATTTTATTATTTTTTCTTTATAGAAAATATTATTTTGTGATATGTTCTATCTAAAAGTGATGTATTACCTATGTGTTCAATCAAGATTTTGCATATTGACATTTTTAAAAGTGACGTGTTAAGTATGTGTCGGTCCAAAACTTTATATATTCTATTGTCCAACCCTTGACAAAAGAATAAAGAGTAAGACCACTCTGTTTTTTTTTTCTTCTTATATATATCCTATTTTTGAAAGTTTTAGTAAAATGAATATATTTTAAATTTGAATTTATTTAAATTTAGAGTTTATTTTTAGTTTCATTCATGTTATAAATCTTGATACATCACGTTAAATTGAATATATTTTTCATTTTTAAATAAACAAAAATATAATATTACTATATAATTTAGATTAGTATTAATTTTATGTTAATTTTTAAATTTTAAATTTTGACCTATCATAGTAGTATTAAAATCACAATAAATGAGGATTGCAACAAATGTTTAGGATTTATTAAGATTATAATTATAATAATTTTAAGATTTAATTTATCTAAAACATATATTCAAATTGATAAAATGTGTGACTATTTAAAATTTAGATAACATTAAAGGTTAAAGATAATATTTGAAATTTAAAAATATAAATAATTAATATTATACAAATATCTTGTTTATTTATAAAATTATAAATTTTATATTATCCTTTAAGATTTGGCTCATTTAGATTATTGTTTGCGCGATCTATCAATTCCATACAATCTTTGAATTGTTGAGGCGTTTGAAAAAATGAAGCGTATGAATGCCACTCTTCCTCTCACTCTCCCTGAGGATTTGATCATAGAAATTCTGATGAGGTTACCTGTGAGATCGATATTGCGTTTTAAAAGCGTGTGTAAGTTATGGCTTTCTCTTGTTTCTGATCCCGAATTCACTCGGTCCCACTTTGCCCTAGATGCAACACCCACCCACAGACTTCTTCTGTCAGTCAATCATCGTAAAGTTGATTGCACAGATATAGAAGCATCACTTGATGATAATTCTGCAAAAGTAGTCTTTAACTTTCCTCTTCTATCACCCTATGACAAATATGGATTCACGGTATATATCGTGGGTTCATGCAGAGGATTTATACTCTTGTTAACTGATGGTGTCTTCGATTTCATCATATGGAATCCTTCAACAGGTCTCCGGAAAGGAATTAGCTATGTTATATCGATGGACGATGAACGTGTATATGATTATGATGCTGATCGATGTGGCTTTGGATATGACTCATCAACTGATGATTACGTGATAGTGAATTTAACGAGTGAGCGGTGGTGCACGGTGGTCCATTATTTCTCCTTGAGAAACAGTTCATGGAGCAGCATTATATTGGATACTGTTCGATATTTCCCTCTTTGTTATAGACATGGAGTGCTCTTGAATGGTGCTCTTCATTGGTTGGTTAGACCCTGTGATCGTTATGAACCTGTCATTATTTCATTTGATGTGACGGAAAAGAGATTATCAGAAATTCCACTGCCACATAATGTCGCCATTAAATGTGAAATATATGATTTGAGTGTCATGGAAGGATGTCTGTGTCTATGTCTTGCTGAAACGGTTTATGGGACTGCAATTTGGACCATGAAACAATATAAAGTGCACTCATCTTGGACCAAGTTATTTGTTCCATTGTATAATCAGTATGATCCTTTTTTCCCTGTCTTTTATCCAATATGCTTTACCAAAAAAGGCGAGTTTTTGGGATCAAATCATAAGACATTAGTGAAACTTAATGACAAAGGTGAGTTGCTTGAGCATCACGCACATTGCCACAATATGGACAGTTGTATTTTATTACGCTGTGGTGTGTACAGAGAGAGTTTGCTATCACTCCCTGAGTAATTTGTGAAAGCAACTGAAGTCTGAAATTGTATGTAAAAGGCATAATGCGTGAGTTTGTTCCTTGGCCTATCTTGTAATCTCCCTTTCCTATAGTCAAAGTACAAGTTAGCTAGCCAATCCTTGTTGGAGTTCGTACATATGCTATTTATAGCACATCGATCTATATCTTTTTTATTCTTAATGTTGCCAATAGGTTGACAGTTAATTTGTTTTCAAGTTTAATTTGTTCTCGTATGTTAATCTGTCTTGCATGTATCGGATTGATTTGTAATTGTATATAACGGTTATTATTTCTCAAAAGTTAATAAATTGCATCTATACTTTGTATAGAATGGCTACCAGGTTAAAAAAAGCTTTGTAGCTAACAAGGTAGTGAAAGTATTAGAGCCTAGAGCCTTGCTCATTTCTAATGACAAGTAATTAATTAAGTTCTATTGTGATATTAGGCTAATTAAAACTAATTAATAAATAGTTTGATGGCTTTTAAACTCATGCTTGTAAATTACACATGCCTAGATCACTATTTAAATAAGAGTGGATTTATTTTTTTGCCAAGCTGATGATGATTGAACTTTTATTTTTTTATGTTAACTAAATAAAGGAAGCTTGTTAATTTGGAGCAATATTATGTTGAAACTTTTTTTTTTTCAATATTGATTATCAGGTATATGTACAAAAACTGGTTGTACGTTCCACGTTCAAGGAAAATTGAGCAGTGTTCTCTAGATATATTTAACATAAATGGTGATCGCGTATCTTCGACTTGTTTTCTCGAGCTATTTAGACATGCTGCAATGGATGGTTGGAACCCTGAAAAAGTGCAAATCTATGGCGTGATGACGGCAATATATAAAATGTTGTTATAGCTGCAACCAATGTTGCAAAATTGCAGCGTACGTTTATTGTAACAGTAGTATTTTTCTTTACATCAAATGTATCATAATTATAATTAGGACGATGATTTTTAAACACCTATGAATTACAATTTTTTTTACATATTTATAAATATCTTATCAAATGTATCTTAACACTTCTATTTTTTTATTATATTACATCACCAATTAAACCAATCATTTATTTTCTTTCTATCTCCTTCAAGATAATAACACTTAAAAAGTGTTGAAGAATTATTTTCTTTATAACTATCAAATATCAATATAAGCCAACTCAGCCCATCTTTCCAGGTGAGTAGAGAAGATGTCAACCTAATTCAATTCATCAATCTGGTGGGTTGACACACTAAATTAAAAAATAAAACTAAAAAAATAAAAGAAAAATACTTATTTTCTTGATAATCATAACATAATCAAACTTTTCATAATTAATATGAAACAAAAGCCGATCATCAATAGGAAAACCCAAAAACAAAAATGCAAAGCCCGCAAGGCAAGTCCGCACGAGAACACTCATCTATATTGAGCAACAAAAACGCCTTCTAGGATGAAGTTTCTGCTTTGACATGCTACAACCGGTTTTTAACTTCTTGAATGTATTCAGAAAAGTGTTCCAAATGAAATTTACACTTGTTACCACCAGTTTTTGATATTTGAAAAATTGACCCCACTCCTCCACACCCTTTTTGCGATGCTGTTCGAAATAAGGGTGACGCCACTATCGAAATTCGAAACACCCATGGTAGAAGCTGTTTTTTGCCATCTCGCCACTCGCCGGAAACCCTCCGACCACGGCTTCCTGCCTCTGTATCTGCCATCTCCGACGGACCCTTCGACACCCACTTGAACAGTTCAACATACTGCAGTCCCCTTCTGTCACCACCCACTTCCGCCACGAACGTTGTTGTCGTACGTACATATGAATTGAACCAACAGAAGCAAAATCGACTTCAAATTAAATAAGAAATCAAATGTTGTTTCACCCTCTCTTTTTGTGATGCGCACGAAGCTTGATACGCCATCTTTGATACTAAAGGTGTCGCTGTAACGCTTCTTTGTTAATGCAGAGAGAGGAAAAACAGAAACGTGGGAGAGGAGGATCACCGTCGTTGGAAATTGCTCCGGCAAGCGACGACAAGTTCCTTTTGGCAGGTAAAGAAACGAAGGAGGGTGAGCTGAGGGGATGAAACGGTGGAGAAAGTAACTTGGGGTCAAGGTGTAAATTTGTAAACACACTTTCAAACTGTAGCAGATAAACCATCAAAACTGCTTAATTTTTTAATTAATAAATCCAACGACTAAGTTATGTGCTTCATCGGGGACGCAATAAATGGAATCAGTGACCAAAGTCTCACATTTTAAAAAAAAAGAATCAGAATATTATAGATAAAATAAAATTTATCAAAATATCAAGTCACCTAGTTCATTGGACACATAAGCAAAGTCGGATTGACATGTCGAAAGACCAATTTCGCTACATAGAGAAGCGAATTATGTATGACACATGACAAAAAATTCAAAATTGTGTAATAAACTTTGAACAATCATAATTTTTTATTGTAAACACTCAATTGAGGCGAAATCAGTGGTCAAACGCTCCAAATCGAGAGGAGAAGTCCTAGACAAATTCCCAAAAGAGATTTGGTCAAATATTTTTTTTTTCAAAAAACACCTTTATGATTTAGGATTCAATCATCCAAAAATTTCAAAATTGTCTACTTTTTTAATTATTTAATTAGTTAATTTTTTTAAAAATATAAAATTACATTAAATTAACTAATTAAATAATTGAAAAAGTAGATAATTTTAAAATTTTTGGATGAATGAATCCTAAATTGTAATTTTGAGTCATTTAGAGATATTTTTTGAAAAAAATATTTGACCAAATCCCCTTTGGTCATTTGCTTAGGGCTTCTCTTCTCAATTTCTAGCGTTTGACCATCGATTTTGTCTTAGTCAGACGTTTCAGTCAAAAGTTATGATTGTTCGAAATTTATACACTGTTTTAAATTTTTTGCCATGTGTCATACTTAATTTTTTTTTGTAGCAAAATTGATCTTTTAATCATTCAATGCCACATCAGCCTATGGACTAAATGTGGCACTTTGGCCACAGTAAATTGCCTACTTCACCTAGCTTAGAACGCGTTAGCAACAAAAGCCATCTAAAACCCATTAAGAGGAACCAGAAAATGGAAGTCAAAAACGAAAGAAACAAGTCAATTTTATGAAATCTGTGAGAGATAAAAAAGAATACGCATATTTTATTTATCATAAAATATAGATGAATACTATATGGTAGCAATAAGAAATTCTTTCACATTTCATCAAAATATTAAGGAGGAACAGATACATCCATTAACAATAAGGAAGAGTCGAGCAAGGAACTCCATGACGAACAACAATAGGAAAAAGAGAACTTACAAGTGAATAGAGTTTTATATGTCGTCAAGTGGGTTAATATTTCTACTTTTACTAAATTTTAGTTATAAAAATAAGATTAATTATATTTTGTCTTTAAATTTTTTTGGAAATTTCAATTTTAATCTTTAATATAAAAAAATTATTATTTTTATGCAGCTCAATCACTTGTCGAGTTAAAATGTCTTATAGAATAGTCAAATACAAATTTTATTTTTTGTAAACCATAGTTTTAATCCCTCATCCATCAATTGACAGTGTCTCACTAGTTGACGAAGGATTAAAGACAGAGTTTATATAAAAAAAATTATATATGTTTATTTTGTAAAACTTCTTGATGACATATGATAAGTTACTCTATAAACATAGTTATTGTTATTTGATAATATGAACTATAATTGTTAACATAGAGAAAATATATAACCAAAAATGCTAAAAATATCATATAAAGAGTATTATACATTTTGGTAGAAGTAACTAATATGAGAGTTCATATTTGTTAAAGATCAGATCCCCTAAAATTAGAATAATAATTCTATTTTTATTCATTTATTCATTCATTCATGTCATTTTTCATCTTTTAAATGAGATATATTTATATAAGTAATGTGTTAAAAATTTGAACACAATATTAAACAACAATAATTCAAACTTTCTCTTATATGTACTATTTTAACAACTTGTTCTTATACAAGAGAAATAATAGTTCAAATTCTATCTTTAACAATACTAAATACTAAAGGTGTTTAACTCAATTGATTAAACAATAAATATGTGTGAGTTGTTATAAACCACTTGATATTTAATTTGATTCTTGGGCGCCATACATAAAAAAGATCCATGATCAAACACAGTAACTAATTCTTTATCATAGTTTTTATTTATCTTAATTTTAATTTTCACATATCATATTAAGATTATATTTAAAACTTTTACTCTTTTAGGATTCATTAAGATTATTACTACAACAATTTTAGAATTTAATTTATCTAAAAAGTTCAAATTGATAAAGCTTATCAACTTAAAGTTTAAATTAAATTAAAATTTAAAAAAGATATTTTAAAGAAATGAAAATTATATAAAATATTGATAGTT
>PYAF01002323.1:572747-584183 GCA_007407185.1 Glycine tomentella
ATGTTATAAATCTTGATACATCACGTTAAATTGAATATATTTTTCATTTTTAAATAAACAAAATTTTCATATTAGTATATAATTTAGACTAGTATTAAATTTATATTAATTTTTAAACTTTAAATTTTGACCTATCATAGTAGTATTAAGATCACAATAAATCAGGATTATAAAAAAAATGTTTAGGATTTATTAAGATTATAATTATAATAATTTTAAGATTTAATTTACCTAAAACATATCTTCAAATTGATAAAATATCTCAATATTTAAAATTTATATAAAATTAAAGGTTAAAGATAATATTCAAAATTTGAAAGACAAGATAAAATATATAAATAATTAATATTATACCTATATCTTGTTAATTTGTAATTATAAATCTTTTAGTATCATTTTAAGATTTGGCTCATTTATATTACTGTTTGCGCGATCTATAAATTCCTTGCAGTCGTTGAATTGTTGAGCCGTTTAAAAAAATGGAGCGTATGAATGTCACTCTTCCTCACGCTCTCCCTGAGGATTTGATCATAGAAATTCTGATGAGGTTACCTGTGAGATCGATATTGCGTTTTAAAAGCGTGTGTAAGTTATGGCTTTCTCTTTTTTTCTGATCCCGAATTCATTCGGTCCCACTTTGCCCTAGATGCAACACCCACCCACAGACTTTTTCTGTCAGTCAATCATTATCAAGTTGATTGCACAGATATAGAGGCGTCACTTGATGATAATTCTGCAAAACTAGTCTTTAACTTTCCTCTTCAATCACCCGATGACAAATATAGATGCAAGGTAGATATCGTGGGCGCATGCAGAGGATTTATACTCTTGAAAACTAATGGTGTCTTTGATTTCATCATATGGAATCCTTCAACAGGTCTCTGGAAAGGAATTAGCTATGTGATGGACGATGCACGTGTATATTATTTTGATGCTGATCGATCGATGTGGCTTTGGATATGACTCATCAACTGATGATTACGTGATAGTGAATTTCACAAGTGAGCGGCGGTGCACGGTGGTCCATTGTTTCTCCTTGAGAACCAATTCATGGAGCCGCATTTTATTGGGTAGTACTGTTCTATATTTTCCTCTTTGTCATAGACATGGAGTGCTCTTGAATGGGGCTCTTCATTGGTTTGTTAAACACAGTGATCGTTATCCACCTGCAATTATTTCATTTGATGTGACGGAAAGGAGAATATCAGAAATTCCACTGCCATATAATTTCATCGTTGAATGTATATATGATTTTCATGTCATGGGAGGATGTCTTTGTCTCTGTCTTGCTGAAAGGCGTTATGGGACTACAATTTGGACCATGAAAGAATATAAAGTGCACTCATCTTGGACCACGTTATATGTTCCATTGTATAATCAGTGGGATCCTTTACTCCCTGTCTTTTACCCAATATGCTCTACCAAAGAAGGCAATTTTTTGGGATCAAATAATAAGAGATTAGTGAAACTTAATAACAAAGGTGAGTTGCTTGAGCATCACGCACGTTGGCACAATATGTACAGTTCTATTTTATCACGCTTTGGTGTGTACAGAGAAAGTTTGCTATCACTCCCTGAATAATTTGTGAAAAAGTCTGAAATTGTATGCAGAAGGCATAATGCGTGAATTGGTTCCTTGGCCTATCTTGTAATCTCCCTTTCCTATAGTCAAAGTACAAGTTAGCTAGCCAATCCTTGTTGGAGTTGGTACATGCTATTTATAGCTTCTATATCATTTGTATTCTTTGTGTTGCCAATAGCTAGGTTGACAGTTAACTTATTTTCAAGTTTAATTTGTTCTCGTATTTTAATCTGTCTTGCATGTATTGGATTGATTTGTTTTTTTTATTAATGTTGATAATCCTTCTATGACATATAAGTTCATGATATCCCTAAAGCTTTTGCATATGTTGGTTGTATAACTTGACATGCAAATATTCTCTTATGGAAGAGTTGATCTCTGCTAGATCATGTGATGTAGGTGTTGGTTTTATGTTCTGGATACTTACTACTTAGGAAGGTCAATGAATCCCTCTTGGATGGTTTTTGAATTTCCTTTTAATTTTGTTGTTTTTATTATATTAGGATTCTGGCACTGTAGCTTTATAAACGTACACAGCCTAGTCAACAACTCTCTGGCATATGGTTTTAGCATTTATGAAACTTATATTAGCATCATACATTTTGACACAAGTAACAGATATGCAAGTTCATAAGAAAGCAGGTTTGAAACCTGAAACTAATTATAATCCATGACCTAACACAAGATAACTAATTGTTCCTTTAAATTTGACACAAGTTGATGAATTTACAGGTAGAACTTCGCTGACATTTGCATTCATATTTTCTCTTCCTATGTCTAGCCCTCTAGATTCGAGGATCTAATATTAACATTTGTAGCATTAGCTGATGTTCGAATGCATGTGTTCGCTGTAGGATTGTTCATGTACTCTGCTGCTTCAGGTTTTCAGTTTGAAGATAACAATAAAATTTTATTTAATTGCAGATCAAGAAGTTTGATTCATTTACTAATAACATCTTTCAATTTGAAGATAACTAGGAAAATTTGATTTAATTACTCATCAAGAAGGTTAAAGATGCATTGGCCAAAAGAGAAAAACCTTTAGTAACTTCACATTCCCCCGCATTTGAAGACTTGAATAAAGCTCCATTGACCCTCAATCGCTGTTATGGTCGCTTTTGCATTATAGTAGTAATTGAACATTTATATGAGCATGCAGGTGCATAAGTGACAAGCAATTAATGGAGGTAAATGTTATTACATGATACGTTTAGACAATTTTTTACTATAGCAACTCAGATTTATAGCAGGAGATTATTGTCTCGGTATAAATTTGGGATTTTATAGAGTCATAGCCATTTTATAATTATTTTTTTCCAGTGGTTTGAATGCTGTCTTGGTGAAGATTGATCATCAATCGGCGAAAGATAGAAATGATAATTTTATATATAAGACGCAGGGATTCATACTTCCACGACTACGACCCAGGTTGAATTCCTAGGTAGTCATAATAATATTCGAAAATGTATCATGGCAGGTGTTTGTAATTTTTAATTAAAGAAAATTTCATTTGACTTCGCTGTATAATAATATTATTTCTTGAAATTTTAAAATTTAGACTATTATTGTAGTATTTTTTTAAGATTATAATTTTAGTTAGTATTGGTTTTTTTATGTTTTATTAGTATTGTTTATGTTCATTATATTGCTATTTTTATTTAATTACTTTATATTTGATGGAATGTTATAATATTAATTTTATTTGATCAAAGATTACAATATTAATTCATACATTAATAATAAAAATATTGGTTAATATATATATATATATATAAACCAATATTTTTATTACTATTTACAATATTTTATGATATTTTAAATAAATGATATGATAATATTTACTATTATTTTATTTGTAACTGCAATATTAATTAACACACGTATAAAATTATCTACAAATTTTCTTTGTTTAGTATTTAATATTGATTATCTCAAATATAGTGTTATTATTTATAATATTAATTTTTTATATTTTATAGTTATTATATGTACAAGTGAAATTAGTCTTGATTTCTTTAAATAAAATAACAAGTTAAAGCTTTGTAGTTGAAAATAACATAAGTACTTGGAAAGCTTTAACTAAAAGTTAGAGAGAATAATTGTTAAAAAATAATATTAAAATAAATATTTAGAAATTATCTTAAAGTGTTGTTTTGCATGCATTATTTGAAACTATCAATAATAAGTAAATTAAAATTACATAACAGAAGTTAGAAGAGACAAGCACATGCAGAAAACAAGAATGCATCTTGTCACAACGTGTTTAACCACGACGAGACAACAATGAAAAAAGATAAAATAAGGATTTTCCTAAAAAAAGAAAAACTTAAGGAGAGTCGCCACCAACGTTTATTTAAGAAAAAAGTCGGAAAAACCAAAGAAATAAAGCATGGTCTACGATTTGAGAGAAAAAGAATTCGGGAGTCATTTACGCATTGGAAAGGTGTTAACACCCCACGCGTCCGTCATGAAGACGACAATATTTAATCGAGTGTATTAAAAATAAAATGAGTTTTAAATTATTTATTTTTTCTTAAGAACATGATTTATGTTTGTTAATTTTTGTTTATTTAAAAAAAAGAATCAAACTTTTATTTTTAGAAAAGAGAAGATTTTATATATTTTTTTAGTTTTTTAGGTCGACAATGAATTTGTCCTAGCTCCTACGTATCCCCAAGTGCAATGAGGAAATCAGACTTACGTAGTTCTTTTGTAGAAAAAAACTTGTGTGTTTAGTTGATTTTATCTTTTTTGAAAGATTTATTTTAATTGCTTGAAAAAAAGTCGTTAAGGCATTGGACCTTGAAACAACTTTGAATTTGAAGAAAAAAGTGGAGAGAATCGGTTAAGGCATTGGACCTTGAAACAATCTCGACTAATATGTAATTTTTTTGAGAAAAAAAGAGAATTGAGTGATCCTTTATTTGAGTATTTTCAGCTTTTTTAGAAAATATTTTGGATTTGCGATAAACTCTATTAAATCAAGCAAGTCGGGGATCCAACATAACATTCACAAAATCTATCAACGTTATTGAAACACAAGCAAGTGAGTTAGAGACCCAGCATGGAGTACACGAAATATAAACATGTACTAAAGATACTAATGCAAAAATAAATGAATAATTTACATAATTTTACGTAATCAAATAAATCAAATGGAAATAGAAATAGATAGAATAGAAGTGGGGAGTACACTTAGTAATCAAGGGTATACATGAAAAAAGGAAGTGTAATCAGTAATGCTTATTTAATTTCAGAATGTGTCTGGCCCTAAAGGTGAGGAGGTGTAGATATGAAAATGGGGGAGTCAAATAGCATTATGTGAACTACTAACGGGTGTACAATTATGAAAAGAAAAGAATAAAAAGCATTATGGAATTT
The DNA here is from genome assembly GCA_007407185.1 of Glycine tomentella. NCBI lineage: Eukaryota > Viridiplantae > Streptophyta > Magnoliopsida > Fabales > Fabaceae > Glycine > Glycine tomentella. The sequence continues at coordinate 577,711 of PYAF01002323.1, forward strand.
TTTTCAGAATGGGCCAGGCCCAACAGTTAAGGGTGTGTAGCTAAAAATAATGGTGTAGAAAGCATTACATTTTCGATTTCAAAATGTACCAGCCCAATAGTTAAGGGGATTGCATTTATTAAAACAGGGGTGCAAAAAGTAAAATTAAAGTTTTCTTTAGGAGGCTTAGCCCCTGCGCCACCGGTGACTGGGCCTGGCAACGAGGCTGCCACCGTGGTGGCTCGTGAAGGTGGCTGGAGATGGTGATGCACGTGGTGTTGCAGGGAAGATTAAAGAGCCTCGACGGAAGAGGCATGGCCCCCTTGACGCCACCGATGAAGGGGCCTGCCAGCGCGAGGCCGCCACGAAGGGATGGAATGAGATTACTTGAGAGACCCCCTCTCTTCTCTGAAGGCGGTGCCAAGTGGCACTGTCTAACTAGTTTGTTCTTTCTCCTTGGGATCCGCATCTTCACCCTCCATTAATGCACAACTCCTTCCTTTTTATGGATTGTAGCTCTCTTTTTTTTTTTTTTTACCTAATGGGCTTTTTATTCCTGGTGTCTTTTCTCTCTCTCTCTCTCTCTCTTTCTTTTTACTATTTTCTTTTTTTTTCTCTTTTCTTTTTTACTATTTTCTTTTCTTTTTCTTTTTTTTACCCGAATAGAATTAGGATATGACACATCTAGCATGAGACAAAGAACTCTTTTTATTTTGTTCACTTAAAAATCAGAGAGAATTTCAAGATTTGTTAAAAACAAAATAAATTTAATGTATATATCTTTTAATTTAAATGCCAATTTAACATTGTCGTCATAATAGGAGGGCTAAAATAATGATTTTAAGAGAAGAAGAAATATATGTAGATAATATAGAATTAGGGAAGTTTTTTGTAATTTTTTATTGTGTTAACTACTTATTTTTAATCTTTTCTTGCAAATTTTTTTGAGATAAAAAACATAAAAAAATCCTATACAGTATTATACATTTTGATAGAAGTAATGGATATGAGTTCACTAAAGGTGTTTAGTTTAATTAATTAAATAATAAAAATGTGTGAGTTGTTATAAATCTCTTCATACCTAAATTTGATTCTTTGTCTACATAAAAAAATCCATGACAATAGGCCGTAGCTAATTCTTGATTATAGTTTTTATTTATCTTAATTTTAATTTTCACAAATCATATATATTAAGATCACATTAAACCTTTTAAGATTTATTAAGATTATTACTATAATAATTTTAAGATTTTGTTTATCTAAAAAAATATGTTCAAATTGATATAAATTTTATCAATTTAAATTTATAAATGATATTTGAAAAAAAATGAAAATTATAAATAAAAATATTGATAGTTCATAATTCATACAAATAAGTCATTTTTTATTAATAATTATATATCTTTTATTATCTTTTCTCTATAAAAAAGATATTATATTATAATTTGTTGTATCTAAAAGTGATGTATTGCCTATGCTTTCAGTCAAGATTTTGCATATTGACATTTTTAAAAGTGACGTGTTAAGTATGTGTCGGTCCAAAACTTTATATATTATATTGTTCAACCCTTGATAAAATAATGAAGACTAAGATCATTCGGTTTTTTTTTACTTATATATCCAATATTTTTGAAAGTTTGAATAAAATGAATATAATTTAAATTTGAATTTATTTAAATTTAGAGTTTATTTTTAATTTGATTCATGTTATAAATCTTGATACATCACGTTAAATTGAATATATTTTTCATTTTTAAATAAACTAAATTTTAATATTACTATATAATTTAGATTAGTATTAATTTGTTAATTTTTAATTTTTAAATTTTGACCTATCATAGTAGTATTAAAGATCACAATAAATGAGAATTACAAAAATTTGCTTAGGCGGATTTATTAAGATTATAATTATAATAATTTTAAGATTTAATTTATCTAAAACATATATTCAAATTGATAAAATATCTAAATATTTAAAATTTATATAAGATTAAAGGTTAAAGATAATATTTGAAATTTGAAAATATATCAATAATTAATATTATACAAATATCTTGTTTATTTATAAAATTATAAATCTTTTATTATCCTAAAAAGATTTGGCTCATTTATATTATTGTTTGCGCGATCTGTCAATTCCATAGAGTCGTTGAATTGTTGAGGCGTTTAAAAAAAATGAAGCGTATGAATGCCACTCTTCCTCACACTCTCCCTGAGGATTTGATCAGAGAAATTCTGATGAGGTTACCTGTGAGATCCATATTGCGTTTTAAAAGCGTGTGTAAGTCATGGCTTTCTCTTATTTCTGATCCCGAATTCACTCGGTCCCACTTTGCCCTAGATGCAACACCCACCGACAGACTTCTTCTGTCAGTCAATCATAGTAAAGTTGATTGCACAGATATAGAGGCATCACTTGATGATAATTCTGCGAAAGTAGTCTTTAACTTTCCTCTTCCATCAACCGATGACAAATATGGATTCACGGTAGATATCGTGGGTTCATGCAGAGGATTTATACTCTTGTTAACTGATGGTGTCTTCGATTTCATCATATGGAATCCTTCAACAGGTCTCCGGAAAGGAATTAGCTATGTTATATCGATGGACGAAGAACGTATATATGATTTTGATGCTGATCGATGTGGCTTTGGATATGACTCATCAACTGATGATTACGTGATAGTGAATTTAACGAGTGAGTGGTGGTGCACGGTGGTCGATTATTTCTCCTTGAGAACCAGTTCATGGAGCCGCATTATATTGGATACTGTTCGATATTTTCCTCTTTGTTATAGACCTGGAGTGCTCTTGAATGGGGCTCTTCATTGGTTGGTTAGACCCTGTGATCGTTATGAACCTGTAATTATTTCATTTGATGTGACGGAAAAGAGATTATCAGAAATTCCGCTGCCACATAATGTCGCCATTAAATGTGAAATATATGATTTGAGTGTCATGGAAGGATGTCTGTGTCTCTGTGTTGCTGAAACGGTTTATGGGACTGCAATTTGGACCATGAAACAATATAAAGTGCACTCCTCTTGGACCAAGTTATTTGTTCCATTGTATAATCAGTATGATCCTTTTTTCCCTTTCCTTTACCCAATATGTTGTACCAAAAAAGGCGAGTTTTTGGGATCAAATCATAAGACATTAGTGAAACTTAATGACAAAGGTGAGTTGCTTGAGTATCACGCAAGTTCGCACAATATGGGCACTTCTATTGTATTTCGCTGTGGTGTGTACAGAGAGAGTTTGCTATCACTCCCTGACTAATTTGTGAAAGCAATGAAGTCTGAAATTGTATGCAGAAGGCATAATGCGTGAATTGGTTCATTGGCCTATCTTGTAACCTCCCTTTCGTATAGTCAAAGTACAAGTTAACCAATCCTTGTTGGAGTTGGTACATGCTATCTATAGCATCTATATCTTTTTTATTCTGAATATTGCCAATATGTTGACAGTTAATTTGTTTTCAAGTTTAATTTGTTTTTATTAATTTAATTTAGGATCTGCATTTGTTTTGTTACTTGCTTGGTTATAAAAGCTTTTTTTTTTTTTTTTTAAGTAAGTAAACTGAACAGATACGTAATTGTATATAACGCTTATTATTGCTCAAAAGTTCATAAATTGCATATATACTTTGTATAGAATGGCTACCAGGTTAGAAAAAGCTTTGTAGCTGACAAGGTAGTGAAAGTATTAAAGCCTAGAGCCTTGCTCATTTCGAATGACAAGTAATTAATTAAGTTCTATTGTGATATTAGGCTAATTAAAACACTAATTAATAAATAGTTTGATGGCTTTTAAACTCATGCCTAGATCACTATTTTAATAAGACTGAATTTATTTTTTTGCCAAGCTGATGATTGAACTTTTATTTTTTTTATGTTAACTAATTAAAGGAAGCTTATTAATTTGGAGCAATATTAAGTTGAAACTTTTTTTTTTCAATATTGATTATCAGGGTATATGTACAAAAACTGGTTGTTCCACGTTCAAGGAAAATTGAGCAGTGTTCTCTAGGTATATTTAACATAAATGGTGATCGCGTATTTTCAACTTGTTTTCTGGAGCTATTTAGATATGGTGCAATGGATGGTTGAATTGGAACCCTGAAAAAGTGCAAATCTATGGCGTGATGACGGCAATATATAAAATGTTGTTATGGCTGCAACCAATGTTGCATAATTGCAGTGTACGTTTATTGTAACAGTAGTATTTTTCTTTACATCAAATGTATCATAATTATAACTAGGACGATGATTTTTAAACACCTATGAATTACAATTTTTTTAACATATTTATAAATATCTTATCAACACTTCTATTTTTTTATTATATTACATCACCAATTAAACCAATCATTTATTTTCTTTCTATCTCCTTCAAGATAATAACACTTAAAAAGTGTTGAAGAATTACTTTCTTTATAACTATCAATATCAATATAAGCCAACTCAGCCCATCTTTCCAAGTGAGTAGAGAAGATGTCAACCTAATTCAATTCATCAATCTGGTGGGTTGACACACTAAATTCAAAAATAAAACTAAAAAATAAAAGAAGAATACTTATTTTCTTGATAATCGTAACATAATCAAACTTTTCATAATTAACATGAAACAAAAGCCGATCATCAATAGGAAAACCCAAAAACAAAAATGCAAAGCCCGCAAGGCAAGTCCGCACGAGAACACTCATCTATATTGAGCAACAAAAACGCCTTCTAGGGTGAAGTTTCTGCTTTGAGCCTTTGACATGCTACAACCGATTTTTAACTTCTTGTATTAAGAAAAGTGCTCCAAATGAAATTTACACTTGTTACCACCAGTTTTTGATATTTGAAAAATTGACCCCACTCCTCCACACCCTTTTTGTTAATGCAGACAGAGGAAAAACAGAGAAGTAGGAGAGGAGGATCACCGTCGTCGGAAAATGCTCCCGCAAGCGACAACAAGTTCCTTTTGGCTGGCAGGTAAAAAAACGAAGGAGGGTGAACTTAGGGGATGAAACGGTGGAGAAAGTAACTTGGGGTCAAGGTGTAAATTTGTAAACACTCTATCAAAACTGTAACAGATAAACCATCAAAATCGCTGAATTTTTAATCAATAAATCCAACTAATTTATGATCAGCTTCACCTGGACGAAATAAATTGCCTACTTCACCTTAGAAAGCCTTAGCAACGAAAGCCATCTAAAACCCATTAAGGGGAACCAGAAAATGGAAGTCAAAAACGAAAGAAACAAGTCCATTTTATGAAATCTCTAATATATAAAACAAAATACGCATGCTTTATTTGTCATCAAGTAGAGATGAATATTATATGATAACAACAAGAAATTCTTTGACACTTCATAAAAATATTCAGGAGGAATAGACACACCCATTAACAATAAGGAAGAGTCGAGCAAGGAACTCCATAACCAACAGCAATAGGAAACAGGGAATTGGAATAGAGCTTTATAGGTCGTCAAGTGGTTAATATTTCTATTTTTACTGAATTTTAGTTATGAAAATAAGATTAATTATATTTTGTCTTTAAATTTTTTGTAAATTTCAATTTTAATCTTTAATATAAAAAGTTAATATTTTTAATCGTGCTAGCAAGCAGCACCAAGCAACAATCACGTTGACAGGTCAATAACTTGTCAAGTCAAAATGTGTTATAGGGTCACATACAATTTGTTATGGTTATCGAGATTTGGGCCTAGACCCAATTGTTATTTAACGATGGTGCAGATGACTTATCCATAGACGTGGGAGGTGATTTGGTCCACCTCAACCGTTGAGCACGTGTTAGATAAGGCCGGAAATCCAGGGATGAGGCCGGAAATCCAAGAAGCAGTTCTCATACCCGTTGCAAGGCAACAAGCCTATAAATAATTTTTATTTGAACCATCCTTATAATCCCTCATCCATCAATTGATAGTGTCTCACTAGTTGATGAAGTATTAAAGACAAAGTTTATATAAAAAAATTATATGTGTTTATCTTGTCAAACTTGTTGATGACATGATAAGTTATTCTACCAACATAGTTATTGTTATTTGACAACATCAACATGAACTATAATTGTTAATAGAGAGAAAATATATAACAAAAAATGCTAAAAATATCATTTAAGGAGTACAAACAAAATTTGCAAAAAAAATTGAGACAAAAGACATAATTTGTCTTATATAGTATTATACATTTTGATAGAAGTAATGAATATGAGAGTTCATACTTGTTTAAAAATCAGATACATATCAATTAGAATAATAATTCATTTTTTATTCATTTATACATTCATTTATCTCATTTTTTACATCATAAATGAGATATATTTATATAAATAATGTTAACAAATTGAACACAATATTAGAAAATAATAATTCAAACTTCTTCTTATATAATATTTTAACCACATGTATTTATGCAATAAAAACAATAATTCAAATTCTATCTTCAATGATACTAAAGGTGTTTAACTCAATTGATTAAACAATG
>PYAF01002323.1:607605-643559 GCA_007407185.1 Glycine tomentella
ATTAATGCAATCAAAGATATGTATGATGGGGCTACCACATGTGTGAAAGCTTGTAATGGAACATCAAGGTATTTCCCTATCACGGTCGGTGTCCACCAAGGTTCAGCTCTTAGTCCTTATCTCTTTGCCTTAGTGATGGATGAACTAACGAAAGATATTCAAGAAGAAGTGTCGTGGTGTATGCTCTTTGCAGATGATGCGTACTTATTGATGAGACCAAAGATGGCGTTAATAGAAAATTGGAACTGTGGAGAAGTACTTTGGAGTCTAAAGGATTCAAGGTAAGTAGGAGCAAGACGGAGTATATGAAGTGTGAATTTTCGAGGATTAAAGACGGTGATCAAGACATAGTGCATCTACTTGGACAAGAGGTACCCAAGAAAGACGTTTTTAGATATTTGGGATCAATGTTGCAAAAAGGTGGGGAGATCGATGAGGATGTAAGTCATAGAATTAGAGCAGGGTGAATGAAATGGCGGAGTGCATCGGAGCTTTTGTGTAACCGCAAGATTCCTCTTAAGTTAAAAGAAAAATTCTATATAACAGCTGTTAGACCGGCAATGCTTTATGGAGCGGAATGCTGGCCAGCACATAGGCAACATGAGCATAAAATAGGGGTAGCAGAAATGAGGATGTTAAGGTGGATGTGCGGATATACGAAGATGGATAAGATAAGAAATGAGGATATTCGACGAAAGATATCAGTGGTACCAGTATGTGAAAAGATGAGGGAGCATAGATTGAGATGGTTTGGGCATGTTATGAGACAACCATTAGATGCTCCTGTTAGAACAAGAGTATGTTACCAAGAGCTAGATACAAAGAGAGGTAGAGATCGACCAAAACTTACCTGGGGAAAGGTAGTTAAACAAGACCTAATGGAGTGAGATTTAGATTGGCGGACGGTATGTCTTAGGACGGAGTGGAGAAAAGTTATAAGTCTGATGGAGGGTTAAACTCTTTAGTAGTTCTATGTTCCAGTTGTTCCCTGTTTTAATTCTTTTCTTCTTCTTTTCTCTTCTCCTCTCACCATTCTTTTATTTTAACTTTGTTTCTCTCTTTTGCTCTATTTTCGATTTATCATTGGGTTCATCTACAACCGACCCCAATTAATTTGGGTTAAAGGTGCCGTTGATGATGATGTTGAAAGAAAAGGAAGGCTACCCTTCGTCATACTCTCCCTCATGATTTGATCATAGAAATTCTGTTGAGATTGCCAGTGAGATCTCTATTGCGTTTCAAATATGTGTAGGTCATGGCTTTCTCTCATTTCTGATCCCCAATTCGCTCAGCTCCACTTTGACGTAGCTGCAGCACCCACCCATGGACATTTTTGTAAATTTTAAGATTACACCATTATCAAGTTCTGTATACTCCTTTTGGAGCCACATTCATGGATTGCCCTTCAATGGGGCTCTTCATTGGTTAGTTAATCCCGTACGTAGTGAAATTATATATTTCATTTGATGTGACAAAAAAGAGGTTATTAGAGATTGCACTACCACATGATTTATAATTTTTCAGTCTTTAGTAGAACTTCGCTGACATTTTGTGACATAATTTCATGATATCCCTGAAGAAACATGAATATGCAATGAATTTACAGATTTAGTAGAACTTCGCTGAAATTTCCATTCATATTTTCTCTTCCTATGTCTAGCACTCTAGATTATTGTACATATCTGCATAATCTATATATTCATTACCGAGAGACAAGAAATTACTTACAATAGTTAGCAAACTTATATATAAGGAATGCTTGATATATGAAAAATTGTGAATATTTAATTATGTCTTTTCAATTCAGCATTTGATTTTTCATTATTCCACCAACTTATATATTTACTGGTTTTAGTTTATGTTTTGGAGTAATGAGTTGCTTGACATACAAATATTTTCATTTGGAAGAGTTGATGTCTGTTAGGTCATGTGATGCAGGTGTTGGTTGTTTGTTTTGGAGTACTATATTACTACTTAGGATTAAGAAGGCCAATGAGTCCTTGTTCAATGGTTTTTAAATTTCCTTTAAATTTTGTTGTTTTGATGAAGTTAGGGTTCAGGCATGCTGTAGGTTTGTAAACTAGTCAACTACTCATGGCATAAGGTTTTACCATTCATGAAGCTCACAATAGCATCATAGATTTTGACTCGGGTAACAGATTTACGAGTTCATAATGAAAGCATTTATGAGGACCTGAAACGAATTATAATCCATGACCAAACACTGGTAACTAATGATTTCTTAGTACATTATGCCTATTCTAACTCTTTAGGAAAAAAAATAGGCTTGTTTATTTGAGGATCTAAGATTAACATTTGAAGCGTTAGCTGATGTTGGAATGCATGTGTTCACTATAGGATTGTGTTAGAAAATTAGAGAATAACACAGAACAGAATAAGAAGAAAATAATTAATTGAAAGTTTGTTGTGCCGTAGAAACCATTGTTCTGAAAGCAAAATTCGGTTAGAACTCGGTGCAATCCAAATTTCCAATTACTTTCTAAGGTTAACACAATGAGCCTATGAACACGTGTAATCGTATAACACAATGAGCCTATAAACACGTGTAATCGTGGCCTTAGGCTATGGAAATCATAGAACAATTATCCAGCTTTTTATTAACTTGTCAAAACAGAAAAAAGGAATAAAAAACCAGAACAGCAGAATAGAAATAGGAAAAACAGAACAACAGAAAAGGAATAGGAAAGACAGAACAGCAAAGAGTGGTTTTTCTGCTCCCTATTCTCAGCCGTGTAGCCCCTTTTTAAATAGAATAATGGGTTAAAACTGTTCTCCTCATTTTCTATAACAGCTCCATTACTCCCTTAAAATTAGCCTCACCACTAAAAGTCTTTTAATTAGTTAACAAATGTTAATAAAGAGGATGTTTCAGAAAACTGATTTGATTAACTGATAAAGAGCATTTAAAGAAAATAATTTAAAAACTATCCTGTTGTGGGACAAAAAAAGGAAGCAGAAAAAACAAAAAGTGCTTCTGTTTTCCATTTTCAACAGATTGTTCATGTACTCTGCTGCTTCAGGTTTTCAATTTGAAGATAACGATAAAAAAATTTTCAATTGCAGATCAAGAAGTTTGATTCATATACTAATAAGATCATTCAATTTGAAGATAACTAGGAAAATTTGATTTAATTACTCATCAAGAAGTTTAAAGATGCATTGGCCAAAAAGGAAAAACCTTTAGAACCTTCAAATTCCCCTGCATTTGAAGCCTTGAATAAACCTCCATTGACCCTCAATCGCTGTTATGGTCGCTTTTGTTTTATAGTAGTAATTGAACATTTATATTTGCATGCAGGTGCATAAGTGACAAGCAATGGAGGTAAATGTTATTACATGATACATTTAGACAATTTTTTATTATAGCAAGTCAAATTTATACCAAGACTCCAAGAGTTTCTTGTCTCGGTATAAATTTGGGATTTTATATAGTCAGCCATTTTACAATTATTTTTTTTACTAGTTTGAATGTTGTCTTGGTGAAAATTGATATTTAATAATTCATATTAATATGTGGTTTATTTATAACTATATGTCTTTTATTATCTTTTCTCTATAAAAAATATTATTTTATGGTTTGTTGTATCTAAAAGTGTTGTATCCCTCCAAAACTTTAATATATATATATATATATATATATATATATATATATATATTGTCCAAACCTTGACAAAAGAATGAAGACTAAGATCACTATGTTTTTATAAAATTATACAAACATCTTGTTTATTTATAAAATTTTAACCAGTTTATTATCTCTTTAAGATTTGACTCATTTATATTATTGTTTGTGCATAGAAATGAATGGGTCAAATTGTCCATTAAGAGTCTTTGGTCTTAATTGTTTAAGGCCTGATCTGACTTAACTTGTTTATTATAATGTCAGGTTAAAACTTTTTAAACAGTTTGTTTAAATAAAAAGACCATACTCAAGCTTTAAAAAATGTCTGTTAGCCTATTAGACTGACATATTTAATATATATATATATATATATATAATTTAAAAATAATATATTTATTTTTCTAAAAATATTTTTCCTTATTATGAAGGTGGATGATCAATCACTTCAAAAAATTATCTTAAAAATTATTTCTTTAACTTTCCTAAATTGATTTAAAATGTTTTGTAAAATTAAATTTCCTAAAAAAATGTTTCTTCATATTTGGGAGATTGCTTGGAAATTAAAAATTTTATTCGTCATTGTATTTAACTTGTCTTGCTTTATTTTTCTTATTTATTTTATTATTTGATATTAATACTAGATTATTGAATGAAACTTGTGGTATTTTATTTAGTTTGTTTATTTTGTTTATAATATTTTGTTGAATACTTAAAAGTGCTTTAATTAATTTCTAATTTTTTTCACGTACAAATTAAAAGAAAAATATGCATTTTTATTATGTTATTTTTTTACTTTTAATTATTTATTGTATTTAATCATATTTTCTCTACAGTTTTCAGATTAGGTCAAATGGTCATGCACATCAAATTTAGACCATAATAAAATATTTTTAACAGCTAATGGGTCAAATTTAAACTTAATGATAATGATACGGGTCAGGCTTACCAGAGAGTATGACATATATTTCCGTCCCGCCATCTATCAATTCCACACCGTCGTTGAATTGTTGAGGCGCGCATTTTAAAAAATGAAGCGTATGAATGCCACTCTTCCTCTTACTCTCCCTGAGGATTTGATCAGAGAAATTCTGATGAGGTTACCTGTGAGATCGATATTGCGTTTTAAAAGCGTGTGTAAGTCATGGCTTTCTCTTATTTCTGATCCCGAATTCATTCGGTCACACTTTGCCCTAGATGCAACACCCACCGACAGACTTTTTCTGTCAGTCAATAATTATCAAGTTGATTGCACAGATATAGAGGCATCACTTGATGATAATTCTGCGAAAGTAGTCTTTAACTTTCCTCTTCCATCACCCGATGACAAATATGGATGCACGGTAGATATCGTGGGTTCATGCAGAGGATTTATACTCTTGATAACTGATGGTGTCTTTGATTTCATCATATGGAATCCTTCAACGGGTCTCCGGAAAGGAATTAGCTATGTGATGGACGATGCACATGTATATGATTTTGATGCTGATCGATGTGGCTTTGGATATGACTCATCAACTGATGATTACGTGATAGTGAATGTAACAAGTGAGCGGTTGTGCACGGAGGTCCATTGTTTCTCCTTGAGAACCAATTCATGGAGCCGCATTTTGGGTACTGTTCTATATTATCCTTTTGGGCATAGACATGGAGTGCTCTTGAATGGGGCTCTTCATTGGTTGGTTAGACCCGGTGATCGTTATGAAGCTGTTATTATTTCATTTGATGTGACGGAAAAGAGATTATCAGAAATTCCACTGCCACATCATTTCACGATTAAATGTGAAATATATGATTTGAGGGTCATGGGAGGATGTCTTTGTCTCTGTGCTGCTGAACGGGGTTATGGGACTGCAATTTGGATCATGAAAGAATATAAAGTACAGTCATCGTGGACCAAGTTATTTGTTCCATTGTATAATCAGAGTCAACCTTTTCTCCCTGTCTTTTACCCAATATGCTTTACCAAAAAAGACGAGTTTTTGGGATCTAATCATAAGACATTCGTGAAAGTTAATGACAAAGGTGAGTTGCTTGAGCATCACGCAAGTTGGAACAATATGGGCAGTTCTATTTTATTACGCTGTGGTTTGTACAGAGAGAGTTTGCTATCACTCCCGTCTCCCTGAGTAATTTGTGAAAGCAATTGAAGTCTGAAATTGTATGCAGAAGGCATAATGCGTGAGTTTGTTCCTTGGCCTATCTTGTAATCTCCCTTTTCTATAGTCAAAGTACAAGTTAGCCAATCCTTGTTCGAGTTGGTACATGCTATTTATAGCATCTATATCTTTTGTATTCTTTGTATTGCCAATAGCTAGGTTGACAGTTAATTTGTTTTCAAGTTTAATTTGTTCTCGTATTTTAATCTGTCTTGCAGGTATTAATATTGGATTGATTTGTTTTTTATTAATGTTGATTATCCTTATAACACACATAATTTCATGATATCCCTAAAGCTTTTGCGTATGTTGTTGTATAACTTGACATGCAAATATTCTCATATGGAAGAGTTGATCTCTGTTAGGTCATGCGATGCAGGTGTTGGTTTTATGTTTTCGATTACTTACTACTAAGGAAGGTCAATGAGTCCCTCTTGGATGGTTTTTAAATTTCCTTTTAATTTTGTTGTTTTAATTACATTAGGATTCTGTCACTGTAGCTTTATAAACGTACACAGCCTAGTCAACAACTCCTGTCATATGGTTTTAGCATTTATGAAACTTATATTAGCATAATACTTTTTGACACAAGTAACCGATATGCAAGTTCATAAGAAAGCAGGTTTGAGACCTGAAACTAATTAGAATCCATGACCTAACACAAGATAACTAATTGTTCCTTTAAATTTGACACAAGTTGGTGAATTTACAGCTTTAGTAGAACTTCGCTGACATTGCCATTCATATTTTCTCTTCCTATGTCTAGCACTCTAGATTATTTTACATATCTGCATAATCTATATATACATTACCGAGAGACAAGAAACTCACAATAGTTAGCAAAGTTATATGTGAGGAATGCCTGATATATGAAAATTATGAATATTTAATTATGTCTTTTTATTCAGCATTTGATTTTTCAGTATTCAACCAACTTATTTATTGGTTTTAGTTTATGTTTTGGAGTAATGAGTTGCTTGACATACAAATATTCTCATTTGGAAGAGTTAATGTCTGTTAGGTCATGTGATGCAGATGTTGGTTGTATGTTTTGGAGTACTATATTACTACTTAGGAAGGCCAATGAGTCCTTTTTCAACGGTTTTTAAATTTCCTTCAAATTTTGTTGTTTTGATGAAGTTAGGGTTCAGGCATGCAGTAGCTTTGTAAACTAGTCAACTACTCGTGCAATAAGGTTCCTTAGTAGATTATGCCTATTCTAACTCTAGGGGAAAAAATAGGCTTGTTTATTTGAGGATCTAAGATTAACATTTGTAGCATTAGCTGATGTTGGAATGCATGTGTTCGCTATAGGATTGTTCATGTACTCTGCTGCTTCAACCTTCAGGTTTTCAATTTAAAGATAACAATAAAATTTTATTTAATTGCAGATCAAGAAGTTTGATTCATATACTAATAACATCATTCAATTTGAAGATAACTAGGAAAATTTGATGTAATTACTCATCAAGAAGTTTAAAGATGCATTGGCCAAAAGAGAAAAACCTTTAGAACCTTCATTCCCCTGCATTTGAAGACTTGAATAAACCTCCATTGACCCTCTCAATTGCTGTTATGGTCGCTTTTGCTTTATAGTAGTAATTGAACATTTATATGAGCATGCAGGTGCATAAGTGACAAAAGCAATGGAGGTAAATGCTATCACATGATACGTTTAGACAGTTTTTTAGTATAGCAACTCAGATTTATACCAAGAGTTTGTTGTCTTGGTAGAATCATCATCAAGTGGTGCCTTAATGTCTAGAAAATCAACTTCAGAACCGCTGGAGGATTTTAGAATTTGTATGAGTATATATAGTTTTTTTGAATGCAAATGAGTATAGTTAGTAAACAAAGATATTTTAAATATGGAAAAACTTAAGGGATAATAAGGAAAATCTTTATGATTTAAATTTTAAATACAAATGCACTTTATCAAGTTAAAGATTTTTCATTCTGATAAATTAAATCTTAAAATTAACATAATTATAATCATTAAGATATTTTTTAATAGGTCTCACATGAACCCCACTTTTAAATATTTAAATTTTAAATACCTTTTTCTTTTTTTCTTTTTTTTTTCTCTTCCCTCTCTCCTCTCTTCACGCTCCTTCCTCCCCCTCCGCCTTCCTTCCCCGTGACCCCCTACCTCCCCTTCCCCTCTACGCGCGACCACCCTTCCCTTTCCCCTTCCCCTCTGCATGCGATCCCCCACCTCCCCTCACCCCTCCACCGCGCACCCCCTTTTCCCTTCCTGTTCCCCTCCACGCACGACTTCCTATCCCTCTCCCCCCTCCACCGTGCGACCCCCCTTTCCCTTCTCATTCCCCTCTAAGCGCGACCCCCCACCACTCCTTCCCCCTCCACCGCGTGACAATCCATATCTAAAGTATGTTTTTATTTTTCATCGTTTTTTTTCCATTTGCTCTGTTGCCTCCAAGTGTGATTTGTTGCTTATTGGCTGTTGTTGAATAAAATTTTATTTTTTTTTTTGAATGGTGCGTAGATCTTCACCGTTCTTATAGAAGAATTGGATCTCCACGTGAATATCTTCATGACTTGTTTATTGCTGGATCTGGGGAAGTTTAGATCTTCAGCTGAAGATTCATCCCCAAAATTCAATATTAAAGATGTTCTTATGATCGCTTTTGCTTTATAGTAGTAATTGAACATTTATATGAGCATGCAAGTGCATAATTGACAAGCAATGGAGGTAACTGTTATTACATGATACATTTAGACAATTTTTTACTATAGCCACTCAGATTTATACCAAGAGTTTCTTGTGTCGGTATACATTGGGGTTTATAGAGTCATAGCCATTTTATAATTATTTTTTCCAGTGGTTTGAATGCTGTCTTAGTGAAAATTGATCATCAATCAGCAAAAGAGAGAAAGGATAATTTTATATATAAGACGCAGGGATTCATGCTCTTACGACTACGAGATAGGTTGATTTGTAGTTTAGGATTCATTAAGATGATTACTAAAATAATTTTAAGATTTAATTTATCTAAAAAAAATGCTCAAATTGATATAAAGTTTATCAATTTAAAATTTATAAATGGTATTTAGAAATAAAAATTATAAATAAAAATATTGATAGTTCATAATTCATACAAGTATGTCGTTTTCTTTTATTATCTTTTCTCTATAAAAAATATTATTTAATGATTTATTGTATCTAAAAGTGCTGTCTTTGTCCAAAACTTTATATATATATATATATATATATATATATATATATATATATATATATATATGAGATCATTTTAAATCGGTGTAAAACTTTATAGTTTTACATCATTCAATAATTTTTTACTAGATAAGTATTTTACAAAATCTACCGTTAGATTGAAAGCTTATATCATGTAGATCACATGTATCAAATTTCACAAAAATCAGAAATCATATGTGTGGTGATATCTAATAGTCTAATTTTCACATATTTTAGAAATACATATACCGTTAATTTTTATATATATCAATTAGGTTTCAAATGATTTCGGATTTTTGTGAAATTTGATACATGTGATCTACATGATATCAGCTTTCAATCTAACGGTGGATTTTGTAAAATACTTATCCAGTAAAAAGTTATTGAATGGTGTAAAACTATAAAATTTTACACTGGTTTAAAATAATCTCATCTCATATATATATATATATATATATATATATATATATATATTGTCGAACCCTTGACAAAAGAATGAAGAATAAGACCACTCTGTTTTTATAAAATTATAAATCTTTTATTATCCCTTTAAGATTTGGCTCATTTATATTAGTGCGTAGGAATGAAAATGGGTCAGACAGCTTATCAAGGGCCTTTTGTCCGACCTATTTAAGGTCTTACCTAACTTGGCTTGCTTATTATAAATGACAGGTTAAGACTTTTTGATAAGTCTATTTAAATAAAAAAGTCAGGTTCAAGTTTTAAAAAAAGTTTGTTAAGCCTATCAGGCTAGCCTATTTAATATATATATATATATTAAACTTAACAATAATATATTTATTTTTCTAAAAATATTTTTCCTTATTATGAAGGTGGATGATCAATCACTTCAAAAAATCATCTTGAAAATCTCATAAAATGATTATTACTTATTTTAAAATATAAATTAGATGTTGAGACATTTTTTGTTTAAAAATTATTTCTTTAACTTTCCTAAATTCAGATAAAGTGTTTTGTATAATTAAATTTCCTAAAAAAATGTTTCTTCATGTTTGGAAGATAGTTTGGGGATTAAAAATTTCATTCATCATTGTATTTAACTTGTCTTGGTTCCTATTTCTTATTTATTTTATTATTTGACACTAAGACTAGATTATTGAATGAAACTTGTGATATTTTATTTAGTTTGTTTATTTTATTTATAATATTTTGTTGAATACTTCAAAGTGCTTTAATTAATTTTAATTTTTTTTTCAGCACAAATTAAAAGGGAGGTATTTGTCTTTATTATGTTATTTTTTACTTTAAATTATTTATTTTTATTTAATCAGGCTTTGTATACAGGTTTTCCGGACAAGTCAGGCCTTTATGCAGGTTAGACTCTAGCCTTAATAAATTATTTTTAACAGATAACAAGCCAAACTTAGACTTAATGATAATGATGCTGGCTAGGACTGACCTGACCTATTTCCATCATGCGATCTATCAATTCCATACCAGTGGCGGACCCAGGAAAATATTTTTATGTCCGCACGTTTAGTGGCGGAGGTTCAGGGGTAGTGCTCCTGAATTTTTGTTTTGTAAAGAAAATTTAAATCAACATTTTATGTACAAGGTTATGAATTCGCTTAAAATTATATTATATATATGTATATAACTAAAATTATTTGATTAAAAAATTCATCCATAATTCTATACTAAAAAATCTAAAATAACAATTAAATTTGATAACATAAGTAAAGTATATTAATAATAAAAAAAGACTGTAAATAGTAACTACCTAAATTAAAACTCAAAAGTCCATTCTGAAATGTAATATAAAACTGTAGAAAGAAATAAAGTGGGTACAAAAAGCAAATTAGGCCCAAATTAGAGAAACCTAGCTTCTTTTCTCCTTCACTTCGCATTCCTGGTCTGCTGCGCCGTTTTCCTTTCTAGTTTCTTGCTGTTCTTATGAGCTGTTTTCTCCTCCTCTTTTCACTGCAGGCTCCCGGTTGCGGACATGTGCCCCAACGTGGATTCGCCACTCCATAGAGTCGTTGAATTGTTGAGGCGTTTAAAAAAATGAAGCGTATGAATGCCACTCTTCCTCCCACTCTCCCTGAGGATTTGATCATAGAAATTCTGATGAGGTTACCTGTGAGATCGATATTGCGTTTTAAAAGCGTGTGTAAGTTATGGCTTTCTCTTTTTTCTGATCCCGAATTTACTCGGTCCCACTTTGCCCTAGATGCAACACCCACCGACAGACTTTTTCTGCCAGTCTATCCTTATCATCTTGATTGCACAGATATAGACGCATCACTTGATGATAATTCTGCAAAAGTAGTCTTTAACTGTCCTCTTCCATCACTCGATGTCAAATATGGATGCACGGTAGATACCGTGGGTTCATGCAGAGGATTTATACTCTTGGTAACTAATGGTGTCTTTGATTTCATCATATGGAATCCTTCAACCGGTCTCCGGAAAGGAATTGGCTATGACGATGCACATTATGATTTTGATGATAATCGATGTGGCTTTGGATATGACTCATCAACTGATGATTACGTGATAGTGAATTTAACGAGTGAGTGGTGGTTCACGGAGGTCCATTGTTTCTCCTTGAGAACCAATTCATGGAGCTGCATTTCGGGTACTGTTCTATATTATCCTTTTGGGCATAGACATGGAGTGCTCTTGAATGGGGCTCTTCATTGGTTGGTTAGACCCTGTGATCGTTATGAAGCTGTAATTATTTCATTTGATGTGACGGAAAGGAGATTATCAGAAATTCCACTGCCACATCATTTCACCATTAAAGGTCAAATATATGATTTGGGTGTCATGGGAGGATGTCTGTGTCTCTGTGTTGCTGAAATGGGTTATGGGACTGCAATTTGGACCATGAAACAATATAAGGTACACTCATCTTGGACCGAGTTATTTGTTCCATTGTATAATCAGTATCATCCTTTTCTCCCTGCCTTTTACCCAATATGCTCTACCAAAAAAGGCGAGTTTTTGGGATCAAATTATCAGACATTTGTGAAACTTAATGACAAAGGTGAGTTGCTTGAGCATCACGCACATTGGCACAATATGGAAAATTCTATTTTATTACGCTGTGGTGTGTACAGAGAGAGTTTGCTATCACTCCCTGAGTAATTTGTGAAAGCAACTGAAGTCTGAATTGTATGCAGAAGGCATAATGCGTGAGTTTGTTCCTTGGCCTATCTTGTAATCTCCCTTTCCTATAGTCAAAGTACAAGTTAGCCAATCCTTGTTGGAGTTGGTACATGCTTTTTATAGCGTCTATATCTTTTGAATTCTTTGTATTGCCAATAGCTAGGTTGACAGTTAATTTGTTTTCAAGTTTAATCTGTTCTCGTATTTTAATCTGTTTTGCATGTATTAATATTGGATTGACTTGTTTTTTTATTAATGTTGACAATCCTTCTATC
This sequence comes from Glycine tomentella, assembly GCA_007407185.1. NCBI lineage: Eukaryota > Viridiplantae > Streptophyta > Magnoliopsida > Fabales > Fabaceae > Glycine > Glycine tomentella. The sequence continues at coordinate 620,029 of PYAF01002323.1, forward strand.
ACATATAATTTCATGATATCCCTAAAGCTTTTGCATATGTTGTTGTATAACTTGACATGCAAATATTCTCATATGGAAGAGTTGATCTCTGTTAGGTCATGCGATGCAGGTGTTGGTTTTATGTTTTAGATTACTTACTACTAAGGAAGGTCAATGAGTCCCTCTTGGATGGTTTTTAAATTTCCTTTTAATTTTGTTGTTTTAATTACATTAGGATTCTGTCACTGTAGCTTTATAAACGTACACAGCCTAGTCAACAACTCCTGTCATATGGTTTTAGCATTTATTAGACTTATATTGGCATCATACTTTTTGACACAAGTAACGGATATGCAAGTTGATAAGAAAGCAGGTTTGAGACTTGAAACTAATTAGAATCCATGACCTAACACAACATAACTAATTGTTCATTTAAATTTGACACAAGTTGATGAATTTACAGCTTTAGTAGAATTTCGCTGACATTTCCATTCATATTTTCTCTTCCTAAGTCTAGCATTCTAGATTATTGTACATATCTGCATATTCTATATATACATTACCGAGAGACAAGAAACTTACAATAGTTAGCAAACTTATATTTGAGGAATGCCTGATATATGAAAATTATGAATATTTAATTATGTCTTTTTATTCAGCATTTGATTTTTCATTATTCCACCAACTTATTTATTGGTTTTAGTTTATGTTTTGGAGTAATGAGTTGCTTGACATACAAATATTCTCATTTGGAAGAGTTGATGTCTGTTAGGTCATGTGATGCAGGTGTTGGTTGTATGTTTTGGAGTGCTATATTACTACTTAGGAAGGCCAATGAGTCCTTGTTCAATGGTTTTTAAATTTCCTTCAAATTTTGTTGTTTTGATGAAGTTAGGGTTCAGGCATGCAGTAGCTTTGTAAACTAGTCAACTACTCATGGCATAAGGTTCCTTAGTAGATTATGCCTATTCTAACTCTTTAGGGAAAAAAAATAGGCTTGTTTATTTGAGGATCTAAGATTAACATTTGTAGCATTAGCTGATGTTGGAATGCATGTGTTCGCTATAGGATTGTTCATGTACTCTGCTGCTTCAGGTTTTCAATTTAAAGATAACAATAAAATTTTATTTAATTGCAGATCAAGAAGTTTAATTCATATACTGATAACATCATTCAATTTGAAGATAACTGGGAAAATTTGATTTTAATTACTCATCAATAATTTTAAAGATGCATTGGCCAAAAGAGAAAAACCTTTAGAACCTTCTCATTCCCCTGTATTTGAAGACTTGAATAAACCTTCATTGACCCTCTCAATTGCTGTTGTGGTCGTTTTTGCTTTATAGTAGTAATTGAACATTTATATGAGCATGCAGGTGCATAAGTGACAAAAGCAATGGAGGTAAATGTTATTACATGATACGTTTAGACAATTTTTTACTATAGCAACTCAGATTTATACCAAGAGTTTGTTGTCTTGGTATAAATTTGGGATTTTATAGAGTCATAGGCATTTTCTAATTATTTTTTCCAATGGATTGAATGGTGTGTTGGTGAAAATTGATCATCAATCCACGAAAGATAGAAATGATGATTTTATATATGAGATGCAGGGATTCATGCTCCTACGACTACGAGATAGGTTGAATTCCTAGGCAGTCATAATAATATACGAAAATGTATCATGGCAGGTGTTTGTAATTTTTAATTAAAGACAAATTTCGTTTGACTTCGTTGGATAATAATATTATTTTCTTGAAATTTTATATTTTAGAATATTATTGTAGTATTTTTTCAAGATTATAATTTTAGTTAGTATTGGTTTTTTTTTTTTGAACGTTTTGTTAGTATTGTTTATGTTCATTATATTGCTATTTTTATTTACTTTATATTTGATGGGGGTTATAATATTAATTTTATTTGATCAAAGATTACAACATTAATTCACATATTAATAATAAAAATGTTGATTAATATATATATATTAATCAATATTTTATGATATTTTAAATATTATATAATATTATTTGTAACTGTGATATTGATTATTACACATTAAATTTTCTATAAATTTTCTTTGTTTAGTATTTAATATTATGACAAATTTAGTGTTATTATTTATAATATTAAAATTTTTATATTTGTATAGTTATTATAGGCACAAATGTAACTAGCCTCGATTCCTTTAAATAAAATACCAAATTAAAGTTTTGTAGTTGAAAATAACACAATCAGAACGAAAATACTTGCAAAGCTTTAACTAAAAGTTAGAGAGAATAATTGTTAAAAAAGAATATTAAAATAAATATTTAGAACTTACCTTAAAGTGTTGTTTTGCATGACTTGAAACTATCGATAATAAATAAATTAAAATTAGAGAACAGAAGGCAGAGAGATATGTGACGACGAAGAAGAATGCAGCTAGCATGAGACAAATAACTCTTTTTATTTTGGTCACTAAAAAATCAGAGACAATTTCAAAATTTGTTAAAAATAAAATAAAATTTAATATATATATCTTTTAATTTTTAAATGACAGTTTAACACTGTCGCCACAATAGAAGTGCTAAAGTAATGATTTTAAGAGAAGGAGAAATATATGTAAATAATATAAAATCTTAGGGAAGGTTTCTTGTAATTTTTTTTATTTTTTTTTATCATAGACAATAATAACATGGAGGAGTGTAAATGCGTAATCTCGTGTTTGCAAAAAGACATGGCCCATTCCCAAGCAGCCCAAGTCTCGTTTGCGACAATGAGATGTCAATTACCAAATAACCTTCTCAGTTCTCAGCTACCCACTGTCACTTAGTATGAAGCTCCTCGTGCAACCTCGTCCACAAGAACAGGCTCCAAGGCACGTGAAACACAAGTCTAAACTATTTAAGTTTTATTTAGCCTTTTTTATTTAAATATATTTATTATTCAGTCTGTAGTATATTATATATTTATTTAAGAATGACACCCATTCAATTATTTATTATATTATTTAACAGATGTATTTTCTAAATTAAGTTCTTTTTTTCTTTCCTATATTCAAATCAACATATCCTATCTATATATTAAAATTAAAGTAAATGTATGTAAGATTTTCACAACCATATGGTGCATATCAAAAGCACAACTAATTGTGTCTGAAACATGTATATTTCCTATCTCACATCTTGCGCTGAAGTAGTTTTTGAAATTTGAATTATTTGTAGTCACATATCTTCTATTAGGTCATCTTTAATAAAAAATGCTGATGAATTTCTTAAGATAATTTTTTTTTTTTTATTCTTAGAGTAAGTCTAGGTAACATTTTGAATTTAGTTTCTCTAAAGTTTATTAAAAATAAAAAATAATTAAATATCCTTTAAGATTCTCAAAGTGTTATATTAAGTTTTCGTCATTAGAAATATCTTTAATTGCTTACCTAACAAAATAAACTTATTTCCCTATTGAATGTTATGTACTTTTTTTAATTCAGTTTTTATTTGAGTATAGAATGCTTGCATTTTGGGTTGTTGCAACCTTTTATATTTTTTTCTCAAATATATTTTAGTTCCTGAAATATTTAAAAGATTTTGGAAAGAGTTCAGCAAAATACTTTATAAATTCCGTAATTGATTTTTTAGGAGTAAATACATTAAATTTATATACACTAAGCGGCGGACAAATTTACATTTGAGATTTGATCATTATTATAACTAGATTCTAGTTTATTTATTTATGATAATATTTAGATAAATATTCAGAATACAAATTTATTTTATTTTGAGATTTTATATTAAGTTACTTTTAATTGACACATAAAACTTGTGTAAGTTTGATTCTATTTTTTTTTTGGTTATTTTACCATTTTTAAATTCATATAATTTAAACAATTTTTTAAAGTGATATAGTATTTAATTGTTTAACATAATAATTAATTAATATTGATTTTTAAATAATACTATATTTGATTATTAATTAATAATATCATTAATATTGCAAAATAATTTTACTATATATTAATATATGTTACATAGACATATAATGCTTAATTAAAAAAATGTTATATAGACGTATATATTTTTCACCTTCGTTTCTACAAACTATATGCAACAAAAGAATCCTGGATTTGGCTATTACTATTCAGTATTCACTAATAACCAGCTCGTTGTGGCAGTTTAATTAGTTGTTGTAGGTTGAAGAAGACGTTTTTCACAAAACCTTTTTTCGTTGCACGTTTTAATTTTATTATTGTTATTATTACGATGAATAAATAATAATTACACACAAAAAAAAAAACTAATCTGACACTTTTTTTTTTCATTTTAATTAAAAGAATCTCGTGGTGTTGTCCTGTTTCAATTTAAAAATTCAAACTCGTGCAACTCACGGAAAATATACAGAGCCAGTAAAAAATAAACATGTAACATGGAACGACGTGTACAAGGTACGCGAGTCGTAATGTCGCATTTACCCTTCCTTCATTCGACGGCGTTTTTTCCTTTTGCCGTCTATGCGGTGCCGTGAAGCATATAAATTACCATAGTGGTGACTAACAGTGTTTTCCAAAGCAGAACAAAGAGTCATTGAACTTTGACTATATTTTTCAGAGTTCAGATTACTCTCTTCTCTTGAGTTTTGATTTTGGGGGGTTTAAGTTTCTGAGAAAAACAATGATAAAGTTTGTTCTTTTTTTGTTCTGCTTTGCCTCTGCACTGACCCTTTCAGTATCGGAGTCCAAATCTGCTTCTGTGCAACCTCATGCAGCTGAATCTTTCTCTGTTGGATATATTCAGGTACTAAAGTTCTGATTTTTTTTATAAATAAATTAAACCCTTTTCTTTTCTTTGTATTTTGCTGTTGTTTTATATATCCATAATTTGAAGGCTAAATAAATAATGTTTTGTTTTATTATTTGTGTGTTTAAAAGATGAAGACTGCAGCGAACTGTTCTTACCTGGTAGTTATATCTACGAGCTGTTCATCGCCCAAGTTCACTACGGATAAGATCGGTATTACGTTTGGGGATGCTTATGGCAACCAGGTTTTGCCTTTTTCCTTCAATCAATTTCATTATTTATTGTGGAGTGTATTTAACGGGTTCAAGATTTAATTTTGAAGGAAATATTGATGAATCTTTTGTTTCTAGAAAGAGTTAAAAACTAACCGCTAATTAAAATTGAGCTCCACTGGAGAATCTTTGTCATGAATATTCAGTTGTATTTTGTAGGAGCTTCACAATGTTACTTTGCTGCTATTTTCTTTTTTTCTTTTTTGTGCGTGGAGGCCGGTTTGTTTTTGTTGTTGTTGTTATTATTATTAGTATTTTTTTTTATTACTTGCATGGTTATCATATATTATTTTTATTTTAAATTGAAAAAATATATTTTTCTTCTTCTAAATAAACTGAACAAATACGTCCATATAATCGACTGTTGTAAAGTGTAAACTAATCAAATACCTACTGATATCACTTCTAACGGCTCAAAAGTACATGTGTTTAGAATGGCAGGAAGAAAAAAAAACCTTGTTAAGTGCTATATTAACAAAGTACTTGAAGCTTCTCATTTCTAATGAAAAGTGATTAATTTATACTGTGATATGGAATAAAATAGTCAGAGATATTCATCAAACTTTTTTGGTGAATCAGAGATTTCATCATTTGTTCCTTGTGGTAATTGACTAACTGGATTCGTGAACTAAACTGCAAGCTATAGTGGTCAAAGTTTCATGTTATCATATCAATAGTTTATTTGTAACTACTTAATGTCTTTATGAAAATGCCTTTAAAAAAAAATCTTTATGAAAAGATAATCACTTTGGAATGTCCCTGTGGATTAATACATTTTGAATTTGACTTTTTTTTGGGTGAATTTCGGATTTGACTAAAACACTAATAAATAGCTTGATGACTTGAAAACCCATGTTTGTAAATTGCACATGCAAAGAGCACTTTTTAAAGTGAAATCTGAATTAGGAAGAGTCGATTTATTGATTTAGCTTATTTAAAAACAAAAATGCTCGTTTATGCTAGCCAACTTGATGATTGAGCTCTTAAAAACACACTAGTAATTTTCTACATATAGTAATTAAGGAAGCTTAATTATGGAGCAACTTGAAACTTTATTTTGTTTATGTTTTCAATATTACTATTATTTATCAGGTATATAAACCAAGACTGGATGATTCAATTTCAAGGACATTTGAGCAGTGTTCTTCCGATACATTTCAGATAGATGGTGCATGTGCATCTCCAATTTGCTTTGTGTACCTATATAGATCTGGGGCAGAGGAAGGTTGGGAGCCTGAGAGTGTGAAAATCTATGGCTACAACTCAGAGCCTATTACTTTCGATTTCAACACCTCCATCCCCAATGGCACGTGGTATGGGTATAATCTGTGCGAGACTCCTTCTTCTTCACACCAACTATTCCCTCAGAAATGGCTCATGAGTTTGGTTCTAGGCTTTGTTCTTAGTTTTTTGCTGTAATAATGTTATGCACTTAACTTAATCACACATAGCAATACATCTTTTGCATATAGCCGTGAAAGGTGAAATTTAGTAGTAAAACTCTATGCAGAAAGTAGAGACATGAGATGTGTAAGGCCAAAGTGATTTTCTTTGTGACTTGGATTTTATGCTTTGTGGGAGTTATGTTAAATTTAAGTTAATGAAAGGAGAAATTCTAGTAATATATTCTAATGCATTTCTTAAGTTTAGAGAAAATGGTATATGTATTGATAGTATAAAAGTTTTGTACACTATCATCTAATAAGTAATTATTATGAATAATAAATTTGATGAGTTTTATAATAAAGTTTAACGGTTATGTATTGTTAGTTTAGAAATTAAAGTATACATTATCAGTTAGTATGACATGTAAGAAAACTAAAAGTCATAGGAAATATTTTCATCAAATTTGCAATTTGGTATGTTTAACAGTAATAGTTATAGATCACAAAGAATAAAGATATTTCAGACCGTGACCAACTGATCCTTGGCATGAAAATTCGAATCATACTGACATTATAGATATCCATTATATTAAACCTCTTCAAGTTTGAACAATAATTAAGAATAATACTCATTACTAGATCTAAACAACAACACTTAATAAAGGGAAAACAATTTACTATCGAGGAAGAAATTGACTTATAGACATTTCATTATTAGACAATGGAGTGGAAGCATTGGTATTGTGACTTGAACTTGATTCTTGTGCAAATGCTTTAGGATCCTTTCTACCATGTAAGAAAAAGGCAGGTTCTTGAGGACTTGGCAATTCAATTAAATGACTACTAAGATATGAAACAATTGCTACCATTGTGGGTCTGTCATCAGGATTTTGTTGAACACATAATAAACCAATTTGAATGCATTTAATAACTTCAATTTCAGAATAATTTTCAATAATACTTGCGTCTAGTATGCTTAACGGTGTTTGATCCCTCCATTGTCTCCAAACCTGTAACAATTTGTCAAATTAAAAATTCAAGTTAGTACACGTCTTTGCAATTAAATCAATTTGAGTTACCATTGAAAATGAAACATATAAGCAATAATGCACAGGAACCAAATAGTTAGAAGATTATTATACTCACACAACTCAAGAGGCCATCGGCAACACGATGAGGTTCATATAAGCCTAAATTCCTTTTTCCTGAAATAATCTCTAGAACCATCACTCCAAAACTAAAAACATCCGATTTTTCTGAAAATTGTCCAAGCATTGCATATTCTGGAGACATATAACCACTATAAAATAGAATAAAAATAATGTTAATTTAGACAAAACAAACTATGTGAAGAAGCAACAAATGTGAAAGGATAAGGAATAATATTATGCCAAACTTACTATGTTCCAACAATTCTATTTGTACTCCCTTGGTCTTGATTTATTTCAACAATTCTAGCCAAACCAAAATCAGAAATTTTTGGAATCATATTTTCATCTAATAAAACATTACTAGGTTTAATATCACGGTGTATAATTTTGAGTCGAGATAGTTCATGTAAATAATGAATCCCTCGAGCAATTCCTCCTATGATGTTGTAACGTTCAAGCCAACTTAACGTCTTTGCTCGTTGAGAATCTGCTTGTTTAACATTGAGAAATGTGAATGTGAAATGTTTTTTTAATTTAATATTTAAGTTGAATTAAATAATATATATATATATATATATATATATATATATATAAACATTAAATAATTAAGGAGTTTAAGGGTGGCAAGTGTCAAACCAAATAAAAAATAGTCAAGGCTCTTGTTTGGCACATATTCATAAATCAGTATTTTTTCAAGTTCTTCAAGACAAAATCCAATGAATGTCACAAGATTTCTGTGTTGAAGTTTGGCTATCAATAAAACTTCATTCTTAAACTCATTTGCGCCTTGCTTAGACCTTTTTGAGAGTCTTTTTACTGCTATGTGTCGTCCATCAACAAGAATGCCCTGGAAATCAAATAATTATTTTATGTGAAAAACAAGAACAAAAATGTAAGCATATGCCACATTTCCTCACCTTGTAAACTTCTCCAAACCCGCCTCTGCCGATCCTAGTATCATTTAAAAAGTTGTTGGTTGCTGCTTTAATTGCAGCCAAACTAAATTGCAGTGGCTCTAAAGTGACACTTTCATGACCAACTGAATCAAATATATATAATAGAATTTTAATTAAGTTTCTAAATACCTTGAAACTTAAAAAAAGGCATAGGTTTAACATGTTTTTATTTTATTTTCAATAATACGTACAATTTTCTCTAAGAATAGTCTTAACACTCTTTCTTGCTTTCCTCTTTACCAAATAATAGCCAAGAAAGAAGAGCGTCACAGAAACAATTGTGGGTACAACAATCAAAATAATTGTTGGCAATTGGTCTTTTTTCCCCCCTGCAAAACAGTCAACATATTCACATATAGTAGTAGTATATAATAGACAACTTCATAATATGAGAAGTACTAGTGGTTGGCGCTTCCTCCAAATAGTATGCCACGTTCTAGTCCATAGTACATTTTAGGCATTTGTAAGTAGATACTTTGGCCAAGCTAATTAAGGGCGGTGCTAAATAATCAAACTAATTAATCAGGAATTGAACCATTCAAATTAAATTTTAAGGTAGAATGACATACAACATGGATTTGCTTGATCATTCTAAATATTAATGGTATATTTATGTTGTAAAGTAATGATCAAACTCATCATCAACACCCAATCAAAATAATCTACTTTTCCTCTTCCTTTTTCTTTACACCTCTTTCTTATGATATCAAATAAAGATTGTGTCCAAATGATTTGTGCTAAATCCCTTCAAATCATTTTAAGGGTGGATACCTAAAAGTGTAAAATATAAAAAAATAGTGAGCTAGAAAGTTTAGAGTATTATATTGGTGAAAGTGGACTTTAAATTAACAATGCTAATCTCACAACTTAAAACATATACAAGATAGAAAAAAAATCTACACGAATAAAAGGTGTGGTTAGATTGACAAAATTTCTTTATAAAAAGAATTTATGAATACAAATTTATTAGAGACATTGACTTAGAATTCTCTAGTATCAATTTATTCTTTGACCAGATTTATGTTAATGAGTTATCAACAATTACATAAGTGAACTTGATATCACACCTTAACTTGACACCACATCTTAACTAAAAACCTTAAGATTCAAGTTTATGAGTATTCTCCTCAATTATATAGTGTTCAACTTTTTTTTTACTTTTATTGGATATTAGACTTTATTTCACACTTTTAATCCAACATACTCTATGAGTCTTGATATAGTTATATATACTTCATCTTTGCTGATAAAAAAAGCATAAAACAAAAAAGGCATAAGTGGAAGATGAGTGCATCTTCAAACTCAAAGGTCAATGGCTAGAAAAACATGTATAGAAGCCTTTCCTGGATTCCTCCAAGTTTTTGAGGTTCAAATAGATGCTGTTAAATCACATAGCAAGATTGCAAATACAACTCTTATGTTTCCAACCATTGACCCTTGAACTTTGTGTATGAACTTCAACTTCCACTTTGATCTTTTATTCTATCTTTGATACGCAATTGTCCATTATCGTTGCCTTTGTGTTGTTCTTCTTGGAGATCTAACATTGTAGATCGATTCTATGGACGTTTTTGAAATATAATGAAAGAAGAAGAGGGAAGCAGGTGAACGTTGTAAAAGAAATGTTGTAAAGATGGTTGCTATGACTAGTTTTCCATGTCTGGGCTAACACAAGAGCCATCACGATACCATTAGTTGACTGGGGTTGACAATTGAACTAACTTCTTTTTTGGTTTACACTTAAACTAGCTTGATGGATGGTTTTAAATTTGAATAATTTCACAAAGTAAGTTCACGGTGTCTGATAATTTTAGGAACTAAAATAGTGATATGCTATGATTGTACTACAAGTGTAGTGACAGAAAGCAAATTTCTATCTCCCGGAAATTAACCTAAAAGACTACTATACTAGAACTAAAGAGACTAAGGAAAATAAGATAAACAAATATCACTAGTCAACTTTACCTTGAAGGCCTGGTGTAGAATGATTACCCGGCATTGGCGATTGAGTTTCGTCACCACTACCCCTGTAAAATTGGAATAATTCAAACCTGAGATTGCAGCTCGGATATAGAACTCTCCCCCCTACGCTTCCCAAGCGAAACCATGGAATTTTTGCATTTATATCTGTCAAACAATTCTTACAATCATCACTAGACAAATCCTGCGTGCATTGAGCAAGAGTATACAGAGTTTGCAAATCACTCAGTTCTAATGATTTGGTGACATATCTCTCAGTGGTATCCCCTGCCTCTTCCGCCAGCTTAAGTATGGTATCTGATAATGTAAAAGTGAAGAAGTCTTGCTCGGGGATGGGGCTGCTGGAGGAAGTGGTAACATTCAGCATGTCAAATTTTGGACTTTCTTCCACTTCTGAGAAGAAATACAGATTGGAATATCGAAGCATGCAGTGGCTGTACCAAATGATTGCCTCTTGAAGTGAATTGCACAATGAGGATATTCGGTGGGTTGCGTTGAGGACACATTGTTGGCAGAGTTGAGAGGGAAGATCGCCTCGGCACATGAAGAGGCCATACACACTGTTCTCTACGATGTCCTTGTAAGATTTCTTCCCATCTGTGGCATTGGACGACAAGTGAAAGAGAAGGGTCTTGAGATACCTTTGGAAAGTGCCGTCAACAGTTACATTATTTGAGCAACTGTGGTTTAGATAAGTTGGATCTTCTGAAAATTGTGAATCTGAATCGGAAAAATTTGATGCAGGAACCCACGCTGGTGGTTTAGTTCTAGTTGTGGAGCGGTAGAAAGGGTACAATTCATACCTAACATTACAACTGGGATATAGAACTCTCCCTCCCTGCTTTCCTTCACAGCACCACGGAAGGTCTCCTATCACTCTACTGAGACAGCTTCTGCAATTAAGGGGTGACAAATCCGGAGTGCACTGAGCAAGACAATAAAGGCTCTGAAAATCAGATATGTTTGTTTCCCTTGTGGCAAACTTCTTGTCACCCATAGCAGCTTCATCTGCAGTTTTGTTTATTGTAGAAAACAGTAAACGCATGAAGCTTTCCTGGTTTGAGATATTTGCAATGTTTAACAGGCCAACTCTAGGCCTAGTGTCCACGGTGGAGAAGAATGAGCGGTTGGAATAACGAACCGTGCACTCATCGTACCAAATCACAGCTTGTTTGGACAGTGAGCACAGTGAGCGTAGTCGCTGGGTTGCATTTTGGACGCATTGTTGACAAAGCTGAGGAGGAACGTCACCCCTGCACATGAAGAGTCCAAAGACAGAGTCTGAGGGGTTTTCTGCAGGGACTTTGGTGTTGTAGAATCCGTAGTTGCTGGGGGCGTTTGATGATAAGGAAGAGAGGAGGGTCCTGACATTTAATTGGAAGGCACTGTTAGCGGTAGTGTTGCCACCGGAGCAGTTATGGTATATATAGACAGGGGTGGAGCTTTCATACTGTGCCTGAGTAGTTGCAAAATTGAGGAAGCTAACAAGGATAAAGAGGAAGAGAATCTTGTAGGAAGCCATGGATGCGTGTTACTATACTAGCTCTGCTATTGGTTTATTGTTTGTAAACAATTCGATCTTCGTTTCCTTTATGATGGTATGAAGACTTCTAATGTAACTTGTTCGGTTTGGAAAGTAAGTCAATGATAAGGCAAGGCAAGTCAAGAGAAAACAAGTGATGAGGAAAAAAAATGAACGGATGAGAAAGTTTGGAATTCAATAAATACGTCATTGATGATAGTTAAGTCTCTTTGAATTAAAGGGTTAATATTGGCCCTTGTATCTTTCAAAATTTTCAAAAATACTTTTTTCTACAATGCATCATAGAAATACATTTTCATTGTGCTAATGGATGTGAAAAATATTATGTAACAAAATCACTATTCTATTAGTAATTTTTTTTCATCCCATTAATGCAATATTTCCGTTTTGTAACTAGATTTGTGAAAAAAATTCGTAACACAATCATGATTTTATTATAAGTGGAGGTTAATAAAGAGTTTACATTAAAAGTATGATTCTATTTCAATGTATATAACAAAATCATATTTTTATTGTATATTTTTCTTTTTTATTGTTTGACATATAAAATTAAATTAAATATTAATTGCATAATTTGCAATCCAATTGAATCATGATTTTGTTTGTTGTAATTTATGTGACAATGGAATCGTATTATGTCACAATTTTTATAACACAATTGAATAATGATTTCATTATGTTCTAAAATCGTAATTTAGTAGTGATATAAACATTGTAGATAGGGAAGTGGATGTATAACACAACAAAATATATTTTGATATTTGTATATTGGTGGTAGAGGTTAAAAGCAATTTTGGAGGGATCAGTATCAATTTTCTTGAATTAATTAAGTGTATGCTAATAAAATGGACCGGAGTCGGAGCAGGGATGCTTCGTTGAAATTACGTACCCAATTTAATAGGTTCCCCACAAATAAATTAACATCATAGAGATGTTGTTGAAACATTAAAAAACAATTTTTTTATTTTACTAAAATAAATATTTTTAAAAAAGTTTAAACAAACTGTCGATTTATTTCACCACCTAGATGGATTAGGCTCTTCTTCCAAAGTCCAATAGAAGAGAGAATTAGACTTCTGAGTCTTGTGGGATCTATGAGTGTTTCTCTCTTCTACTTTACCTCTCGAGTGCTCTCTAGTACTGGAGAGGATATTTTCATCAAATTTGCAATTTGCTATGTTTAACAGTAATAGTTATATATCACAAAGAATAAAATGTTTCAGACCGTGACCAACTGATCCTTGGCATGAAAATTGGAATCATACTGACATTGCAATTTGCAATTCTGATCTGCAAGTATAGAGGTAATCCCAAAAGGTAGAATCACCAGTAATTTGTTCCAACCTCTCACGCACTTTAGGTGCCACCCGGGGATCATAACCAGCTAATGCCATTAACAGCACCCCAATGTAATGAGCTTCTGTTTCCATCCTATAAATTGTGAAAATATCAGAACACAAAACGGGTTATCTTACAAAACTTGTGTAGCCCATAAAATCTTGTATGAAACATATTGTTCCGGAAATACCTATCTAATCAATTCAAATATTTAAAAGTCAATCATATCCTATCTATCAGGTACGAGATAATTCTAATTCAAGTTAAGATAATTGTTCATTATCTTCTTTTATTATCTTTTTATATAGATTATCTACAAATCATGGCCCAAGACCCGTAATTCACAATATAAATACAGCCCTCCAGGTATTCACAAGATACACTTTTCTGATTCTCTCTTTTCAATACACACCCCACGTCCAAATTGTGGTGCTTCTCTCCGCAAGTGTGGTTTTCTTCCCTGAGGTGCTCTTCCATCATAGACATCTTCAGGATAGAGAATTTGATCCCATAGAAAAATTCCAACGAATCTCAACCCAGCAATGTCTTTGTCAAATAAAAATTTTGATTTTGAGAAAAATGCACATAAATTATTCATATAATACAAGGTAATTTATATTTCATTACAAACACAACACTAATAAAACTAGAGTTTTCTTGAACTATCAAAAACTTGATATAAGTATCTCAACTGACATTGAAGAAATGTAAAACAACCATAATTTCCAACTTATTATTGCCTCTTCCGAGCATTAACAAGCTTAGACATTGGAGTCATCCAAGAGGGCTAGTGTCTTCAAGGAACTGAAAATAAAAAAAAAAAATAATAAACAGAATGTTACTTTCCTAAATGTGTAAATGAAAATAAATAAAAAAAATTCTTATACCTATAAAAAGACATTTCTAGAAATTGAAGTAATCAGAATAATAACATCAAGTTAATGATAGATTAAAATCACAATTGTTTATAAGAAAAACATTTATGGTAATAATGGAGATCTTTAATATTTCAGGATTAATTATTAAACATTAATAATTGAGAGTTTAATAATTATGCAATGAGAATACACTTTTATACTGTTAATTAATCTTAATATACTTTTGTAACACTTCACAAGCTTATCATATATATAATAATAAATGATTTTGGATGATAATATAAAATAATTTTTTACAGTTAGTACATAATTTATGTTCTCTAATTATATCTCTATTTTATTTTATTATAACAAAAATTTCATCCAAATTTTCATAAGGTTCCATAGGACATAGTTTTATTAAAATAAAGTATTGTATATAAATACTAGACCACCCAACCATTCAACCAAGCAAGAAATCGTGACCCTAATGAATTAGCATGCTAAATTTACACATTTAGTTATTCATGGGTAATAAATCATAATTCTTTTATAATTTACAAAAACAACTTAATCATTGTATCACAAAAATAATCTTTTTCAATTTTTTTATATGTAGATATCGAATATAGTATTAAACTCATTACAACACTCATACATTTTCAATATATTTTAACTTCAATAAATATATTCAGATCATCTCTTAAATACTGATCTAACTTTCTAATAGCCATTGACTTGAAATTATCCTAGAACTCTTAAAAATTAATTACATTAAAATAGTTAAAAATTATGAAATCTTACTGTCACAATTTAAAATTAAAATATATATATATATATATATATATAATTTGACAGGTGTCTTTCATGTATATATAAACTATATGAAAAATAAAAGAAATTATATATATGGAAGGACTAAATATTAAGCTTCAGCTATGCACATTTGATATTTTATTAGCAAATACTGCTACCTTGACAGAAATATTGTCTAATAGATTGTTCAAGAACTTGAAATAGGCATGTCTCCAAGAACGCTTGAATAAGATTGAGCCAAACAGCACCCAAAAGCTTATAACAAATCCAAATGTCATACTCATGTAAAATTCATGATTGAAAAGTGAATATTCATCCTCTTGAACTTCAACATTTGGTTTTTGTGTTGGTCTCCCATCAATACAAAATTTCTCAAGTGGCGGTCCACAAAGATCAAGATTATCTTCATAACATGAGGCGTTGAAACTCTGTAATTGTGTACCAGTTGGAATTTCTCCAGATAGATTGTTATGTGACAAATCTAACACACCGAGTCTATCAATTTGAGTAAGACTCGAAGGAATTGAACCAACCAACTGGTTTCTTGACAAATCAAGAGAGTCAAGTGATGTTAACTTTCCAATATTTGAAGGAATTTTTCCTGTCAAGTGGTTTCTTGATAAATTCAATGAAATCAATCCAAATAAATTCTCTATTTCCAGTGGAATTTCTCCAGAAAAGTGATTGCTCGAGATATCAATGCTTTTTAGAAGTAGTAACACTTTATTTTTTATCATTTGTTTTGAACCTTTCCACATCAAGATTGCATTCAAATCATGTGTGATTACCTGTCAAGAAACTGGTATTGACATAATACGAACGACCTTGATAATCTCTTGAAGATGTCTTTTGAGTCATTGAAGTAAAATTTTTTATGCATTTAGGAATATGCCCAGACATGTTGTTTAGTGAGAGATCCAAGAGCTGAATGTTACTTAGGTAGCAAATTTTCAATGGTAAACTTCCATAAAAATTATTTCTTCCCAAACTTAAAAATTGCAACTCTTGTAATTCGCTCCCAATCCAAGCAGGGATGAGCCCTGATAATCTGTTTTCTGCAAGATCTAGCATTACTAGATTTGTGCAACTCCTCAAGGAGAAAGGTATCTCATGTGTTAAATTATTATTTCTCAATAACAATGCTTGAAGATCAAGAAGAAATCCCATGGATGTAGGTATCCTTCCTGAAAAATTATTGTAACTTAAGTCCAAATAAGATAATGACTTGAAATGACTCCAACAATCCGGAATCTTTCCAGAGAAATGATTATTTGAAAGGTCTAATTGATATAAAGTTTCAACTGTAGCATTCACACATAAAAATGAAAGAGAATCTGAGAATTTATTTTTGGATAAATCAAGAAACATGGAACCTCGGAGAAATGGTGGAATAGGGCCCTCAAATTGATTTGATCCAAGAATTAGGGAATATTGAATATTCTTTATTGGAAAATTTGAAATCGTGCCCTGTAGATTATTGTATGAAATATTCATTGAAATCCATTCTAGAAATGCTAATTTAACCCAAAACCACTTTGGAACCATATCTTCTATTCCAGAATTTGAAATGTCAATATAGTAAAATTGATTTTGTGTCTCCAACCATTTGGGAAATACGGGACCTAGCTTGCAAGATCGCAATCCTATGTAGCTCAACTGAAATGGTGGAACCCAATTTTGGCTAAATGCCAAGGCCAATAAAGAGTTGTCAGATAACTCCAATGACCTTAACTTAGACATATTAGCAAAATGATAGTCAGTGAGCACAACCTTTAAGGAATTTGATTGCATATCTAGTCTCTCCAGTTGAGGTGGAAATTTAATATCTTTAGGAATGTCTCCATTTAGCTTGTTTCCATCAAGATATAATACTTTCAAAGATGAGAATATTGAGAGGTCGGGAAGTGTACCATTGATTTGATTAATGCTTAGATCTAAAGATTCCAATGAATATCTAGCACATCCAGATAAGTGATGGATTATCATGGGAAACTCTTCACTCAAGCTATTATTGTAAATGTCCAGTGAGCTCAAAGCACATGCATTCCCAAATGATTTTGGAATTCCACCTTCTAAATTGTTTGATCTGATTGACAAAGACTCCAACTGAGATGGCAATTTGTTACTCTCTGTAATTTTGCCATTTAATTGATTTTCTGAAAGATCCAATGTTTTCAAGGCATAAAATATTGAAAGGTCAGGAAGCGTACCATTGATTTGATTTACTGCTAAGTTCAATTCTTGCAGCGAGAATCTAGCACACCCAGACAATTGATGGATTATCACTGGAAGCTCTTTATTCAAATTGTTATGGGACATATCCAGTGAGCTCAAAGCACATGAATTCCCAAATGATTTTGGAACACCACCTTCTAAAGAGTTGTATTGGATTGACAGAGACTCCAAATGAGATGGCAATTTGTTACTCTCTGGAATTTTGCCATTTAATTGATTTTCTGAAAGATCCAATGTTTTCAAGGCAGAAAATATTGAAAGGTCAGGAAGCGTACCATTGATTTGATTTCCTCTTAAGTTCAATTCTTGCAGGGAGAATCTAGCACATCCAGACAATTGATGGATTATCACTGGAAGCTCTTTATTCAAATTGTTATCAGACATATCCAGTGAGCTCAAAGCACATGAATTCCCAAATGATTTTGGAACACCACCTTCTAAAGAGTTCTTTTGGATTGACAGAGACTCCAACTGAGATGGCAATTTGTTACTCTCTGGAATTTTTCCATTTAATTGATTTTCTGAAAGATCCAACGTTTTCAAGGCAGAAAATATTGAAAGGTCAGGAAGCGTACCATTGATTTGATTTCCTCCTAAGTTCAATTCTTGCAGGGAGAATCTAGCACATCCAGACAATTGATGGATTATCACTGGAAGCTCTTTATTCAAATTGTTAATAGACATATCCAGTGAGCTCAAAGCACATGAATTCCCAAATGATTTTGGAACTCCACCTTCTAAAGAGTTTGATCTGATTGACAGAGACTCCAAATGAGATGGTAATCTGATATCTTCAGGGATCTTTCCACTTAATCGATTTTGAGAAAGATCCAATGTTTTTAAAGATGAGAACGCAGAGAGATTTCCACTAAGGTCAAGGTCAACAAGGTTACCACTAAGGTCAAGGTCAACAAGGTTTGAAGTGACGTTGGACAGCCACTGGAATATCGTTGATGACGTGAAGCTGTTCCAGGAAAGATCAAGGATGGAAAGGGAACTAGAAAAATTGAATTCAGAGGGCCTCAATGAAAGGATTAAATGATCGGAAAGGCTACAACCAATTAAACTTAGTTCTCTAAGTTTTGATAGCTTGGCAATCATTTGGAGGGAGCTATGAGAAGTGTCGAGATTAGATATGAAGTCCAAGGAAAGATGGGTTAAAGAAATGAGATTAGACAGCCAATCATCTCCATCGTCAATTTTGAGAGCATCACCTTCAAGATAAAGCTTCTGCAAATTTGAAAGGTTCCCAAGTTGGGACGGTATATTTCCTTCAAATTGATTGTAGCTGAGATCAAGATGCTGCAACTGGGAGAGATTTCCAAGTTGACGTGGGATTGAACCCTCCAGAGAATTTGAAGCAAGATTTAAGTATTTCAAATGAGAAAGAGAGCCAAACTGAGTTGGAATTTTTCCGCCAAAACCAGATGATGACAGATCAAGGTATCTCAAGTTGGTCAGAGAAGCAAGAAAGTCTGGGATTATTGTGTCTCGAAAATAATTCCCACTGAGGTTTAAATAGTTTAATTGTTGCAACTCCATCAACGACTTGTGGATCTCTCCGCTGATATAACGTTGCGACGCAGTATCAATGATATAATTGAAGGCATATGGATAATGAAACTGACCGTGAAGGTCGAGCATTAGAATATGACCGGTGAGGTTGCTGCAGCGAATCCCCTGCCATTGGCAACAATCAGCAGTGTTCCAAGATGAGAGCATGCCATAGTCATCCTGAATGGCATCCTTGAATTGGAGGAGTGCTTCCCTCTCCCTCTCCATGCACATAACTTGCTGTTGGGCAGAAACAAGCTGCAACATCATCATCAAACACACCATAAACTTTATTATGCCTTGTATGAATTTGAAACGATCTGGATTCATGGTTGGCATTTTGGTGGTTATCATCACAAAGCCAAAGTGATTGATCAAATAAACTCAATATTAGAATAATTAGTATGATGGTGGTGAGTTTAGCATTGCCAATAGGCATGCATATATAACATCCAAAAGATTTAATTTTGAACGTTTGGTTGAGATGGCGAAAGTATAAGGACTAATTTTTTTATAATTTATCAAATACGAACAAATTTTGAATTAATATCTAAATAATAATAAGTAGTAGGATGATTTACAACCATAAAATCATAAAAAGAAAGATGATTTTGTAAAAAAATGAATAATTTTTTTGTAATTTTTATTTGAAGTCGTAATATAATTCATGACTTTAAAATATTGTTTAATTTTTTAATTAATTATTTTAATTAATTGTTTAAAAAATGTTGTTGTTGTGATAAGTTTGTTTATTTTTTTATATAATATATTATTTGTCTATAAAAAAAAAAGGTGTTCAAAAGCGACAAAATAAGAAAAACATGATCCACGACTTCAAAAAGTTCTCTATTTCAAGAAAAAGAAAAAGAAAAGACGACTTTGAATTGTGAATACAAAAGTAACAGAGTTGTTCGCGTACGCCTGCTTGAATACCTTAATAATTATTTAAAATTTGCATTCATCAATAAAGTGATTTTATATGTCTTCCATTACCAAAGAAGTCATATACAAAAGTAACAAAGCTGTTTGGTAATGGAAGACAGTTTGTCAAGAGTTGGACCACTGATATAATGAGTCATTTGCCAAATTTCTTCTTCTAAGTATCAAAGTCTTCTTTGGTACCTCATCAGTCTCCACATTCATTTTCATAGCTTTTTTCTATCCCCAAGTCCACTGTCCACACCTAACTACCCACACACTCTCCTCCATTTTATCATATATTTTACCATTTCTAAAATTATCTTTTCTAGCGCTAAATTCTTTTATTTCTACTGATTATTCATCATTTAAAATTTTATATTTATATTAATTTACTTTTAATCAAATTTTATTATTTTATTATTAATTTTTTCCTGTGTTTATTGCATTCATATTTATTTTGTGTTCTTTATTTTCATTCATTTATATATTTATCCTATTTACATAAAAATATATTTTTTTACTCTTAATAAATAACAGTCAAAACAATAGTTTTACATATTCATACTTATAAATTAGACAACCAAAAATCATTTTTAGGATATTTAATTTTTAAAATGTAATATACGAATCAAATATAAAAAACTATTCAATAAAATTTATGAAATCAGTTAAAAGAATTTTGTATTACCTCTAAATGTACTAATATAAATTTTAGGTAAGTATGTAAAATATATTCAATAATTTCGTTTGACCCAAATAGTTTGCTTAGTTATGTTGATTTTATATTCTTTCTTTCATGTTTTTTTATAAAAAAATTCAGCTCCTTTTATATTATTTATGTTGAATATGTTATATTCTATATATTTATGTTATTAATATAAAAGCAAATGAAGCAAGCAGGACGTTTCTAAAATATAAACATCTAACTAAAACTATGAATAATGATAAAAATGTTGGAATAAAGAAGTGTGTATAATTTTTATTTTGTTATTTAAAAGTTAAAGGGATTTGAATAAAAAAAAATGGTATTTTAAATTTTCTGAACTAATTTCCAATAAGACTTAGTATGGTCATAATTATGACTTCTGTGGTCCTGTTTGTTTCTACTGCAACTACTTTTAGAAAAAATAGTGATTTCAAGGGAAATTTCCGAACTTTACTTTCATCCAAATGCCATTGTATTTTTATTTTTATTTTACAATAAAATTTGTCCCTAGCTAGCTTCTCTTTTAAATATGTACCAATTTTATTAGTTAGTACTATTATTAAATACTTCAAATTGAATCCAAGTCCTTATCTTTTGTTATTTGCATTAATCTAATTGAATCCCTGACATCTAAATTAATTAAAGTGTTATCTTTTGTTATTTGCATTAATCTAATTGAATCCCTGACATCTAAATTAATTACAGTCGAACATCGTCAAAAGGATATATTTTTCTCATATATGTTGACGACATGGGGCATGGCAGTTTGCATCGCCAGAAGGAATAATGATAATAATAATTCTAAAGATGACAAAGAAAGATTGGATTAATTAGGCATTCTCTATATAGATTTGGTCGAGTTGCCACACGGAAATAACACGATACGTAGTTGTTTTCTGGGGATAGAATCACTTGTCAGGTCAATAGGGACTGCATCTGCATCAATTTAAATTCATTAATTCATTGTTTCACCTTTGTTCAGTCAATTTGTTTAATATTTTCTTTAATTTCAACGTAAACATGGGGCAGTCAAGGACGAAATCAGAATATAGATATAAGAAATAGAATCTTTTATGTTATTAAATTTTTAAAAAAGAACTAATATTCTTTTTTTTCTTCAGAAAGCTCTCAAAGATGGAAAATATTTAATTATTTCTTCATAATAAATTAAACAAAACATATTCTTAATTAAATTCCTAAGACTTTGTACAATTTCTTTCAGATATTGAAGAACAAGGGTGAGGGTTTATTATATACAATGTCTATTTTTCGTGAACAAATAACTCTAATGTATTTGAATACTATAATATCGTAAATTTTTTTTATAATGTATGATTAAGTAGTTTAATTAATATATATATATATATAAAAGGAATTTAATTTAATTTTATGTATTCAAACAAAATTAATTAAAATTTATTTGATGATCAATTATATGTTTATATTTATGTGTTGTTATGGGTTTAATGGTTTTGTGAGACTTGGGCATAGAAGGATGAGCTTTTGATATGAAAGTTGAGAGGGATGGGCTTAGTAAAAGTTTCTAGCTAGGAGTAAAGAAAAAACCTATTAAAAAATCTTCCCCCATCCCATCACAATTCAAAAATATGCTCTCACACAAAACCTTCCTTCACTCTCCTTCTTCCCATGGATTTCTCTCAACCTAGGGATTGAATCTTCACATGGCAAGTTTGTTTCCTTCTTTTCTTGAGCTTGGGATTCTATTCATGAAGGGCATAAGCTTCCTTTCTTTTCTCTTTTCCTTTTCTTAGGTTGAATCATGGTATTTTTTTATGTAGAGACTACCATGAGTGTTGTATTGGTTGTGTTTACATAGATGGTGAGGTGATGGTGCTTTCAAGATGAGGTAGTCCTTTGATTAGGCTCAAGATCTTCTTGATTTTAATGGGTTTGTGAATGTGTTTTGTTGTTTTAAGTGTGGATTTTCGTTATGTTTTGTTTTTGCAGTTGCAAGACCCTAGCTTGAGCGAGCCCATCTTGAACTGCTTTGAAATGTTGGTTTCATGAACTTTGGTTTTTGGCTCTGAGAAATGCATGTGTAGGTAGTATGTTGGTTAATTGATGATTGTAGAACATGCATGAGTCTTAATACTTGCTCTTTATGTGCTTGAGAGGCTATATGAATGATGATATTGTGTGGAAGAAACTGTTTAAGCCACGTTCTAAAATAATTAAAGTGTAATATACGAATCAAATATAAAAAACTATTCAATAAAATATGTTTTAATTCATGGTAGAACATCTGAATGTATTTCTTTTGGATATGTAATAAGGAGGTTGGTCCCTTATGATCAAGTTTCTTCCTTGTTTTTTTCTTTTGTTTAACAATTTTATTGTTGTAAGAGGGAAATGTTCAATTTTTGTATCCTAAAGATGTATATATGTCACTATTTGAGTCTGTTCGTGACTATATGAAACTTTTATGCAAAATCCAAGGTTATAGCGTGAAAGAGGACATAAAAACGATGAGAACTAGAACTAGAACCAGAACTAGAGGGTGTCCGACATCCTTTTTTCGGTGGTTCAAATGGCCGCCTGCTCCTCTCTCCATGGATGTTCTATCCATATGATGAGCTAGGTGATTGGAGGTCAATGACGAATTGACTCGAAAAACAACAAAGGGAGAAGATTTTTTTGTGGAAACCATGGATTAAAGTTTTATAATTATCATTTTTTATGAATAGATGAATTTTATGTGATAACATGATATGTGAGATAACATGTCATATATAAAATATTTGTGTCATATCCTAGTATTAATGATCAATTGATCATGCATATATTTTGTTATGTTAATGATAATTTTGATTGATATAGAATTAAAAGTATTTGATTGATGATCATTATTAAATTAGTTTATTAATGGTTATTATGTCTCAACAACTAGATTAATTATCATTATGACAATAATGAGATAATTTAGAAAATTAAGGTTTAAGATAGTCGAATAATTAATTGTCATTATTGATTTTGAATTTAAATTATTTTATTAATGATTATTATGTCCCAACTACTAGATTAATGATCATTATGACAATAATGAGA
>PYAF01002323.1:647056-670687 GCA_007407185.1 Glycine tomentella
AGGGTCTATGGAAAGGCTTGTTGAGGGATGAGCCTGAGGAACCTTAGGTTAGATAACCTGAGTTGATATAAAGGACTGAGGTTCCTTTCTCTAAGGCAGTTGAGGACTGCTTGATGAGCTTGTTATGTTTATCTGCTTGAATGGTCTGTGATATGTGGTTGGTTGCCTTGATAGGGCTTGACACGAGGTGTCAGAGGAGTAGACCATTGTGCAAGAAGCTGGTATTGCAGGCACAACTATCAGGTAAGTTCATCGCTCTGGGAATTAGTCCCTTTCACTCGTTTACCACCCAAGTGGGTGATTGATGCATGCCATGTTTGTTTTGTATTTGTTTATGGGCATGCTATGGAATGAAAGGCCTAAGTGGCCTATATTGACGATTATGTGTGTTAAAGCCTGAAAGGCTAGATGAACGGTACTTGGAGTGATACTCAGACCGTTCCAGAAATGTGAATGTATGATGAACCTTAGGATAGACATTGAGATAGTGTGAGGGTGATGATGCACCTGAGATTTCAGGTGATGGAATCTATAGGATACTGGACTAATATCGGGCTAGTTGAGGTTCCCTAGCCAGAGAAAGAGTTTGAGGACTCCCTGGAATAGCTGAGATTCCTTGGGAGGTGCCACTGCTCTCCGCCTTAAGTCCTAAGGTTGGATTGCCCTGTAAGGATGTTCCTCCTTAGGCAGAGATATTGATAAGCCTGGAGGGTTTTCCCAGGCTAGTGCTGTGAAATCCTGAGAGATGAGTACCCCCGGTGTGAGATGATCTCTCTCAGGCAATGGACTGGAAGTCCCGAGAGATAGAGTGCCTCCTGTGTGAGATGATCTCTCTCGGGCATGTGACTTGGAAGTCCTGAGGGATGAGTGCCTCCTGTGTGAGATGATCTCTCTCAGGCAGCTGATGGGAAGTCCTGGGGGATTGAGTGCCTCCGTTGTGAGATGATCTCTCCCAGGCAGTGGAAAGTCCTGAGGGATTGAGTGCCTCCTGTGTGAGATGATCTCTCTCAGGCAAGTGATGTGAAGCCCTGAGGGGTTGAGTGCCTCTGGTGTGAGATGATCCCTCTCAGGCGTTGGATTGGAAAGTCCTAGGGGATAGAGTGCCTCGGTTGTGAGATGATCTCTCCTAGGCAGAGGAAAGTCCTGAGGGATGGAGTGCCCCCGGTGTGGGATGATCTCTCTCAGGCATATGTTGTGGAAATCCTGGACGTGATTGCCCATTTATGGATGTTCTTGCCCAGGCATGTGTTATGAAAGTCCTGGAGGGCTATTTCTTAGGCCAGTGTTTCTGAAAGTCCTGGAGGACTATTTCCAGGCTAGTGTTTGTGAAGTCTTGAGTTGAGGAGCTCCTCAGGCAAAGTGGTGAAGTCCTGAATGGTGGATTCAGGTAATGTTTGTGTGATAAAGAGGCGGTGCCTCTCTAATATGTAAAGTGTTTAATGAGAGACACTATGATAGGTACCTCTGTGAGACGGGCTGTGAGAGCCAATATGAGATACTGGTGCCATGGTTATGGCTTCGATCTCTATGAGACTAGTCTGAGATGGCTTGAGAGCCAGTATGCTGGAGTGTCATGGGCTGCAGATGAAGACTAGAAGAGTTTCTTTCTTTTGATCTATGTCTTGTATTTCTGTATAGGTATAGGGTGTGAGTGTACACCCGTTGTCTGTACATATTTCTGTTGTATAACCACAGATGTGGTAGAACTTATGAGTTATGTTTCCTCCTGTTCTTTTGTTTGGTTTTTTATCTGCATATGCTTATGTTTGAGTTAACTGGATCCATAGGGGCTTGGTATTGATGTTTGATGTATGTTTTATATTCCATGCATAATGTAATCAAGAAAAAACGATTCTATCGCTTCCGCACTGCGTTCTGATAACGCTGATAGCGGGCTTATGATATTATTAATGATAACACGTCCGGGGTGTTACAAATAGTTACTTTTGACTCAAATAGTTTGATTAATTATGTTGATTTTATAATTCTTTCTTTCATGTTATTTTTTTTTTATATTTTTTTATCAGCTCTTTTTATATTCTACATATTTATGTTATTAATATAAAAGCAAATGAAGTAAGTAGGACGTTTCTAAAATATAAACAAGTAACTAAAACTATGAATAATGATAAAAATGTTTGAATAAAGAAGTGTGTATAATATAACTTTTATTTTGTTATTGAAAAGTGATAAGAAAAAAAAACTTGGTATTTAATTTGCTGATGAAGATATTAGGACCATATACGCGCACGAGATGGCTTCAGCCCACAGCTAATTTTCAATGGCTTATGTAGTCCTGTTTGCTTCCACCACAACTATTTTCAGAATAATTTTAACTTTGAGCAAGATTTTATGCACTACAGAACTAATAATTACTTTGACCCATATTTTACTATGCATTACGACCGAATGGTTTTCAGTTTAAAGATGCTAAAATGTACTTAATGCAGTGTATATATTTTCTTATATGAGTAAAAGTGACGAAAACTACAACAACACAGCACAATTCCTGCTTAGGTCCCCACTTTTCTTTTATTTTTCAGTTTAATATCTAACCAATTAAATATTAAATAAGACTTAGAAAATAATGTAGCATTCTAAAATATATATATATATATATATATATATATATATATATATATATATAAAGTGGAGACTAGTGACTTTTTAGGGGAGACTTGGAAAAGTCTCCAATAGTGAAGAAGTTACAAAAAAGTTTATCCTATATTGTAAGGCAATGGCATTCATATTTAAAATAATTAGAAAAATAATGAGCACAAACTTGCAATTTATGAAAACAAAGAACTGCACTTTGAAAACAAACTTTTAAAAAGTTTAACTCATCCGTAACTTTTACACTTTGTGTTGATTAGAGATGAAATAGAGAAAAAAAAAAGAAAAAAAAAGATAAAAATAAAACAGAAACGAGATAGAAAATTTATATTGTTTGAATAAATATAAATAATAGAAAGTGAGTTTTTTTTTTTTAGGAATCAATATTTTTTGGACTCCTCTAAATTTGTTTTACTTCATTTTCATTTCCATTCCAACTAAACCAAAAGCTTCCATTTTATTTTCTTTCACTTCTTCCCCGTTTATTTCCTTCCAAATCACCCTAAACAAGAGGAGGGCTTCAACTTATATGTAATCCACATTAAAATGGTACCGCGCTTGAAGTGGCATTCAAATTGGGTTTAATTGAAAAAAGTGATCATGTTCTTAAGGAAGAGAAAATTGGGTTTAAAAATGTATACCATGAAGGGACATTCAAATTTAAACACACACATCATATAATTAAATTATTTTATTTTCTCACCTTTTTTGTTTTTAAAATTTTAAATTGGCTATAATTTCATTATTCCTATATATCAATATATCAAATATCAAATAATTTTCTTAATTCAATATTCGTATAATAAATGTTTAATATCATTTTTATATTTTTGATATTAACCAAAATTTGTACTACTTAATATAATAAAAAATTAATATAATGACACTTTCAAGGGAAGACTTAGAAACATATATAGTCAATCCATGCATCATGAAAATAATGTATGCGTGATTGACAAATATAGCTAATTGGAAAAAGCCATCATATTCTACACGCAAGTGTTTGGTGTGTGCTCTTTTGTGTGTGTATGTGGAGAAATATTAATTAAAGTTAATTATTTTGTGTATTTCATTTGTTTAAGGGAAGATGGATCATATTAATTAAGACCGCAAAAGAAAGGCTAATTTAAATGATGCAATGAGAACAAATAATAATAATAATTATTGGATTAAAATTAAAAATAATATACTATTAAAATTAAAATTTAATTACAAATATATTATAATATTATCATTGTCATTATCTTCACCAATGTTATCATTATCTCTATCCTCTGTCCTGGTCACTACTAATTTTTACTTTGGCTGCATTTGTAGTTGTTGTTATAGTACAACCTCTTCATATACGATAGTTCAACGTTGAAAACCAAAAGCAAGGGGCCAGAAATCAGAATACTCAAAAATATAATGGTCCAATCTCTAATTCAATTCCAAACATTGAACCGAGAAAACAACGAACAAAAGCAGGAGAGTGATCTATTTTAAGAAGTCAAAAATGACACAAAATTTAAAATGAGAATAAGAATTTAAGAAAATTGAAATTTATTGAAATCAATTGAGATTTGAGTTGTGATTTTCACATAGATGCAAATGAGAAAATATTAATGAACCTGTGATAATAATTATTATTATTTCTTAAAATAAACGACATACATAGTTTGGAAATTGAAGTGATCGCAGTATAATTTAAACACAAGGGGTCAAATTATTTTGTTTTAATTATGACAAAATGATGATGATAAATTCATTCATTAAATATTTGTGCCTGTAATTTTCTAATTTAATTTATTTGACTCTTGAAAAATTAAAAAATGAGGCACTTTCTTGAGGCAAATATTTCAACTCAATTAATCTCTTTGTCAAACCGAAGTTTTGATTACGAGAAAGATACAAATAAATTATTGCCAAATTTATATTTCATTACAAGTACAATGCAAATAAAACTAGAGTCTTTCTTCGAACAATCAAAGCAGTATCCCAAATTCACAGTGAAACGTGAATTAAGCAACCATAATTTTAAACTTACTGCCTTGTCTAAGCATTAACAAGCTCAAATATTGGAGTAATGCAAGAGGATGAGGTCTTCAAGGAGCTGAATGTAAATTAAAATAAATAAAATTCTTAGTTGGAAGAGTACTAGTAACATATTCTTTTTAATATATTTTATTATTAATTTATATTTATTAAAAACTATAAAATCAGGATAGATAATCATTTAATAAAAAATGAAACCCACCAAAATTTGTATTTTTTTAATAAATTTTGTCTACTAATAAAGAGTATGTATCATATAACAACAATTAAGTTGTAGTTTTAAGTTTCATAATTTTATTTTAAATCAAACATGGAAGTAACATCTTATTTTTTGGAATAAAAAAGAATTTTTTTGAAATCTTTTTTGACAACATTTTTTTCACTCTTATTCAATTTTTTAGAAAAGGAAAACATTTTTTAGTAAAAGTGAAAACAATAAACATGCTCACTTTCTCATAACAAGAGTCCTTTATTAGTTTATTTGTCTTGCATTCTGCATTCATATATATACAAATATTTATAAAAGGCAATTGTTAAATATATACCATGAAATGTATTTGCATCAATTGATTAGAAAATTTGTTAATATATACAGAGATAAGAATGATAAAATTACATCGTTGTAATTTTGAAAACTATTATATTATACTATAAATTAAAAATAATAATATACTAAAATATAAATTATTTGATTATTTTCTTCTTATTATTTAATTTTGACAAAATTAATCATAAACAACTTTGATAATACTTAAATATAATTCAACGGTTAGATTAATAAAAATCATATTATATAAAATTATAAAAATGATATACTAATTATTAACCCTCCACACACACACACATATATATATATATATATATATGCGCGCGCGCACATATTTTGGAGTGCAAAGTTGAATCCTTGGGGCGTTCCAGATGAATACGAATGTGAGGTAATTGTAATTGAGAATGAGGCACCAGTTAACAAGCATGTTCCTGTCCCTACAAAATTTCACAAGATGTTAGAGGCACTCACATCTCAATCAGGGAAAGAAACCCCTGCCAGCTGTCAGCTTTAGTGAATCACGGTCAAAGGCATGATTTGCATCCACATTAGAGCCTTGGTTTCTCAATTTCAGTATATTTTTCTTTTCTTTGTATTGAACTGTTTGTGTGAATAGACTCGAAACAGTTTGTAAGAAAAAAATACGAGCTATTTAATAACTTGAATGGTATGGAATAACAAAAGGATCTCTTGTTTCACTTTACAAGCACAAAATAATTGGTCCTGTTGCAAATTTGATATCAACTCAATCCAATTTCTTAACGATTCACTAGATACATAACTGATTATACTAATAAGATAATTAATTATGTAGTTAGTCAGATAACAAAATGTTCAAATCCAGTGTCATATCTAATTGACTATCCTATAAGCATAATTGATTATGTTGGCAATTTGAGTTGTATCGAATTCAAAATTTCCAATGGCCTACATAACCCAATATGTTAATAGGCAGGGGCGGTTCTGGGCCCATGCAAGGTGCCCAACCGCACAGGGCCCAAAAAAATAAGGAGCCTCAAATATTAAGTACTGCAACATATGTCTATTTTTAATAACCAAGAGGTCCATTTTTAATATCTCAAAGAGGAGATGGTAATGTCTATTTTTAATAACCAAGAGGTCCAAGGTTCAATTCCTACCATTAATAGGTTAACTGATTAGGTAGAAATCAAAATGTTTATCTGGGCAATTTTGACAAAATTGCCACTTTTTTCTCACCAGCCAACACAATGCACTCTCTTTCATCTCATTTTGGGGTGAAATTTTCACCCCACTTTCACCCCATAGGACCCACAATTTTAAAAAAAAAATTACATTACACATTCACCCCAAACAAATGATCATCTCACAACTTTCACCCCTAAAACCTCAATTCAATTACATCTCAAATTCACTCCCTTAAACCAAACACACTTTAAATGAAGGGGAGCACAACTCCTTTGAAGATATCCTTTTGGGGGAAACATGTAGGCCATCCGGTTTAAGTATGTCAAACCTAGAATACCAAGGGAAAACGGGTGACAATTCAAAGAATTCCCAATATCAGTTTAATAAATTTTCGAGCTACATAATGTTCTAGAATGACTTCTAAGTTCTAACTATGCTGGGTTTCTCTTATTTTCCGGTGCCCATGAGAATTTTGTATTTTGTCTAAATTATGAATGAGTAGTTACACTTACATCTTGTGGGAAACATGCATTCCATTTTCTATCCACGGTCCATTGCTATTATGCACAATGTGTATAAATCTTTGCGCCATACCAAATTTATGGTAATACTTAAATGCATAATATTGATACGTTTGGAGTCTATTGTATTATATA
This sequence comes from Glycine tomentella, assembly GCA_007407185.1. Taxonomy (NCBI): domain Eukaryota; kingdom Viridiplantae; phylum Streptophyta; class Magnoliopsida; order Fabales; family Fabaceae; genus Glycine; species Glycine tomentella. The sequence continues at coordinate 654,074 of PYAF01002323.1, forward strand.
GGGTTCAAGTATTAGATTTAGAGCATTTTTTTTTTCAACCGTCCTGCAATGCTAGCTAAATGAAAGCAAGTTGACAGAAAGATAATCTTATATCATTGCCAAATTCAAGAGGGAGGTAGTGACAAGTGGAAGGAACATTCTCTAACCTTTCATTCAGCTGATAATTTTTGTTCCCTGGAAATTACATTAAGTTTCATTACAGTTTGATAAATGAATAATTAGTTATCAATTGCAAAGGTTGAGTAAATTTGCATTAGGGAGAAAGAATCATCGGCAAATTATAGTTTCATATGCATATTTTGAAGTTTTATCAGACATTGATACCAATTTTTAATTGATTATGTTGTCTACACTTTACAGAGTGGATGGATTAAATTATTGTGTGGAACAAACTTATATGTACATTTCATCTTGTCTAATTGTTACATTCTAGGACACTAGATCCTCTGTTTTTGAATAATAAATTTTAACCTTTTTGCAATCTTTTTTGACAACATTGTTTTCACTCTTATTCAATTTTTTTGAGAATAGGACACAAAGTAACATTTTCGTAGTAAAAGTGAAAACAAAAAATCCTCACTTGCTCAGAACAAACAGTCCTTTATTTGTCTTGCATTCTGCATTCATAAAAATATTTATGAAAGACAATTGTTAAATGCATACCTTGGAATGTATTTGCATCAATTGATTAGAAAATTTGTTAAAACATATTCAATGTATATTTTGGAGTGCAGAGTGGGATCCTTGGGGTGTTCCAGACGATTACGAATGTGAGGTGATTGAGAATGATGCACCAGTTCCCAACCATGTTCCTCTCCACCGACCTCCTCCTCTCCCTACAGAATTTCACAAGCATGTTTGCGTGAAAATAATTTCAGACTCGAAGCAGTTTTTGTGGGAGAAAACATGGGCTCCTAAATAACATGAATGGTATGGAATAACAAGAATTTCTTGTTTCACTTTACAAACACATATTATGAATGAAATGACTTAGTTCACATATCCATAATTAGTAACATTCAGAAATTCTGTTTGATCTATTCAAATTTCCCCATCCTAAATAATTTAACACATTAGTTTAGGTTCCTAGTTTCTCAATGACAAACCTTCATCTATGATTAGGTCACGGATACATCTATCTTCACATTAAATGAGTAGTCAGAATATTAGCTTCACAATTATACTTGTTCAAACATCTCCTTGCTCTTAACACTTTAAAATGATCATAACGAGTCATGTGAGGAGTTTGTTAGACATCCTGCATCCTATTCTCAGGCTATGCAATTTCAACATTTTCTTTGGATTATATTTTGATCGATGAAAAGAAGCAAAATATAATACTTAATTAGTTAATTCCATTGTTTTTCTAAGTTCCATTGTTAGACTTATGAAAGGGCCATATTTGGATTGCATCAAAATGTTTTTAACTTGGTTATTAACAGTATTTTTATACTCAAAAGTGGTAAGATATACTCTGTTCGGTATTAATTTTCTTAACAGTAATAAAATTTTTAAAAAGAGTCTGAGAGTGTAATTAATCCGTTATTTACTTTAGTTCAATATTTAAAAATTTGTGTGATTTAACTAATAATATTAATGTACTTTTAGACTTTAGTAATCAAAATTATTTCAAGTCGTTAAATTTAAAGACCCGACTAATAATACAGAAAGTTATTTTAAATTGCAATAACGTGAAATATTAACATAACAGCATCTCGTAGTTTTGAAAACCAATTGAGATATTAAGCCATTGATAATGTAATGGAAATGATTGCACTCTGAAACAAGCAAAAGTTACAGACAATTGGACACAGTGGAGTGGGATTTTTTTGGTGAGCCATTCACAGTGGAGGAGTAGCGCCAGCACCAATTTACCGTACAGAAAAGGACAAGTAGTGGTGGAGTGCAGCTTCACAGAAAAGGGGACCATGAATAATTATACAAGTTTCAAAATTTATTTTGAAACCCTTTTTTAAAACAAAAATATTAACACGAATTAGCAGCACAACTAACCAGGCAAATTCTTATTCTGACTTCATTTTTAACAGATCGATACTAATAGTAATTTTAGTGTTAAATCTTGAATAAAAATTTTAAATTTAAGATCTAATTTTTATTAGAATTATTAATAAAGGAGATGAATATATTTTTTTTAATATAAAGAATAGATTCTTATAAAAAAATTTTTAAAATCAGTACAATGTTTAATAAATTTTTTTTTCTTTTCATAATATTTTAAAATAAGATCTATTATTAAAGAAAAAATGAGAGAAATCTTTCATATTACGTAACACTATGATTATATCAAAAAAATGATCTAAAATTCTAATTTAAAATCTATAATAATTAAAGATACTCTAATTATTTTTTCCAGTTTAATTATGCATATATTTTTGTTGTGCGGATTAAAGCCCACTTTCAGCACAAGCACCACAGTTGCTGATGCTAGATGGCATGATCTAAAAAGTGGTTTAAAGCATGTAAAAATATAGATGCTTCAACTATGACGTTCTCTTAATAAGGAATGTCCGATTTCATATAATTTGAATTAGAATACTAGTTATTTGTCTATCCTTTACAAATAACTCTATGCTTTTGACAACATTTTTGCACGAGCTGAATTAATCTCGATCATTTGTTTGTTCTTGTAAAATACTTTGACCCAGTAGTAGTTCACTCTTTCTTTTTTTTTTTTTAATAAGCAAAAATGTTATTAACAATGATCTTTGAGTGTTTTGCCAAACAAAATTTATTTAACGATATTTTTTGTTTACTTTTGGTAAGATAATATAGCATAATTATTTTTAGAGCAAGATAATATCAATTAGCGGTACATAATATGGGATAAAATCTTAATATTTTTTTTATCTTTTAATCTTTTAATTTATTTTTTATTTTTTAAACAATAGTTACACACAATAAACAATAACAGGTCACCTTTTTGTTGTGGAGTAATAACAAGGCAGTTTAATTCGTGTTTCTTACTCCATCCATTGACACCATATAGCAGCACTGTTTTGAAAAACGATGAAAACATGTTTAACAAACATCAATGCCGGAGCTAAAATAAAAACTTATTTGATTTTAATTTATTTTCTTGTTGTGAAAATTTTAAAAAAAAATTGGATGTGGTATATCTATAAATTAAGCAATTTAAGAAAACTTCAAAATCAAACCATATTGAACTACATACCATCAAGTTAATTTGATTTGGATTTAACATTATATTTAAACAGGACCAAATCAAACATTACAAAACAAACATTGTATGTGATATTATATATAATTATTTTACTTATTTTTTAATCTTTTTATTTATACATACTTCAAATATACATTTCAAAAATTTAGAGTAAAACAAAACTCATTTACATACATGTGATGAAATTTACTATAAATGTGTACAAGTCGTCTTCTACAGTTCTACTAGATCATTCAGCCAAGGGATACACGTGTGAACCATAAATGGTTTTAACTGCGCACTCTTTTACCATATTTTTTTTAACATACCCTCTGTTATGATCTGAAATTTACTACAAAATACAAAATTATGTAAGATTCATTTCTTTTAAATGGATTTTTCACATAATTTTATTGATTTCAGTAAATTTCAATTAAGAAGGAATGATGAGTAAAAAAATATATTAAAAAATTGATTTCGAGAAACAAAATTTTTCTTTCATTTCACTTTCTTTTCAATTCAAGATTCAAATTTCTTTTTCTTCTTATTTTCTTTTCACCCAACCAAACATGGCATAAATGTTTGAGAAGTCATCAAAATACCTATGTAAACATAAGCATGAAGTACAAATAAGGTAAATCATACAATTTTTAAACAACACTTACACATCTGCTATGTGCTAGCCACACAAAGTAGCTACTTCAGATAGAGCTTTCCTCCACCTTTTAACTTTGTCCATATCATCTCTGAACTTGTCTTCATGTTTGGTCAAAGCTTCTTGAAAGCTCCCCTGCTATTCTCTTACCTGAGATGGAGTAATGTGATAAAAACCCGGCAAAACAAGTTGACCTTTGGTATCCTTACACTCAAGGATCTTACGGAGTTCATCTAAGCAAGAAGTGGAAGAAGCATAAGTCTTAGATAATATGCCAAGTGAGATCCTTAAGTGTCCAATAGCTCGAAAAAGTGAAGGTGAAATCTTCTCTCCCCTCTCGAGCTCCTTGTAGTCTAATAAGTATTAACTCCTTTTTGACATAAGAGAATCATAGAGATGCCTTATTAAACTCATGCGGGTATCATACCCTCTAAAATTCAAGAATACATCATGCTTCTACTCGTAGGACTCAGAACTCAAATCCATTTCCCCAGTTTTAGAAACTAACTAGAATTTATCTTGGTTATCCTTACAGCACAAATTGCTACAGAATTATATGATGTGTTTGAGAATTCTTTGTTACCGTGGGAAACAAGACTTATAAGTATAAATACCATTGTCAATTTGAACAGACAATGTTAAAAGATATGCATGACTTTTTTCAATAGTAATATAACTACTTATAGCTAATTTTTAATCTCGACTGTTTATATATAATTTACGTCTTAAAACAGTTTTGTTATTTATTGTGAAGTGTTTTGCACGCTGAGATGTGACACTGTTTAATTGAGTAATCTCGACTTAAAAATTGAAAATCAAATTTGGCATTTTGCCAAAAATCACGGTGCACCTTTCATTTAAGAATTCACACATTTACACGTACGATTCAGAATATATGCCTTTTTCTTAAGATGAGATTGTCATTTATATATATATATATATATATATATATATATATATATATATATATATATGATTTGCTAACATACTTTCAAATCTTTTTTAGTTAAGATATATTAACTCCTTACACACACAAAAAAACGATCAATACTTATGTATTATTAAGTTTAACTCAAGGATATGGTTGTAATTCAATATATATATATATATATATATATATATATATATATTTAAAAATAATATAGAACACTCATTTCTCTTTCCTTTCACACTCCTTTTTCGTATCTCATGTCTCCCCACCGTCCCCTGATAAATTTCCAAGTACTCCTTTCTTGCAAATTCGTCTTGTTCTATCCTCGCACAATGATCGACAGTGGTGATGTCTATGACAAGGCAGAAGAGATTGAACTTACGTGGTAAATATTTTTTTTAATTTTTTTTATTAGAAGTCATAAATGATTTACTACTTTAAAATCATAAGTTTTCTTTTATTTAAATTAGTTTTCATTTTTAGTTTTATTTAATATTTTTTATATTATTGTTTATTTAATATTTTCTATATTTTTATATTTTTTACTAATGTTAAAAATTATTATTTATTTTGTAAATTAGAAAAATAATACAAAAGACTTAAAATTTAAATAAAAATATTAAAATGTAATACACACATTTGTTTAAAAAAACATTCTTGGTAATGTCTCCTGCTAGTCTCATTCCTTATTTGTTAACCTGTATAGAAGTTGAACAAACATTATTTACAAAGTTTATTAGTATCATTCATTTTCTTGGAAGTGAAGATACATGACCTCAATATTTGGATCCATATTTTATGTCTGATCCTTCGAAGCGATAAGACACATAAAGACTAGTCACTAATAGTATATATAATGAGGTAAACGAACCAATATCAAATAGGCTAAAAAAATATTCATTGTGTAAAACTTAAAGGCATAATCGTAGAAATTATTCATACAAACAAGATGACGGTTAATATTATTTCTACTTTTTTAATTTTATGCTTGTTTTTAATTTATATTGTTCATTTTATATTAATGTATTATGTTATTTTTATTTTAATAACTACTTTTATTAATAAATTATTTTATGCTATTAATATTAAAATAATTTATTAAATATATAAATTTAATTAATAATACTGTATGAAATTATTAATTTACTTAATAATAACTTTAAAAATTAATTAAAAAATAATTTAATATTATTTGATAAATTTTAAGTTAATATTATTTGTTAATATTAGTAAAAAATATTAAAAACATTGATTAGAAATTTAAAATGAAAAATAATTTAAATTTTTTAATAATTAATTTAAATAAAAAACTTATGATTTTAAAGTGTAAATCATTTACGAATTTTAATAAAAAACTTTAAAAAATAAAAATATTTACAACTTCACAGTCATAATTAAAAGTTCGTATTTTTTCATGATTTCAGTAAAAAAACAAAAGTCATAAATTAATTTATGATTTTATATTATATACTATAAGACTATAAGTTATTTAATCTCTATATAGAAGTTTAGAATAGTGATCATCCTGCTGTGTGCTATATAGTGACTTTGAGCGTCTATTTGGGACTGGCAAATATTGTTTTTAACTACCAATTCATGTATTGGCTTAAGCATTTGTGGTGTTCGGTGTAAATTGATGAGTCATGAAGAATTAAGTTTATCCAATTGAATATTTTATACAATATCTTGGTCCATCTCCACCATGTGTGGGTGGGTTTACACTGTACATTATGGCATCTACTTTTATCATGTATTTTGAGGAGACGGTTGACTACACAACCATATTTTTGTTCAAATATTCTCCTGGAAGTTTCTTGATATAACATGACCCATTTATTTGTAAGATAAGAGAATCTTGATCCATATGCTATTTTTGTTGATGATTTCACTCAAGTTTGAATTTATTATTATAATTAGGGGAGAGAGACACTCCAAATCCTTTTACATATTTAAAAAAATAAAGAAAAGGAAAAGATTTAGAAATTAAAATAAAGTAACTAACGACATGAGAATGGTGGATAGTTATTAGGAGAGAGTAATAGAAGTTTAAAAATTGACAAAGAATATAATTGTCTAAAAAATTTGACACTAAAAACGTGTATTTCTTTTATTGATAACTAGAGGATAGATAGTATTTCTCTAAATTTTAAATAATAAGTAAAAAAAATAAAACGACACAAGTTAAATGCATTTAATAAAACAAAGTAATAGAATAAAAAAAATTAACAATATAGAAGTATTGGAAAATTACAGTAGGTTAGAAGAAAATTTTCAAAATTTAAGATCAGTAATGTTTTAGCTAATGTAAATGTTAATTCATCTATATAAATAATATAGAAAACACATAGACACTAATACAAAAAAAATCCAATTATTTTTTTGTCAATTATTTGTCTTATTTCACTTGTTCATTTAAATCTTTTATTGTTTTTAATCGTTTATTGGTCTCCTTTATAGCAATTTCACATAAGAATACTCTAACTTAAAACTTCACTCCATCAATTATTAAGAAACTTTTTGGAGTGGACCATGAACTCAGTTAAGGAACATATTTTATAATATCAACTTTATAATATCATATAATAATGATAAGCTATATCAATAGATTTTATAATATCGATCAACTTATTAATATATTTAGGATCTTAAGTACCAAGGTCCTAGTACAAAAATAAAACTCTGGTGTTAATGTATCAGTTTACCACCCCAGTTAGGTGATCTCAGGGAAGCATCCATGCATGCTTCGATAATTCATTAGCGTAACGTGATGGTACACGTAGGTCATTTAATTTAATTGATTTTTTTTTTCAATTATGATAATTAGAATCTTTGAATTTTTGGATGGTAAAATCGGCAAAAAAATTATAATATTACAGTTTAAAAAAAAATTACATATATATGGCATTCTAAAACTTATTTACACATATATGGCTGTTATTCACGTCTCCACAGGACGTGTTCATTCACGTCTCCATACGGCGCAACCGATCACGTCTCCGTACGGCGCGACTACTCCACCATTCACGCCTCCTGCCGGCGTGACCAAGGTCCATTCAGATCCTGTATGGACGTGACTCAGCCCCATGCAGCCCGGGTTGGTTATATGCTGAAGTATAGTGCTTAGGTGTCGAGGTATGCGCATTTGGATAAAGATATTACCAGTAGGATCTATAGAGGTGCCGAGATGTATGTGTGGCAGAGTGTAACCGTCCATGCAAAGGTGCCGGGTTGGTGAGTTCAATCCGGCAGTGCCGAGGTGCAGAGGCGCCGAGGTCTATATCAGGAAAAACATGATTCCAGCAGTGCATGTGACCGAGGTATATATGTATATAAGTAGAGCATGACCCGACAGTGCAAGATATAAAGGTGCAGAAGTGTATGACCGAGCTCGCATGGTTGCCGGGATACTTATATCAAACTGGCCGAGGTGTGGCTACGTGGAAAGTTATATTAATGGCCGGTAAAAATGAATTTTGGTGTAATTTACTGAGAAGAAAAGACACGTACGGTGGGGAGAGGTGCAATTCTAATTCAAAGAGGAAGATAGTGAATAACATTGAAGATCAGCTAGAGCAAGGGGGAGCTTAACATTAGTGAAGATGGCACCTCAAATGGTGTACAGATATGTGTGAAAAGGGAAGATGTGGGAAGGTGAAGATGATGGTTGTTGATGTTTTGGCTTATGGGTTTCAACTAGGTCTTAGGTGAAGATCAAGGTGGCAGTGATTTTTTTTTTTGGTGGTATGTGGTTTTCATGTTTATTCATTAATGTGTATTATTTTGTCTTCATTTTACACATTTATTCATTCATGTATCTGCATCTAGAGATTCAGGAGTTCAAAATAGAGTATAAGTTACTATTGCTATGCATTATTTCCGTAATGAGAAGAATGACTAACAAAGCACAACATATATATTTAGAATGGAGGGTTGAGAAAAGTTTACCAGTTAGTAGTTGAAGATTCCTAGAGTGTAATATTGAATTAAGGTGAGGCTTGATGCTGAGCATGTAACTCCCTCCTCTTTGGTTCTGTTTTTCTCCCTCAAGCTTCTTTCTATTCTTTGCTTGTTTTCTGATTCTTTTGAAGATTTCTCTATTTTCCTCCAAACTAAAAGGATCCAATCCCTTGGCAAATTGTTGAACAGTTTATATATTGAGACTCAGTCAAACTCTGGATAATGCCAAATTGTGTGGTTGGCATGGGTGGAGCAGAAAATTGCAAAAATTGGAAACAATGCAGGGTGTTTCATGCATTTTGGTTTTGAATGTAGAGAAGTTGAGAGCTGAGACAAAGGTCATGCTTGTACCAGAGATGCTATCTTATAGCAATTCCTTTTCTTTTCTCTTGATTTCTCTTTCTTGTACTCCACAAATGCAGTGCCCATAACAAACATGTCATCAAGATGTAGTGGAACTTGATTTTCGACTCCACCCAACAAGTAAGCGTATAACCCAATTGAACTATAATATCCTTGTGCCCATAATTAACGTGATGAATATTGTCCCCGTTCAATTGTAAAACATCTTTGTAAATCTATAAGGGTCTTTTCATTAGAAAAATTTGAACACCCCATCCCCATTCCAGCAGTTCGTAACACACATACTTCTCAAACCAAAACCTAGCCTGTTACCAATTTCAACCCACCTACATCTTCTACCACCCACCACATGAACTAAACACTGCTTTTATTTCCCATGATATCAGAGCATGCCTTGGGATTTAACATCCAACTAGAGAGGATAATAAAGGCTACTATTACTAATTTCCACCGTCAGAAAAAGTATTTATTGATTCAATTATTTGGCCAATGTCTCTCCTACTTGCTGGGAAAATAGGAGAATTCTGAGCCAACCAGATTAGTCAAACCACATTGAAAAGTAGCTTGTTTTCTTTTGCAAACCACATTCTGTGAACCGTAAGAAATTTAATTGTGCATCATTGTGTATTACCAACACAAAATTACTTGCCAATTCTATAAAGACAAGTGTTTGGTACTTTACACATCACTTCATTATTTTTCTTTCTGCTAAATTTAGAAAAGAGGGTATTCTATCTAAATCTAACTTCTAAAGAAAAATATGTATATACTATCCGAGGAACACCTTTCACCCACATCTTTTTTGAAGAATTCAGCTGAAGCTGCCTTATGCTTGGACATAATTACACCGTGTTTTTTTTAACGGCAAAAAGATAAGAAATATATTGATTAATGGTAGAGGTACCAAGGACCCATATACAAAATGAAAGCGTAAAAACCTTCCTATGTCTATACACTGATTTCCGTGGTTATTTCCTATTTATGTTTAATAACAAAATAAAAGATAACCAAGTGTACAAATGTGAATCTCACCCTCCTATGCCATTACACAGACTTACATTTCGTAATATACTATCGAGGAAAATTGAATGAATTAATTAAGACAGGTACAAATTATTTGATCAATAAAACACTTAAAATTAAGGGAAATAGTTTACTATCGAGGAAAAAATTGACTTATGGACATTTCATTAACAGAGCATGGAGTGGAACCATTGATAGATTGGCTGGAACTTGATTCTTGTGCAATTACATTTGAATCCATTCGATCATGCGAGTAAAATGCCGGTTCCTGTGGACTTGGAATCTCAATTGAACAACTACTAAAATATGAAAGAACTTCTGCCATTGTTGGTCTAGCATCAGGATTAAGTTGAACACATAATAAACCAATTTGAAGACATTTAATGACTTCATTTTCAGAAAAATTTTCTTTAATACTTGGGTCTAGTATGCTTAACAATGTTTGATCCCTCCATTGTCGCCAAACCTATAAGTAATTGAAAATCCAAATTAATACAAGTCTTCTCAATTGAATCAATATCTAAATGATCATTGAATATGCCACATTTAACCAAAAGCCAACTAGCAATAATGCATAGGATCCAAATTGCTAGATTATTATACTCACGTTATTCAAGAGGCCATCAGCAACACTATGCGAGTCATAAGAATTTGAATTCTTTTTTCCAATAATGATCTCCAGAACCATGACTCCAAAACTAAAAACATCTGATTTTTCTGAAAATCTTCCAAACATTGCATATTCTGGAGGCATGTAACCACTATAAAAAAGAGAGTCAATGTTAATTTTAAAAAAAATACTATGTGAAGAAGTAAAAATTAAATAATGAGGAAGAATATCGTTCCAAAAACTTACTATGTTCCAACAATTCTATTTGTACTTCCTTGGTCTTGATTTATTTCAACAATTCTGGCCAGACCAAAATCTGAAATTTTTGGAAACATATTTTCATCTAATAAAACATTACTAGGTTTAAGATCACGATGTATGACTTTGAGTCGAGATAGTTCATGTAAATAATGAATTCCTCGAGCAATTCCTCTTATAATATTGTAACGTTCAAACCAGCTTAACAACTTTGCTCGTTGAGAATCTACATGTAAAATTGAGAAATGTAAGTATGAAACATGTTTTGAAATCCACTAGATGTTGTGGTGTGTGTGCGAGTCAACACTAAATATGGTGTTTAAGGGTGGCAAATGTCAAACCAAATAAAAAGTAGTCAAGGCTCTTGTTTGGCACATATTCATAAATAAGTATTTTCTCTTGATCTTCAAGACAAAAGCCAATAAATGCTACAAGATTTTTATGTTGAAGCTTTGCTATCAATAAAACTTCATTCTTGAACTCGTTTGCACCTTGCTTGGAGCTCTTTGATAGCCTCTTTGCTGCTATTTGTTGTCCATCGAGAAGAATGCCCTGACAATTAAATCATTATATATGTGAAAAATAAGGACACAAAAGTAAGTATATACCATATTTTCTCATCACCTTGTATACTTCTCCAAATCCACCTTTCCCAATCCTATTTTCATTTGAAAAGTTGTTGGTTGCCGCTTGAATTACAGCCAAATTGAATTGCAAAGGCTCTAAAGTTACACTTTCATGACCAACTGAATCAAATATATGGGATTGAATTGTAAAATTAATTAAGTTGTGAAAGATATTGAAACTTAAAACACAGTAATTTAGCATAATTTTTTTTTTTAACAATACGTACAGTTTTCTTTGAGAATATTCTTAACACTCTTCCTTATTTTTCTTTTCACCAAATAGTAGCCAAGAAAGAACAGTATCGCTGAAACAATCGTGGGTACAATAACCAAGATCATTATTGGCAAATGGCCTTTTCTTTTTCCTGCAAAACAATCAAAATATGTCGCTGACATGAATTAATAATAGGCAACTAAATATATGTTGGTAATAACATGAGAAATTAATGGCCCGCTTATTTCTTCCAAATGGTATTGGTCTTATTCTAGTCCATGTTATTTTGGCATTCGATCACGAGTGGACATTTTGACCAAGCAAATGGTTGTGCTAAATAATCAAACAAAATTAAGCGTTTTAGTTATTTGATCATTGTAAATTTTAATCTTCAACCTAGTAAATGAATTATGAAACTCATCAACATCCAATCAAAATAATATATACTAATCCTTCTTTTGTTCACATATTTTAAAGGATCAAAATTTATAAAATATAAATTTACATGAGCAATGAACAGGGTTAAAATTAAAAAATTGATAACTTACAGTAGTGACTAAAATTTAAAAACTTAAACATATTTAGATATAAAAAAATAAAATAAAAGCAATTTATGAGAATGAAAAATATATTTAAACCTTGAAATTTTATAAATGATTTAAGAACTAAAATAGAAAAATTGCATTAACTCAAACAAACATTAAAAGACACTGGGAAAAACATATATTAACTGAGTGGACTTGAGAGAGATTACCAGGGCTCGACGATTGAGCTAATTCGTCGCCACTCCTGTAAAATTGAAACAATTCAAACCTGAGATTGCAACTCGGATATAGAACTCTTCCCCCAACGCTTCCCAAGCGAGACCATGGGATTTCTCCGATTATTTCTTCCAAACATTCCTTACAATCATCATTAGACAAATCCTGCGTACATTGAGCAAGAGTATGCAAAGTTTGTAAATCATTCAATTTTAATGATTTAGTCGCGTATCTCTCGTTGCTCTCCCACGCCGCCTTCACAAAACTAGCTAACGCATTTGATAACATAAAAGTGAAGAACTCTTGCTCCGGGATGGGCCCAGAGATAGTGGTAGTAGCATTTAACATTTGAAATGTCGGACTTTTGTCCACACTGTGGAAGAAATACGCATTGGAATAGCGAAGCATGCAGTGGCTGTACCAAATTATAGCTTCTTGAGACGAATTGCACTCTGAGGATATCCGGTGGGTTGCGTTTAGGACGCATTGTTGACAGAGGTGAGAGGGAAGGTCACCGCGGCACATGAAGAGGCCATACACAGTCTCCTCGGTATTATAGTAATATGCTGCTTTCTTGCCGCTGGTGGCATTGGAAGACATGTAAAAGAAGAGGGTGTTAAGATACCTTTTGAAAGAAGGGTCAGCATTTACATCGGTTGAGCAATTGCGGTGTAGATAAGTTGGATCTTCTGAAAATCGTGAATCTGCTTTTGAAAATTTTGATGCAGGAACGTAGGCTGGTGTAGACCTATTTGACAGAATAGTTGAGAGATAGAAAGGGTACAACTCATACCTAATAATACAGCTGGGACATAGAACTATTCCTCCCTGCTTCCCTTCACAGCACGATGGAAGCTTATCTATCAGTTCACTGAGACAGGTTCTGCAATTACGGGGTGACAGATCCGGAGTGCACTGAGCTAGAGAATAAAGTCTCTGAATTTCAGATATGTTTGCTTCCCTTGTGGCAAACTTCTTGTCACGGCCAATAGAAGCAGTTAAATCTGCAGTTTTGTTCATGGTGGAAAACAATAAAGGCGTGAAGCTTTCCTGGTTTGAGATACTTGGACTGTTGGTCCTGTAAAGACTAGGGAAGGTGGCCATGGTGGAGAAGATCAATGAGTTGTTGGAATAACGAACCATGCACATGTCGTACCAAATCACAGCTTCTATGGACAAGGTGCACTTCGTGGATAGTCGCTGAGTTGCTGTTTGTACGCATAGTTGACAAAGCTGAAGAGAAGCGTCACCCCTGCACATGAAGAGTCCAAAGACTGAGTCTGAGGGGTTTTCTTTAATGATTGTGGTGTTGTAGAATCCGTTGGTGTTGCTGACAGCGTTAGATGATAAGGAAGACATAAGGGCCTTGAGGTTTAATTGGAAGGCGCTGCCGGCATTGGTTTTGTCGTCGGAGCAGTCACTGGTTAGATAGTTAGGGTTGTAGCTGTACTGTGCCTGAGTAGTTGCGAAATTAAGGAAGCTAAAAAAGATAAAGAGGAAGAGAATCTTATAGGAAGCCATATATGGATGTACGTGTTACTTTGTCTGCTAATGTTATATATGGTTTCTAAGCAATTCTTAGTTTCCTTTTATGATTGTGAGCGAGTTTGCTTCTGGATATTTGTAGAATTACTTGGTGTTTGGTTTGCCAAATATTTTAAGTCAATGATCAGTTGTCTCAGGTCAACCAAAAACTAAGGATATATAAGGATTAATTGATGATCAAAGTCTGTTCAAAATAAGTGGCTAATAAATTGTATGTTGACGTTATTGATGACTTTTGACACTAATCAAAGGGAATCTGATCGAGCAGTAATGTTTCCTACAGTTTGGATGGATTGAATCGGATTTCAGTGTAATACAAGCTTTAAGAATATTCTTAAAGAAACAGGAAGTATTATATCATTAAGATAGTATAGTCTACCTTGTGATGCATGTTACTCCTTTTTTGGTATACTTTACCCATTGAAGCATATTATATTGCTAATTACTAAAGTCCACATTTGCGATGCATGTTATCCCCTTTTATTATTTTACAGGAAACACGACCACAGCGCGCTGCTGCGCGTTGCCCAACTGTAGTGTAGCATTGCTTGACAGCTGACACAAAGCTTAAAAGCAAACATATAGGGAAAAGGTTGAAAAGCTAATGGCAACTTTTTTATTAAAATATATTTTTAGTCTCCCATGTTAAAAACACTTTTGATTTTTTATCCTTTTTATTTTATCAATTTTGCATTATACCGTTTTTACTTTTTAGTCTCAAAGTAAATTTGAGACAAAAGAAAAAAAGATTGTTAAGTTTCTTAACCATTCCGAGTTTTAAGGTAGAACAATACACGACATTTATTAAGGTGTTCATGAGTATTTACTTATCTATAATCATAATTAATAAATAATTAGATTATAAGTAAATATTATAACTATAATCATAACTAATTTTATATAACTAGTTATAATTTGATATAACTAATTATTATTTTTAAAATAAAATATATAATTAGTTATAAATAAACTAGTTATATAACAAGTTATATCTAAAATCAATTGCATAATAGATTATGAATGAATAAAAATAAATTATTTGTTATTAAATAACAATTTTTATCAAACTAATTATAATTTTATAACTATAACTATTTTTTAGATAAAAATAAATTATTTGAAACAACCATAACTATAAAACTGATTATAATTTTATAACTACTTTTGTACTAGTTATATAAAATGAGTTGTAGTTATAATTATAGTTATTTTTTTAAAAATTGTTTTTTGAGCATTCCTAACATTGATTTGCTTGATCATTCTAAATTTTAACATTCAATAACTTCACTCGTCAACATTCAATATTAATCACTATAATATACTAATCCTTCTTTGGTTCACTTTTTCTTATCATATCATAACAGAAAGTGTAAAACACCAAAAATAGTGAGCTTCATTCAAATTGAAAGATAATTTAGAGAATTAGATTGGTGGAACAAGGACTTTCAATAAACAATGTTAATCTCATAAGTTAAAACACATGCAAGATCAACATCTACAAGTAATAGATGTGATTAGATTAAAATAAAATAAAAAAAATCTTTACAGATAGAATTTATCGGTGCAAATTTATTAAGGACCACTTTTGGTTAAAATTAAATCAAAACGCACTTTATAGAAATACTCCTCTTGTATAAAAAGGAAAGAAGAAATGGATAAAAATATAATTTAACAGATATCAAAATATTTATAATAATTGACGTACATTTCTAAATCAACTTAGATCCTTCTTTTGATAGAAATACACTTTGTGTTCAAAGATCTATCATATGCCACTAATCTATAATTAACTGTAAACTTTTTTGTAATTTAATTGCTGCTAAAAAAATACTCAACATTCTTAAATATATCCACATGTGTATTGGATGTGCTATTTGAATAAAAACTCTTTTTGAAAATTATTTTCCTATTTGGTTAAGTTTTTTTTAAAAATTTAAAATACACTAAAAACATTGAATATTGTGTTAACATGGGTATATATGCACGGGTGTCCATACAATATATACCATTTTGCTTACCTTAAGTTAAGAAGTTCAACGTTTTATTTTTGTATAAGTACTTTGTCATCAAATTCGCCACATCGGCCTTTACGTTTGTATCAAAATAACTCATAAATATAAAAATTAATAACACTATATATAATAAATTCATCTATACAATTAATGATTATCACTATAAAACATTAATATGATATACATGCCGAATTAGAGAGTTGGATGAAAGTATATCTGACTTTGGCGCTGCCCAAGCACCCATGAGTGATGAAGCTGGTCAAAAGTTGCTGCTGCATGCATGTTGCGTTCACAAAGAGTGTGATTGCGTAACTCACGGCAAGTGTACCGATCGTTCAAGTAATAAATTTAGTAAGTAGAGTATCGTCTCCACGAGGATTGAGGCACTAAAATAATTGTAACTCTTATCTTAAAATTGGAAAGAATAGAAATAAAAGAAATTGAATTTGAGAGTAATTTTGTGATTTGGATTTAAATA
>PYAF01002323.1:670787-687093 GCA_007407185.1 Glycine tomentella
GACTGGCTTTATTTCTGGGTTGCTCATTTTTATTGCTTGTTTCTTCATTTATTGTACCTAAAATGTATAAAAATAACAATAAGTAATAATAATCACAAAGTGGTGAACTTTTGGTTTAATTCTATCATTTATTTAACATTTTCTACTAAATTTTGACTAAAACTATCCTAAATTTCACCATATATTAGCAACCTATCAATGCACCACGTCAATTATCCATCAATAATGATTCTCTTTACACCTGATGATAGAACCAGTTTGGATAAAGATTAAAAGAGTTTTTATGAAATTTTTTACTAAGAAAATTCTCAAAAATACTTATAATGGTATATAAAGAGACTCTAATCATTCACTAAAACACGATCTCATTGACTTGCCACACATGTACACAGTTTGTAACAATTAATTAATCAAAACAAAAGATATGCAGATGCCCGATGGCCACAAAGCACGATCCATCATTCTATCTACTTGTATGTCCATCACATATTAAGCCAAGTATTGATAAAAACAAAAAACAAAAAAACAAAAAATTTAAAAGGCTAAGAAAATAGTAATGCAGGATCAAAGGAAGAGGAACGTACGTACAATGGGAGAAGGAGGAGCAATTCTATATCAAAGAGGAAGATAGTGAAAATAACATTGAAGAGCAGCTAGATCGAGAAAGGGGAAGCTTCACGTCAGCGAAGATGGCACCTCAATGGTGTACACAGATCTGTGTGACAAGGGAAGATGATGTGGTTGATGGGTTTCAGTTGGGTCTTAGGAGAAGATCAATGTGGAGATGGTGGAAAAGGTGGCAGGGGTGGGGGTTTGAATATTTTTTTAGTGTTATATGTGGCTTCATGATTAATGTATTATTATTGTGTATTTGTTCATTATACTCGTATGTTTATATATATATATATATATATATATATATATATATATATATATATATATTGGGTACATCGTGAGACTTAGGAGTTCAAAATAGAGTATAAGTTACTAATATACTATGCATTATATATATTGTGTAATGAGAAGAATAACAACCAAGCACAACACATACTTTTAAAATGGAGTGCTGAGAAAAATTTACCAGTTACTAGATTGAAGCTTCCCAGAGCTTGTATACTGAGCATGCAGCTCCCTCCTCTTTATTGGTTATGTTTTTTCTCCCTCAGTCTTCTTTATATTCTTTGTGTGTTTAATAAGATTTCTCTCTTTTTCCTCCAAACTAAAAAGATCCAATCCCTTGGCAAATTGTTGAGGATGTTTAAATATAGATTGAGGCAAACTCTAGATAATGCAAAATTGTGCAGCTGGCATGGGAGGAGCTGAAAATTGGGAAAATGGAAAACAATGCAGGGTTCTTAATGCATTTGGGTTGTGAATGCAGAGTAATGGAGACAATGGCCATGCTTGTACCAGAGATGCTATCTTATAACAATATATTAATGGCCGGTAAAAATGAATTTTGGTGTAATATACTGAGAAGAAAAGGCACGTACAATGGGGAGAGGTACAATTCTAATTCAAAGAGGAAGATAGTGAATAACATTGAAGAGCAGCTAGAGCAAGGGGGAGCTTCACGTCAGTGAAGATGGCACCTCAAATTGTGTACAGAGATGTGCGAAAATGGAAGATGTGGGAAGGTGAAGATGATGGTTGTTGATATTTTGGCTTATGGGTTTCAATTAGGTCTTAGGTGAAGATCAAGGTGGCAGTGATTTTTTTTTTTTTTTGTAGTATGTGGTTTTCATGTTTATTCATTAATGTCTATTATTTTGTCTTCATTTTACACATTTATTCATTCATGTATCTGCATCTAGAGATTCAGGAGTTCAAAATAGAGTAT
Organism: Glycine tomentella; assembly: GCA_007407185.1. NCBI lineage: Eukaryota > Viridiplantae > Streptophyta > Magnoliopsida > Fabales > Fabaceae > Glycine > Glycine tomentella. The sequence continues at coordinate 672,628 of PYAF01002323.1, forward strand.
AAGTTACTATTACTATGCATTAATTCTGTAATGAGAAGAATGACAAACAAAGCACAACATATATTATTAGAATCGAGGGTTGAGAAAAGTTTACCAGTTAGTAGTTGAAGCTTCCTAGAGTGTAATATTGAATTAAGGTGAGGCTTGATGCTGAGCATGTAACTCCCTCCTCTTTGGTTCTGTTTTTCTCCCTCAATCTTCTTTCTATTCTTTGCTTGTTTTCTGATATTTTTGAAGATTTCTCTTTTTTCCTCCAAACTAAAAAGATCCAATCCCTTGGCAAATTATTGAACATGTTTATATATTGAGATTGAGACAAACTCTGGATAATGCCAAATTGTGTGGTTGGCAAGGGAGGAGCAAAAAATTGCAAAAATTGGAAACAATGCAGGGTGTTTCATGCATTTTGGTTTTGAATTAATGTAGAGAAGTTGAGAGTTGAGACAAAGGTCACGCATGTACCAGAGATGCTATCCTATAGCAATGCCTTTTCTTTTCTCTTGATTTCTCTTTCTTGTACCCCACAAATGCAGTGCCCATAACAAACATGACATATAGACAAGCCTAAAAGTAGTGGAACTTGATTTTCGACTCCACCCAACACGTTAGCGTATATCCTAATTAAACTACATTACTACAATATCCTTGTGCCCAAAATTAACGTGATGATAATTGTCCCCGTTCAATTGTAAAACATCTTTGTAAATCTATAAGGGTCTTGTCATTAGAAAAATTTGAACACCCCATCCCCATTCCAGCAGTTCGTAACACACACTAATCAAACCAAAACCTAGCCTGTTACCAATTTCGGCCCACCTACATCTTCTAGCACCCACCACATGACCTAAACACTGCTTTTATTTCCCATGATATCAGAGCATGTCTTGGGATTTAACATCCAACTAGCTAGAGAGGATAATAAAGGCCACTATTACTAATTTCCACTGTCAGAAAAAAGTATTTATTGATTCAATTATTTTGTCAATGTCTCTCCTACTTGCTGAGAAAATCGGAGAATTCTGATCCAACCAGATTAGTCAAACCACATTGAAAAGTAGCTTATTTTCTTTTGCAAACCACATTCTGTGAACCGTAAGAAATTTAATTGTGCATCATTGTGTATTACCAACACAAAATTACTGGCCAAATTCTATAAAGACAAGTGTTTGGCACTTTACACATCACTTCATTATTTTTCTTTGTGCAAAATTTAGAAAAGAGGGTATTCTATCTAAATCTAACTTCTAAAGAAAAATATGTATATACTATCCGAGGAACACCTTTCACCCACATCTTTTTTGAAGAATTCAGCTGAAGCTCCCTTATGCTTGGACATAATTACCCCGTGTTTTTTTTAACGGCAAAAAGATAAGAAATATATTGATTAATGGTAGACATACCAAGATCCCATATACAAAATGAAAGCGTAAAAACCTTCCTATGCCTATACACAGATTTCCTTGGTTATTTCCTATTTATGTTTAATAACAAAATAAAAGATAACCAAGTGTACAAATGTGAATCTCACCCTCCTATGCCATTACACAGATTTACATTTCGGGATATACTATCGACGAAAATTGAATGAATTAAGACAGGTACAAATTATTTGATCAATACAACACTTAAAATTAAGGGAAATAGTTTACTATCGAGGAAGAAATTGACTTATGGACATTTCATTAACAGAGCATGGAGTGGAACCATTGATAGATTGGCTGGAACTTGATTCTTGTGCAACTACATTTGAATCCATTCTATCATGCGAGTAAAATGCCGGTTCCTTTGGACTTGGAATCTCAATTGAACAACTACTAAAATATGAAAGAACTTCTGTCATTGTTGGTCTAGCATCAGGATTAAGTTGAACGCATAATAAACCAATTTGAAGACATTTAATGACTTCATTTTCAGAAAAATTTTCTTTAATACTTGGGTCTAGTATGCTTAACAATGTTTGATCCCTCCATTGTCGCCAAACCTATAAGTAATTGAAAATCCAAATTAATACAAGTCTTCTCAATTGAATCAATGTAAAAAGCCAAGTAGATTATTATACTCACATAATTCAAGAGGCCATCAGTTACACTCTGTAACTCATAAGAATTTGAATTCTTTTTTCCAATAATGATCTCTAGAACCATGACTCCAAAACTAAAAACATCTGATTTTTCTGAAAATCGTCCAAACATTGCGTATTCTGGAGGCATGTAACCACTATAAAAAAGAAAGTCAACATTAATTTTTAAAAAAATATTATGTGAAGAAGTAAAAATTAAATAATGAGAAAGAATATTGTTCAAAAAACTTACTATGTTCCAACAATTCTATTTGTACTCCCTTGGTCTTGATTTATTTCAACAATTCTAGCCAGACCAAAATCTGAAATTTTTGGAATTAGATTTTCATCTAATAAAACATTACTAGGTTTAAGATCACGATGTATAACTTTGAGTCGAGATAGGTCATGCAAATAATGAATTCCTCGAGCAATTCCTCTTATAATGTTGTAACGTTCAAACCAGCTTAATAGCTTTGCTCGTTGAGAATCTACATGTTAAATTGAAAAATGTAAGTATGAAACATGTTTTGGAATCCACCTAGATGTTGTGCGTGTGTGTGGGGTGTGTGTGAGTCAAAACTAAATATGGTGTTTAAGGATGGCAAATGTCAAACCAAATAAAAAGTAGTCAAGGCTCTTGTTTGGCACATATTCATAAATAAGTATTTTCTCTTGATCTTCAAGACAAAAGCCAATGAATGCCACAAGATTTCTATGTTGAAGCTTTGCAATCAATAAAACTTCATTCTTGAACTCGTTTGCACCTTGCTTGGAGCTTTTTGATAGCCTCTTTGCTGCTATTTGTTGTCCATCGAGAAGAACGCCCTGACCATTAAATCATTATATATGTGAAAAATAAGGACACAAAAGTAAGTATATACCACATTTTCTCACCTTGTATACTTCTCCAAATCCACCTTTCCCAATCCTATTTTCATTTGAAAAGTTGTTGGTTGCCGCTTGGATTACAGCCAAATTGAATTGCAAAGGCTCTAAAGTTACACTTTCATGACCAACTGAATCAAATATATGGGATTGAATTGTAAAATTCATTAAGTTGTGAAAGATACTGAAACTTAAAATGACAGTACTTTAGCATACTTTTTTGTAACAATACGTACAGTTTTCTTTAAGAATATTCTTAACACTCTTCCTTAGTTTTCTTTTCACCAAATAGTAGCCAAGAAACAAAAGTATCACTGAAACAATCGTGGGTACAATAACCGAGATCATTATTCGCAAATGGCCTTTTCTTTTTCCTGCAAAACAATCAACATATGTCGCTGAAATGAATTAATAATAGACAACTAACTATGATAAGTCATAATATATATGTTGGTAATAACATGAGAAATTAATGGCCTATTTCTTCCAAATGGTATTGGACTTATTATTATAGTCCATGTTATTTTGGCATTCGCGAGTGGACATTTTGACCAAGCAAATGGTTGTGCTAAATAATCAAACAAAATTATTGTCTTAATAACCATTCCGGATTTTAGGGTAGAATTATACACAACATTGTAGTTTATTTAATCATTGTAAATTTTAATCTTCAACCTAGTAAATTAATTATGAAACTCATCAATCCAATCACAATAATATACTATTCCTTCTTTTGTTCACTTTTTTCTTATCATACAATAAAATTTGTTTGTGTACGAAGAGCTGTTTGCTAAATTATTTCAAAACATTTTTAAGGGTGGGCAAGTAAAAGTGTAAAACATCAATAATAGTGGGCTCCATTCAAATTGAAAGTTAATAGAGAGAATTAGATTGGTGCAACAAGGAATTTCAATTAAAAATGCCAATCTAATGACTTAAAAACACTTGCAAGATCACCATCTAGCTACAACTAAATGATGTGGTTAGATAAAAGAAAAGAATAATCTTTATAGATAGAATTTATCAGTGCAACTTTTCGTTAAGCTCAAGTAGTACTCCACATGTACAGAAAGGAAAAAAAAATGGAAAGAAACACTTTAGCATTAAAAGTGTTATTCAATTATTTATCATATCACTGTTATATAATTAATTGTCATTTTTTTGTAATTTAATTGTTGATAAAAAATACTCAACATTCATAAATATCTATATATGTATTGGATATGCGATTTGTTTGTATAAAAAAAGTATTGTTGTTTTCTTTTAAAGATAATTTTTACGAAATTAAAAATAATTTTTGAATGTGTCTTTCTTTTAAAGATAATTTTTATATTTTATCAAAAACTTTAAACATAAAAAAGTTTTCGAAGAATGAAATAAATATTTTTTACTTACAAATTATCTTTTCAAAATAAATATATACAAAAACATGATTTTTCATGAATTGGTGTTTTCAAAGAAAAGTTATTATAAGACTAAGGGATTATTGTTTTTGGTTTCCTTAAAAGTTAAGAATATAGTTTTAGATCCTAAAATAATTTTCACTCATTTTTGTCTTTTATTTTATTTGTCTGTTATAAGTTTTGGTCCCTCTTGCTAGATATAGATGGGAGCCATAAGTGTTGATGTGTCAATCTCTTATACATTTAAGCACTTGCCACATGGGCTACTTATGTGACGAGATATCTCTTGTGACTTGCAAGTGTTTTATTAATATTTTTATTTATTTAATTTTATCTTTTTTTCCTGTAATCTCTTGTTTCCATTTTCACCTGACCAATATCAATAGACAGTATTATTCAAATCACTACTATCGGGTAGGGATTAAGGCGAAGTTGAAAATGAAACCACATGATTTTGTCTAAATAACTCATGAATTGGGCATCAAAGCCTCCAAGACATACTCTTTGTCACCCTTAAATAGCTAATGAACTTACAATACTAGAACTTTAATTGAATAATCTATAAAACTCTACACCAGCTAATACCAGCTAATATTAGATTTGGTGGGGGGAGGGGGGGGTGAAGTTTTAGATTTCTTTGGTATTCTCATGTTCCCTAAATAAACCAGTCAATTTTCACTCAACCTTTAAAAATCCTATGGATTTTAGAACTTATCAATATCAAAGAAATATGAAAACTTGTCCTTAATATTTCAGTTTTAATAATTTTAGAAACTAAAGTAAAGCTTTATAATTTAGGAACTAAAATAATATTTTACAGTAAGTAAAACATTAAGAGACACTAGGAAAAGCAATTTTACCTGAGTCTTTAGCATTCCTTAACTGTTGAGTTTCGTTACCACTCCTGTAAAATTGGAACGATTCAAATCTGAGATTGCAACTAGGATGCATAACTCTTCCCCCCAGGCTTCCCAAGTGAGAAAATGAAATATTTCTAATTATGTCTTCCAAGCATATATTGCAATCACCATTAGATAAATCCTGCGTACATTGAGCAAGAGTATAAAGAGTTTGTAAATCATTCAATTTTAATGATTTAGTCGCGTATCTCTCATTACTATCCGATGCCGCCAGCGGCGCAAGATTAGCTAACGTATTTGACAATGTAAAAGTGAAGAACTCTTGCTCCGGGATGGGGCTAGTGGTAACATTCAAGATTTGAAATGTTGAACTTTCCTCCAATATATTGAAGAAATACCCATCGGAATAGCGAAGCATGCAGTGGCTGTACCAAATTATAGCCTCTTGAGACGAACTGCAGTCTGTTGATATTTTCTGGGTTGCGTTTAGGACGCATTGTTGGCAGAGGCGAGAGGGAAGGTCACCACGGCACATGAAGAGGCCATACACAGTTTTATCCACATCACCCTTATATGCTCTCATGCCGTTGGTGGCATTGGAAGACATGTAAGAGAGGAGGGTCTTGAGATTCATTTTGTAAGAAGAGTCAGCATTTTCATCCGTTGAGCAACGGTGGTTTAGATAAGTTGGATCTTCTGAAAGAGATGAATCTTCTTTGGAAAAACTTGATACTGGAACGTAGGCTTGTGTAGTAGACCTATTTGAAGGAACATCGGAGAGATAGAAAGGGTAGAGTTCATACCTAATGTTACAGCTGGGAGTTAGACAATTAAACCCCTTCAACTGCTTCAATTTCCTTGATGAATCTGGAAGTTGCCGGAACACTGAGCTGAGGCAGATTCTGCAGTCAAGGGGTGACAAATCCGGAGTGCACTGAGCAAGAGAATATATCGTCAGAGATCCAGACACGTTTGCTTCCCTTGTGGCAAACTTCTTGCCACGGATAGATGCTTGCTCTGCAGTTTTGTTCGTGGTCAAAGATAATACAGACATGAAGCTTTCCATCTGGTCTGAGATAAACCTGGCCATGAAAATCATAGGAAACCTATCCATGGTGGAGAAGAACGAGTAATTGGAATAACGAACCGTGCACACATCGTACCAAATCACAGCGTGTGTAGACAAGATGCACTTTGTGGACAGTCTCTGAATTGCTGTTTGGACGCATGGCTGACATAGCTGAGGAGAGATGTCACCCCTGCACATGAAGAATCCAAAGACAGCGTCTGAAGGATTATCTGCAGGGACTGTGGTGTTGTAGAATCCGTTGGTGTTGCTGAGGGAATTGGATGACAAGGAAGAGAAGAGGGTCCTGAGTTTTAATTGGAAGGCCCTGCTGGCATTGTTTTTGTTGCAATGATAAGATAAATAGTTAGGGTTGTAGGCGTACTGTGCCTGAGTAGTTGTTGCCAGCACCTGCAGGAAGCTAAAAAGCATCAAGAGGTAGTGAATCTTATTAGAGCAGGAAGCCATGGATGTGTTAATTAAGGACTTAATTATGTTTTCTAAACAATTCTTTTAATTTGTAGAATGACTTATGGTGTAACTTGGTGTTTGGTTAGCGAAATTAAGTCAATGATCAGTCGCTTCAGGTCAACCAAAAGTAAATTATAAGGATTAATTGATGTTCAGAAAGTCTGTTCAAAATAAGTGGCTAATAATGAAATGGATTCTGATTGAGCAGTGATGCTTCCTATAGTTTTGGTTGGAAAGGATTTCAGGTATATATATTATAAGATTTTTTTTTAAAAAAAAAAAAAAAAGTAGAGTGAAAACACTTATTGTTGGACAGATTTGAATTACCTTTTCCTGATAGTACTTAGATCATTTCTAAGGGAAAGGGTTTGGTGGATTTCTAAAAATAAAAAATTATTTTTTAAAAGAAATTCTCTATTGGAAACTATGTAGATAGCATGAGAATTTCTTTAAAAAAATTGAATTTTTAATATAAAAAATTCTTTTTATATTTTTTTATTTTTCAAATATTACCAATCAAAAAAAAATTTAAAATTTCTTATAATTCTTACATTGGAACAAAATTTTATAAAAATTTTTTATGATGGACATGACACTATAGAGACAAAAAAAATGTTGTAAAAACCACACAAATTAATTAAGAGACTCCAAAAAAACTCCCAATTCTCTAAACACGACCAATATATTATGCATTTGAATGCCTATATTAATTTGAGTACTGATTATTATTATACTCCACCTTGTAACGCATGTTACCTCCTTTTTAATTTTATAGGAAACACGGCCACCACTGCTGCACGTTGGCCAACTATACTGCAGGAGTCTATTTTATAACAAGCATTACTATCCTTCACGCTTCACCCATAAAGCAAACAACTGGGAAAAGGTTAAAAGGCTAATTGCAACTTATTATTTCACCTATGACCTTCGAAGCCAAAGATATCTCCCCCATGCTTTTGTTAGTATTATTTAAGATTAATTATATTTTTTATTTCTAAACTTTTTTAGAGTTATGCTAATTTTTGGTTCCTAAATAAAAATTTGATCCACTTTGTTCCTTAACTTCTGTTTTCTGTATTTTTAGTCCATGTTAATTTTTGTTTTTAGAGTTATGTAAAATTAATTTTATTCGATCTTATTTGATTACATTTGTAACGATTCATTTTCTGGCTTGGTGAAGTTTTTATTTAGTATTAAAAAAAATTAGCAGTTGATAATTGCCTGCTAGCTAGAGTCCACTCTAATTAACCTTTCGTTTTCTTTGTGTGCATCTCAGTTCTTCATCACCATCATCGACTTCCTTCTCTTGTTATTGATTCAATTATTTGGTTAATGTCTCTCCTACTTGCTGATCAGAAAATCGGAGAATTCTGAGCCAATCAGATTAATCAAACCACAATGTAAAGTAGCTTGTTTTCTTTTGCAAACCACATTCTGTGAACCGTAAGAAATTTAATTGTGCATCATTGTGTATTACCAACACAAAATTACTTGCCAAATTCTATAAAGACAAGTGTTTGGTACTTTACGCATCACTTCATTATTTTTCTTTGTGCTAAATTTAGAAAAGAGGGTATTCTATCTAAACCTAACTTGTAAAGAAAAAAATGTACTATCCAAAGAACACCTTTCACCCACATCTTTTTTGAAGAATTCAGCTGAAGCTCCCTTATGCTTGGACATAATTACCCCGTGTTTTTTTATCGGCAAAAAGATACGAAATATATTGATTAATGATAGAGGTACCAAGAACCCATATACAAAATGAAAGCGTAAAAACCCATATATGGATGTATGTGTTACTCCTCCCTCTGCTAATGTTACAGACTTATGGTTTATGGTTTGTAAACAATTCTGTTTCCTTTATGATGAGCGAGTGTGCAGGAAATTTGTAGAATGACTTCTAATTAAGCTCTATTGTAACATGGTGTTTGGTTTGCCAAATTAAGTCAATGACCAGTCCTTTCAAGTCAATGATAAGGATTAACGATAAGGATTAGTTAATGTTTTACACTATTCAAATGGATTCTGATGGAGCAAGGAATAGGATGCTTCCTATAGGGCTGATCATAATCGCGTTACCCGATTCAAACCCACAAAAACCCGAAATATAAAAAACAAAACATTAACTTTGGCTTGGATCGGATTTCAGGTATAATATAAGAAGAAGAAAAAGTACAGTGAAAACAGTAATCTTGGACAGACTTGAATAGTTTTTTCCCATTAATATTTGAACCCGACCAATATTATTCATTTTGAACACGGATACTGATTTAGACTCATTATTGTATTATTATAACATTATAATATAGCTTGTGATGCATGCTACCCCTTTTTTCATTATACTTTCCCCATCTAAGCATATTATATTACTAATTACTAAACTCCAACTTGTGATGCATGTTACCCCTTTTTCATTTTACAGGAAACACGCTCACCGCTGCTGCACGTTGCCCAACTGCACTGCGGCAATCTATTATTTAACAAGCATTATCCTCCACGCTTCACCAATGAAAAGCAAACAGCTGGGAAAAGGTTAAAAATCTAATTGCAAGTTTTTTTTTCTTGTTTTATGGAAAGCTAATTGCAGGATATATGGTTAACTATTTCGAGCCACTTTAGAAACAAAATATCAATGAGTATGTTCTAAATTAAACATTTTATTGGTATGGTCTATTTGATAGTTTGATAGCTACTTTATGTTCTCCTTGAACTTGCTATTAGAATTAACAAATTAAGGAGAACATGATTCACCCATGTTGGGTGCTGGATTCTGGCCTGATACGTGCAAGGTACTGCTAAATGTCCAAGGTTTCATCATCTTATATACCTGTTCCGCCAATTATTAATTACTAATGTAAATGGGGCTTGATCTTTTTCATTTTGTCTTTTTATTAAGAACAAATTAGAAATGCAAATTGCTTAATTTGGGGGATCTGCACCTAAATATATGAACCTGCATGAGGCAAATGTATCTGGACACACAAACGCACAGCCTCTCATCAGTTAATTTCATCTTTTTCAATGTTCGCGGATGCATGCATGTATGCATGCACCTCTCTAATTACTACCACTTGTTTTCAATTTCATATATACAGTTATTGTATGTTAGACCACACCCGTTGCATATATTGGCCATGACATTTGATTTGTCTGAATTTGGCTGCTAAGTTGAGAAATTGATTAAAAAATTTATTTAATTTCTCTAAATTTCTTTAACTTAATTGTCTGCTCTTGCTAGCTAACTCTCCGCCGATAGATGTGTCCCACCACAACTTACATGATGTAAAAATCAACATCAAATGTTTTTGTTCAATTCACTTCCTTTCTCTGTCTCTTTTCCTCCTCAAACCTATAGCTAAAGCCCGCGACAATTCCCAACTCATTCTCTCCATTTCCACCACCGCTTCACTTCCACTGGTATGAATACGATTTATTTACTCTTGGTCCTCTGCAAATTGTTTCTTTACTTTTCGTTATTCCAACACTGAAGCATTTTTCTTTTTCTTTTTCTTGTGTGCCAATTTGTGACCTTCTCCCATCTCCCTTAGCATCTGTGTCTCATAGTACTTAGTCAGCTTCTAAGACACTAGAAGCTTCAGATAAACGCAAATTATACAAGTGTCAAGCCCAGTCAATTAATGGTATCCTGGTGGCTCTTGTGTTAGCCCACACATGGAAAACTAGTCATAGCAATCATCTTCAACACATTTCCTTTACAACGTTCACCTGCTTCCCTCTTTTTCTTTCATTATATTCAAAAAAAAATCCCCAGAATCGATCTACAATATTAGATCTCCATGAAGAACAACACAAAGACAACTATAGTGAACAACTGCGCATCAAAGATAGAATAAAAGATCAAAGTGGAAGTTGAAGTGCATATACAAGTTCAAGGGACAATGGTTGGAAAAAGAGGAGTTGCATATGCAATCTTGCTATGTGATTTAACAGCAACTATTTGAACCTCAAAAACTTAGAGGAATCCACAGAAGGCTTCTACACATGACTTGTTTTTCTAGCCATTGACCTTCGAGTTTAAAGATGCACTAGACTTCCACTTATGCCTTTTTTGTTTTATACTTTTTTTTTTATCAGTAAATAAGAATTATATATAGCTATATCACGACTAATAGTGTATAAGTGAGGATATATACAACGATGATTACACCATATTTTATATGTTAATCACAAAATATAAACCAAAGCGTTTCCATAAAAATTACATGATAATTCAAATAATATAAAAAAATAAATATAGTAATATTTAAGAATTAAATGATATTTTAAGTTAAATATATAATTTTTAATTTTAATATTTAATTAGTATTATAATTATAATATTATTCAATTAACTATTAAATTATTATAAATAAAAAATTACATAATTATATAATTAAAAATTAAATATGTTACATATACCAATATAATTATATATAAATATATAATTATATTATTAATAATTATAAATATATACATAATGGGGCGGGACAGGATGAGGAGTGACATACTCTGAACTAAAACTTGTTTTCCTAAGTTAAGGAAAATCCCAACCAGATCTCGATTTTGGTCAAAATGAATTTTTATAAATAATTTTACGTAATTATTTTTTATTGTCATGTCTATTTCAGGGTGAAAATAGCTTTTAATAGTGGATATTTGAGTGTGGTTTTTGTCATCTTTGGATATATAAGACACTTGCATTTTTTTAAATTGAAAACTAAATTCACAAAAAAAAAATTCTTATAAACTATTTCAAAATTAAGTTAAAAATAATTTGTTTTATTTTGATCAAACGCATTTTATTTTAAAAATTACATTTAAAAATTAAAAATTAAAAACTCACAAACACTCCAAAACCTTACATATGATGATTGTTACAAGCTTTGGAAAATTATTCTTAGATATTATTGATTCTTATAAATGTTATGATTAACAATTTTAATATGTTTTTCTACACTTATTTTTATGAGGTAAGATGAAAATATGATATTTTTATGAGAATTAATGAAAAAAATTTAAGTTCCACGTCAATTAAAAATAAAGTTAAAATAAAATACATAAGTGAGAGATAATTCTCACTTCTAAAATTAGTTTTTAAAATTAAGTTAGATTTAAACTCACATTCTATATAATTTTAAGATAAGATATCAATATAAATTCAAAGGGTCCCACCATGTTGTTTGTTTCTTGATTGGTAAACCCAACCATCCATTTACAATAAACAAGTCTTCCCTCTTGTTTGGGGGTAGGAGTTAAAAAATGAACCAAAATAAATGAAATTAGAACGGTTATTTCTGGCCATTACTCCTTGTGATGCAGCGGAACCAATCCAAATTTCCTAAAATACATATAAGGTGATTTATTTTGTCTCATTAGATAATTAAGTTTAATTTTTTATTTTTTTGCAATTAAAGCATAAGGAATTTTTTTTAAATTGGAATTTTTATTTGTTAACTTAATATATTTTAAAAAGGCATTTTAATTTCTAATTAATTCTCCATCTTTTTAATCTAAACGTAATCTTCCTAAAACTCATACCCCATCGCCGTCCCAGAAAACGAAAACACCATTACTCCCTCCACTACTCCTCTTCGTCTTTGCCTGCGCCGATTGGGTGTAAATATAATCGTAGATATTCCATAGGTGGAAAAGGATCGGATTTTGTAACCGGAGATCAAGGGTTCTGATGGTTCTTGAAGAGGTTTTGCAACGTTTAAGTGCAGTGCTGTGAGTGACTGCTTTTGCAACGTTTAATCAACACAAGGCATAGCTACTCATGGGATGTTAACACCAAGGGACACATTTTCTTTTTTCCGGAACTATAATTATGTAGGGATTAAAGTATCTTTTTGAAATACATGAAATTAAAAATAATAAATAAATAAAAATATCAAATTTGTAAAATGTTTCTTAGATTTTAATAAAAATGTAAAAATTATGTAATACTATCACAATAAAATTATATTTTTGTTATTTTTTAAACACCTCTGATGAAAATGAAACAAAATTGTATTTTTGTTATTTTTTAAACACCCTTTGATGAAAATGAAAATACCATTTTGTTGGACAATTTTACAATATAATTGGATTTTTGTCATGTATTTATTTCATATCTCCATCACGTAACTAAAACACAATTCTATTATACATAGGGGTGTTTGCGATCTGGATTGGATCAGTTTTGAAATAAAAAATCATCCGATCCAATTCCTTCGATTTGATCATTTGATCATTTATTCGATTTGAAAATTTTTTTAAATCCGATCCAATCCAATCCAATTCTTTTCGGTTTAGATTGAATCGGTTTCCGATTTTTTAAAAAGTCTAAAAATACAACTTATAAGACTTATTTTTATCAAAATAAGGAGTATCTAACTTAAACAAACACATTCATTGTACAAAAATAAACATCATTTTCTAATTTTCATTAGACAAACACATTCATTGGACAAAATAAGGAACAATGTATTGAATTTTTGGTTTTTGGGCTATGATGGGAAATAGACCCAAGTAGATAAAGGGCAGGGGCGGATCCAGAAAATTAAGGAAGGGTGGGCACTCTTCCAAGGATGTCGTAGCCGTGATGGAGGCAGGCCAACGATGATGTCGGAGAAGCAGTTATTTAAGGGTGGACACCATTTCAAAAACTCAAAAGTTCATTTCGAAAATATAATATAAAACTGCATAAGAAAAAAGTGGGTGTATAAAGAAAAAAGTGGATGCCTAAAGAAAAAAATATGGTGCAAAAAGCAAATTAGGCCCAGATAACATTAACCTTGCCTCTTTCTCCTTCCTTCGCCTGGTGTGCCATTTTGCTTTCTGGTTGCTGGTCAACTGTTTTCTCCTTCTCTTCTCACTGCACAAGCTCCTGGTCCTCCACCACTGTTCACACGACGGTCGACAGCTAGATTCAAGGGTGGGCACTTGCCCCCCTTCTCTTCAATGTGGATCCGCCCATGATAAAGGGTAAGGTATGGTTTACAATTGGATCAGTTTTCATCGGCCAATCTGAAAACCGATCCAATCCGGTTAAAATTTTCAATTTTTTTCGATTTTCGGTTTCTGGTTATTTCAATTTTCGATTTTTCGATTCGGTCACCGTGGTTTACATCGGTTTGGATCGGTTGATGAACACCCCTAATTATACATATGTATAAAGAAATCCTGGTCATATGAAAAGAGTATTTTAGAAAGAAAAAAAATAAGTCTTAGCCGGATTGGGGCCATTAGTAATGGCAACGGGCTAATAATAACTCCATTGAGAAAACGGGTTTGGGTATGTTTAGTTAAACATATTTTATCTAATAAAATCATGATATAAAAAGAGAATAACAAGATAAAAAAATGTATTTATAAATTAAAATTTTAATTATTAATATTTTCTATTTTTAAAATTAGTTATTTCATAATTAAAAAATTTATAATCATTTACTTAAATTTTTATTTCTATTTAAAATATTATATTTATTTTAAAATAAATTATAAATAAATATTAGAAAGTGGATCTTTTGTAAAACCTATAAAAAAAATGGTTTAAAATTTTAAAATATATTTATTATTGGAGTAAAAAATTGAAGAGATTTTGAGAGTGATATAATCCTATAGATCCACAAACACATAGTTAAGATCTTAAAATGAAATTTTTTATTGGAGATGCTCTAGTTTATTGTATATTTATCTAACTGTTTTCCTAGTTTTTTTTTATTTTTTTCAAGT
>PYAF01002323.1:690898-721229 GCA_007407185.1 Glycine tomentella
TAATTATTTACTTGTGTTGTCTAGTTGGAAAAATTCTAAATGGTTATATCCTCATACATGATATAGGTTGTTATCTAGTGAGGTGCTTGTTATGGTGGATTTCTTCCCTTGTGGGTACTGTGGTAGAGTAGCATTCTGTCCTTCAATTTGAGCCACAATAACAACAATGAGACATTAAAATTAATTAGTTTAGCTTGTTTATTTTTTTAATAAATAATTTAAGAATATATTTGTTAATATTTAAACTAATAAATAAAGCTTTGTGACATGTGCTGCTTTTATGGAGACATAACATTTACTAGAACTACTTTAATTTCATGTAAACTGAATACAATTATAAAAAACAGTTAAAAAATTATTTAAACAAATAGAAAAGGTTCCTGATGCGCATGGGTGCATGTTAGTGAGGCAAGCCTTAGTTTGAATCTCCTCATCTACTGTTCTGTGCAAAGATTGTTCTTTTTATCTTGTTTGTAGTTGCACCTTCCTTCCATCTCATTGATATACTGGTTATTTTTGCCATACAGGCAGCAGATTTTAATGTTGCAGCAGCTCAACAAGGAATAATTTACATTGATGAAGTTCACAAAATAACTAAGAAGGTTTCTTTTCTAGTTTAATTGGATAAGTTAATACTTTCTTATTGATTATTATATTTTAATGTTGTTGTTATATAATTACAGGCCAAGAGCTTAAATATCAGTCGGGATGTTTCTGGTGAGGGTGTTCAGCAGGCATTATTGAAAATGCTGGAAGGAACTGTAAGTAAAGGATCTAGAATGCAGTTGTTGCTCACTGGTATATTGTCTCTTTCTTACTGTGATTTGTTAAAATGTGTTCTTTCATCAGGTATGTGGGATGTTACTTACAGTCTTGCACCCAATGCCTGTTTCATCCTTATTTTTAAGCACAAGAGAGGATGAAATTAATGTTTGTATCTAATGGAACTGCAGTCCTGTTTTGTGATGTTTGGGTAAGATTAAGACGAAAAAAAACTAGCTGTTAAAGCTCGACAATGAGTTGGTGAAACTGCAGTCCTGTTTTGTGCCTCTATATGAGTGAAGTCGTGCTTACGCATGAGGAAGTAAAAGGAAATTAATAGGCTTAAGCATTATACTTGTTGTGCCTCTATATGGGCTAATTCTCAAATCTCATGTCTAATTTTAATTTATAGTTTAGTAGTCTTCCAAGTTATAAGTTATTATCTTAGCTTCATTCTGGCCAATTTGCATGTAACTGATACATAGTAGTTTGTCACATGATATTTAACAATTTTATTTTTCTTTTTTTTTTTTTATCTTTACTTGCTTATTTGTACGTAATTTCAGGTTTTATGATATTTAAAAATGTGAAAAATGTGCTTAATTACATAATAGGGGAAATGGTTGTATGTTCTTGATAAGACAAAACACATTATTCTTACAGACCTAATATGCTAAGGAAAAAGTTGGTTGATGTTGAAGTCCTTAAGGAAGAGCATAACAATTTACTTAAGTATTTTGAAAAAAAGGTGAGGGAATACACTTATACACGCACTTTAGAGGCATAAATGAGGGATTTGATTTTGAACCAAATATCTATCTTTAATTGTTTTTGCTTTGGCAAGGTTCTGACTTGTGTTTTGACAAACTATGACATTTGAAGTTTTTTTCTTCTTTTCAATACCATATGGATCAGTACTTATCGGAGCTGCTAGCAGAACACCAGAAGCTTGGACCTTTCATGCAAGTCCTACCCTTGTGTACCAGGCTCTTATTATCAAGGTTGATAGTTTCCTCCTTTTGTTGATCTCACCTCTTGTTTCAGGTGAATTGGGCCTCGTCATAAACCCAGTTTTCTAGTCACTTGGATTAGTATCTCATTTTCCTTTTGTCTTGAGGTCTATTATTACCTCTGAGTTCTTAAATATAAAACAATACATCAATAAATAAAAAATAGAAACTAACTAACCACTAATAGAGAGAATGTCATATTTTTTAATGAATAGAACCTTATTTGGCTAAAATATAATTTTGGTCCCTAATCTGAATTTTTTCTTCAATTTTATCTCTCTTTTTTTTTTTTTTTATAATTTTAGTCCCTTAAAAGTATTTTTTGTTAGACCAAAATGGCCCTTTTATAGAAGGATTAACTTGGTTTAACATAGACACCTTAAGAGACCAAAGTTATATTATAATTTAAAATTAATTATACTTGTAACTGTAGAAAACAATAATCTTGTAAATAGATATGCTGCAGGTACATTCAAGAAAAAGAATAATAATGGAAAGATGCTCTTCTTCAAGTGCTTTGATTTTTATTTTTTTTTAAAATAAAAGAATAGAATACACAAACTCAATATGACATACCTGTGCCTCCTCTTCTGCAGAGTGCTGCTCTTTGGGGTATACTTGTTTCTATCACCCCTTCTTGACAGCTACATTTGATTTGCTTTATAAATATATTTTTAGGTAACCGCAAAGGCCCCTGTGTTGGACGAAATAATCAATTATGTTCAGTCCTTACAAAATCAAGTGGAGGTATATATATATATATATATATATATATAGTGGCACCACAATATTAAGTGTTATTTTTTTAAATAAAATATTCCACATTATTCATTACCTACAAATCTACAATGCCCAAACCAACGATTTTCTGCATTTCATGTCAACGAAACTTGCATCCGTGAATCCCATGTTCTATGACTTGGTCATGGACTTAGACACTCTCATGGTTAGACCCGATCAGGTGAGAAAATACAACACAAATTTACATGTGCGAGTGAAACATATATATAGTTGTCTCAATATAAGTCTTTTAATGATGAAACTTTGTCCCCCAGAAATTAAATTATAATATAGCATCACCATCACCATGTGTAGCACAATTCAGACCCAACCAGGCCATTGCTTTTGCTGACACAACCACTACCAACATCTTCTTGAAGGCCAAAGGTCAAATCTCTTCTTTGAGGTATGTTAGATAAATTAATGGAAAGTGGAAACCACTGCTTTATTTGTTTAAATTTTGGTTTTATTAAAAAAAAAATGACTTGTGTTTAATAGTAATATTCTAAAACCAAATCTACAACAAATAATCTTAAATTATTTAAATATGGTAAACTAAAATTATTTTTCTTAACTCGATTTTTTGTATTTATTTTTCTTTATTTAAATGTTTACATAAAATAGGAGAAAAATATTTAATTTAAATTAAATGTGAAAAAAGTAGTCTCAAATAAATTGCTTCAACGTTGGGTGCTAGCCTGCTAGGTAACGAAATTATAGCATGAAGGTTTTTTTATTTTTTAAAGAGTGACACCTATTATGGCTTTTTAGACTTGAACATAGAAGCATGTTATTGTGGAAGAGCCAATCAAGTCTCTCACGGTGGGAAAAACATCTTAGTCATAAGCTGTATTTTTTTCTTGAGTTAAGTGTGGATGTACTATAAAAAAAATTACATTGGATTATTTTTTTAAAACAAAAAAAAAGACCCATATTCTTTCTTGTTGCTTTGCTTATGGATTCTGAGCCCCTTTTCCCCATTTCTCCATTATTGTATCTAGCTATCTGATTTATTTCATCAATTTGGATAAATCACAATTTATTCACTAGATCTAAAATTAAATTACAAACATGTTATATAAATCACTAACATGTTATATAAATCTGGTCTCATTCAATTTTCTGTTCAATTTTGGCTATTTTGTTAATCATTCGAATAAGTATAAAAAAAGTATAAATTGCTTAAAATTATCAACGGAAACATGAAAATAAACTTATTTAAATTTTTTTATTTTCTTTTTCTATAAAATATTTATGGAAAAAAATTATCAAAAAAAAACTCTGAAAATTATTTTAGAATCAATAAATTTGAACCAACTTCTGTTTTACATAATTATTTCACAGATAACCTTTTTCATGAAGGTATTTTATATATTTTTTTCTAAAAAAAAGTCATAAATTTTTCACGACCTTCAACATCAGTCAATTTTTTTAAAAATCGTTTAAATATTTATGACTTAAGTTTTTTTTTATGTCAACATTAAAGTTGTAAAACTTACTTGTGACTTCAATTTTTTTCATTAATTGTAAAAGAAAGTCGTTACTTGATCCATCACTTCTTTGTTTTTTTAAATTTTGTTGTTATTATTCATGTATTTTTATTGTAGATTTGTTTAGTTTTGTTTTAAATATTTTTAAAATATATATTTTAAAATTTTCTTCATACTGCTATTTTTAATTTGTTTCAAAAAGTGGTAAATTATTATTCTTTATTTATAATATATCAATTATTATTTGTTTTTTAATTTATGTAAACAAAATACTTAAATTTCTTTAATAGAACCATAAAGATAATAAATTTAAATAAAAGAATGTCTTACAAGTGAAATATTTTTAAAAAGGAATTAACAGTGAGATGACTTCCCCTATCAAATTCTTCTAGATATGCCTTATGGTCTTTTATCTTATTACATTTAATTTATTGGTAGCTGTTGTCCTATTATTTGACCTTTACCTCCTTTTGTTCTAGGACATCGATGAGTACATGTATAAATTGAAAAACTTTTACAAAATTTATCAGCATAAGTTTCATTCTGTTAGAAGCAAAGAAAATTAGCCTCAATATTCAAGTTTAAATTTAATTTATATATGATCCTTTGAAGCGATGAGAAATATTAGAATGGTTATTTACTAGTCATATACATAATGAAATAGACAAATCAATTTTAAAAAAGCCTAAAAAATGTTTATTGTATAGAATATGATCAAATGTCATAATCGTGATAATTATCTATTTAAGTAACAAAGAACTAAAGTCATGGAATAACTTATGATTCTCTATGTAACATATTAAAAAATACAATGGAAGTGTGAATAAGTTAGGACTTTTTTATTAGCATATTAAAAAATAAATTTAATACTAAAGTTATGAGTCTGAACATGACTCTTTTAAAATCGGTCGGTCGGTAAAAGAACCAAAATAATACAATTTTAATAAAAAAAAATTACCAATTTGGGGTTGTTTACAAATTATTTACCAATCTGGGGCTATTTACAAACTATTTACGAATCTGGGGCAGTGGGTTGTGCCCAAAATTGGGCGGACTGGTCCCGTCTAAATCTGGGCATGACTGGTCACACCCAATTCTGGGCGCGACCCACTAGATGGCAACAAGTGTTATGACATATTGAACGATGTGTATATAAACTTCGGACGGTCATAACTTTTGACTGGAATGTTCGATTGAGGTGTAATTTGTGTCAAAACGCTCGCAATTAAGAGGAGAAGTCACTGGCAAGTTTCTGAAGGGGACTTGGTCAAAAATTTTCCCCACAAGAGGCCTCTAAGTGCTTCAAAATTGCGATTTAATCTTTGAAGCCCCAAAAAATTTCTTGTTTTCTAATTTTTTAATTATTTTGTCATTTAATTGCATGCTATTTTTTATTTTTTTATTGTCTCTTAATTTCAAGCGTTTTGACATATCGTACACCTTGATCAGACATTTCCATCAAATGGTTTACGATATGTTCGATCCAGGTGTACGATATGTCAAAACGCTCGAAATTAAGTAAGACAATAAAAAATAAAAAATACCAGGCAATTAACTGACAAAATAATTAAAAATCAGAAAAGAATAAATTTTTTGGGTTTTAAGATTAAATCGCAATTTTGAGGTTCTTAGAGGCCTTTTTTGGGGAAAATTTTTGACCAAGTTGGGACTTGACCAAGGCTTCTCCTCTCAATTTCAAGCGTTTTGACACAAATTACGCCTCAATCGGACATTCCAGTCAAAAGTTATGACAGTCCAAAGTTTATATATGCATCGCTCCATCTGTCATGACACATGTCGCCATCTGGTGGGTCACACCCAAAATTGGGCGTTTCGGTCACGCCCAGATTCAGACGGGACCGGTTACACCCAATTTTGGACGCGACCCACTGTCCCAGATTCGTAAATAGTTTGCAAATAGTTCCAAATTGATAATTTTTTTATTAAAATTGTATTATTTGTGTTCTTTTACCCCGATCTGACACAAAAGAAATTATAAAAACATTTACGATTTTTTTAGGGAAAATATAAAAAAATATAATAACCTTAGAAGTTAATAATTGGTCTTCCACTTTGACAAGAGAGTTATGCATATCAATCACAATTTATCCCTGATTGAATAATTTTTTAAAAAAATACCTCCAATTAGTAATTTCTAAAAAAAAAAAAATTATCCCACGTGGTAAAAAAGCCCTGGGTTGTGAACAACGTAGGCACGTATAATAATTTTTCAAAGGAAAAATTTAATAATAGTAAAATATAAAAAATTATAGAGACGATTATTATTGTTAGAATTTTATTGTATGTGTAAATTTGGTTTAATAGTTTTTAGAACAAACATCATTTATATGGTATTGGTTAACATAACCTTCTGATTATATGATTGATTTGATGGTGAAAAAAAAAAAATAAGATCAAACATATATTTCATTGATTTTATAATATTTTAATAAAAGAATAAGGCACTAATTAACTCTCCAATCTAAATTAATATATGTATCCTAAATGAGATTGAACCCTACAAGAAATAAGAACAAAAAGCGACAACTGAGAGCCGCCACTGCAAGCAAAGGGAAAATGCTTAGTGATACGAATTCGTGTGACACGAATTACTATATACAACTAATGATCCATTGATTTCTGCTCATTATCAATCTCTTCTAATTTTTTTGACATAATCAATAATCTCTTGTTATTCTTTAATTAACATTTGAACCAATTGAATTAAACAACTGTTTCATCAAATTTTTCGCATGAGAATGCTTCATACCATTTAGCATTACTGCAAGCAAAAAAGCTAATTTTAATATCGGTTAAGTGTCAGCTAAGCAACAGCCATGTGGTCGACACCAACTTTTTGTGACGGCTTGTATAGGTCGTTGCTTAATTAGTTTAAACGATCAAGTCGTTGCATAGACTAACGCTAAAAGCGATGATAAAAAAAAAAAACACTTTTAGTGACGGTGATGTTTCTCCGGTGAAGGTTGAGTGACCCAGAAAAATCTAATCAAACCCAAAAAATTGAACCAATGGCTCTTCCTAGTTACAGGTTTAGATAGGTTTCTTTTTTGCTCCTTCCATGGAGTCACACAGATTTTGTTATAGCTTTCTATTTTGCTTTCCGAATGGGTTTGGTTTTGACATTATGAGAAGTTAATAATAGTAAATCTAGACTAAAAAAGCTATATGTAAATAGTTATGATTTTTTTGGTATAGAAATGAAATAAAGAACAAACAGCAACTAAATTCCTAAAGAGTCCAAATATAAATGGTTATGATTAAAAGTACATCACTTTATCTTTTAGTTTTAACATTTCATTACTCGACCCAATGAGTTGAACTTAAACTCTACAAGTTGAACTTGCGTTCTCAAAATATTCCATGAGTTTCGTAGGTGCATTTTTCATGGTTAGAGTAAGGAAAAAGCTTGAAGTTCTCTGCTCTCTTTGATTATAAACTTATGTCAAACAAATTCAATTGGTTTCACCATACACAACTACCATTATTATTGCAATTTATATAATCAATCCTTACAAGTATTTTGTAACTAACAAGCTAGCACAAAATATATTTAAGGTCCCCAATCTCACACGAAGCTGCTTGTCCATAAGCAATGACTAAGAATTATGCAGAGCACAAAGTGCAAATACCAACAAATTAAAATAGTGTTGCAAAGATGTCAGAGGACCTTAATCATGCAGTAATTCTACCACCATCCACTAGGTGGAGAAATTATCATAACTCCCCATTCAAATTGGTCAGTCACAAAACAACCACCTACCTTTATGCCGGGGCACATAAAAGGTCACTCCCTCTCCATTCTAGCATTTAATATTACTACCTCAAGAAGACAGACAAATTAATGAAGCACAAACCCCTTTTAAAATCTCTTCACACTCCCTCACTTTCAACCCAACACCCTTCTTCAAACACTAGTTTTCTCCTTCTTGGCATGAAACATGGCCAAGACCCTAATGGGAAACATGGCTTGCTCTCTAACAAGCTATATTCTATTTTTCGCAATCTTGTTCTCAGCAAATGCTCAATTTTCTAAGAAGACTTACCTCATTCAAATGGATAAGTCAACAATGCCAAAAGCCTTCCCCAACCACCTTGAATGGTATTCATCAAAGGTGAAATCAGCACTGTCCTCATCTCCAGAAGCTGATATGAACAATGAAGAGAGAATAATCTACACTTATCAGAATGCTTTTCATGGAGTTGCAGCCAAGTTAACTGAAGGAGAAGCCGAGAAGCTAGAGGCTGAAGAAGGTGTTGTGGCCATATTCCCTGATACTAAGTATGAGCTACACACCACAAGAAGTCCAATATTCCTTGGTCTTGAACCAGCAAAAAGCACTAACATGTGGTCAGAGAAGCTAGCTGGCCATGATGTTATAGTGGGAGTGTTAGACACTGGGATTTGGCCAGAGAGTGAAAGCTTCAAAGATGTAGGCATGAGATCAGTACCTGCTCATTGGAAAGGTGCATGTGAGATTGGAACAGGCTTCAACAAAAGTCACTGCAATAAAAAGGTTGTGGGGGCAAGAGTGTTCTACCAAGGATATGAAGCAGCAATTGGTAGAATTAATGAGCATAAGGAGTATAAGTCACCAAGAGATCAAGATGGGCATGGCACTCACACAGCAGCTACAGTTGGAGGCTCTCCTGTGCATGGAGCTAACCTTCTAGGTTATGCTAATGGCACCGCCAGAGGAATGGCACCAGGTGCAAGGATTGCAGCCTACAAAGTGTGTTGGGTTGGTGGCTGCTTCAGCTCAGATATTGTGTCAGCTATTGATAAAGCTGTAGCTGATGGAGTGAATGTTCTTTCCATCTCTTTGGGTGGTGGAGTCTCCTCTTATTACAGAGATAGTTTATCAGTGGCTGCATTTGGAGCAATGGAGAGGGGTGTTTTTGTTTCATGTTCTGCTGGAAATGCAGGACCTGACCCTGCTAGCCTCACCAATGTGTCACCATGGATCACCACAGTTGGAGCCAGCACAATGGATAGGGATTTTCCAGCGGATGTTAGGCTTGGGAATGGCAAAAAAATGACTGGAGTTTCACTCTATAAAGGGAAAAATGTGCTATCAATTGAAAAACAATACCCTTTGGTGTACATGGGGAGCAATTCCAGCAGGGTTGATCCAAGATCTATGTGCTTGGAAGGGACCTTGGATCCTAAAGTGGTGTCAGGAAAGATAGTAATTTGTGATAGAGGCCTTAGTCCTAGAGTTCAGAAGGGTCAAGTGGTGAGAAGTGCGGGAGGGGTGGGAATGATTCTAACAAACACGGAAGCCAATGGAGAAGAACTGGTTGCAGATTCTCACCTCCTTCCAGCAGTTTCAATAGGAGAGAAAGAAGGAAAAGAGCTCAAAAGTTATGTCCTATCAAGTAAAAGTTCTACTGCAACTCTAGCTTTTAAAGGTACAAGGTTGGGAATCAAACCATCTCCTGTAGTGGCAGCATTTTCATCAAGAGGGCCTAATTTTCTCACCCTTGAAATTCTGAAGCCTGATTTAGTGGCTCCTGGGGTGAACATTCTTGCTGCTTGGAGTGAGGCCATTGGTCCATCAGGCTTGAAGATAGACAACAGAAAAGTGAAGTTCAATATAGTCTCTGGCACCTCAATGTCATGCCCTCATGTGAGTGGCATAGCAGCTTTGGTCAAGTCTAGGCACCCTGAGTGGAGTCCTGCTGCTATAAAATCTGCTTTGATGACAACAGCTTATGTTCTTGACAACACCAAGAAAACTCTCAGAGATGCCTCAACTGCTAAACCATCAAGTCCTTATGATCATGGTGCTGGACACATTGACCCTATCAGAGCTCTTGACCCTGGTTTGGTCTATGACATTGTGCCACAGGACTACTTTGAATTTCTGTGCACACAGAATCTGACTCCAACACAGCTAAAAGTTTTTGCCAAATATTCAAACAGATCTTGTAGACACTCTCTTGCAAGTCCAGGGGACTTGAACTACCCAGCCATATCATCAGTGTTTACCCAGAAAACACCCACTTCATTCCCGAGTCCTGTTATTGTTCACAGAACTGTCACCAATGTTGGCCCTCCTGATTCCAAATACCATGTTGTGGTCTCACCATTCAAAGGTGCTTCTATCAAAGTTGAGCCAGAAACCTTGAATTTTACCGGAAAACACCAGAAGCTGTCTTACAAGATTACTTTCAAGCCAAAGGTTCGGCAAACCTCTCCCGAATTTGGAAGTATGGAATGGAAGGATGGTTTGCACACTGTGAGAAGCCCCATTGTGATAACATGGCTGCCACCTCCAATGTGAATTTCAACGGGACTATTTACAAGTTCAGTAGTATTTCTTTGTTGCAATAAGAAAATCTTCTGTACTAGGAATTGGAAATCCACCTTTTGTATTACAAGTTATTATCGTAGTGTTCAATCCTATGTGCCTCTTCCTACTTCTTAGAATTCAACCAACATCATTCACGTATAATTCATAGATTAAAAGTTGCAGAATGCTTAAAATTGCCAACTAATGGAGCTTATAGCTGATTCTCAATTATTCTGGTTACATTAGCTACTTCTTGTTCCACCACTGTTATAGATTATATACTACATGCTTTCGGAATATTTCTATTTAGTATCTGTATTTTTTTGGCCTGAGGAATTGAACAATGAGAAGACAATATGTGAAATGCTCATCCAATCTTTTGTTTGTGGTTAAAATATCTAATTGGCACTCGGCAGATCATATACAGCATCGAGTCTAATAAAACTTGGATGCCACGAGTGAGGATTTCACTGTCACAAATGAGTATATAACACTATTCAGGAGTTAATTTTCCTTGTGTAGGTAAACATCACTCGTCATTTATGATATTTGAGTCTTGACAGACCCTTTTGACCATTTGGAACAGTCACTTTAATTGATAACAGATGGATGGACAGAAGCATTTACTAATTTTAATTTTGTTTTCCCTACATGTATTTTCCTGTGAAGACAATCCTTTGAGACACTATCAGACATTATATATTTGGGCACCTCTCCTAGTAGGAATTCAAACCTTGATTAGTCATGTTTGATTAACCATTCAAAAAGTATTTTTGAGTGTTAAACGTGTATTTATAAACCAAGTTTCACGACATGTTTATGTTTGGCTACCCTCAAAAGTATGTTTGCACATTAAAATTTTGTTTGGAAACTGAATTTTGTAGAAGTAAGACTTGAGTTTCTTTGACAAACTTAAGTTTAACTCAAATTTAAGATTATAAACTTTAATCCAAACATGCACTTCAGGAAGCATTTACTAATTGAGCGCTCCACTGTTCTTTTCCAGTTATTCCATTGTTTCTTCACCATTCTCTCTGCTCTGCATGCGAATTTATTTTGAGTTGAACACAACAGACTCGTTGCATGTGCATCTCAACTGCTAAATAGCTGGCCTCATAAGAATATGTGGTCCATAGTACTTGTACAGAGTCAGACACGCGATTCATTAGTACGTATTAGTTCTGTTCGTGATATAATGCATTAAACAACTCACCTGCATGCGCAGGTCCTATAAAGCCATTTTTCAATGTTCTCTGGTTTGTGGATGGTAATATCTGGCAAGACAACTATGAGTGTGAATCATTGGTACTCAATGGAACCCATAATCCAACAAGAAAGGGTAAAGGAGGTTGATTGGTTGAATTACATAAATGTCATTTCATATCGAACAAGACATTGGAATTCATTTTGTATGAAAATCCACCACGTTTGAAGTTCAAATTATCTTAGACAACAAGGGGTGTTATGAATGTAAATCACCCACTACCTTATGCAGGAGCAATTTGATTGTTTTAGTTGGTTTAGATGAGTTCATTTAACCAAGGGATCTAGAACTCGGTTGGTTGAGAGGGAGTGTTGTAAATCTCATATAATATTGATTTATATGAATAAAAGAAAATTAGCTAATTTATATTGAAAAGACATATTTTAGAGATCTGAAAAAAAAACATTAATTTCCTTAAATAAAATGTAAACAGACAAGTATTGACAATGAATTATTGTAAACTCTTCAATATGTATCCTCAATTGCTACATATAATAAAATTATTGACAATAATAATAAGAAAGACTTAAAAAAAGATATTTTGACATCTCAAAATTGTAGAGATTTTTCCCCTCTTCCGTACACTTTCTTCTATCAATTAGGTGCATGTTTGTATTGCCATTTGAATTGCGGCACTACAAAATCCAATGCTCCTCTACTATAAGTACCGAAAGGAATGCTTTTGGAAACGATGGTTGGGGTCGTTGAAATGCAATTCAAACATGCTCTAGGTTAAAATGACATAGTATGTTTAAAGAGCTGGCCATTTTGGCTCCATCCCACAAGCAACTTGTTTAACTCACAACTTGCCTAGGCTCGGGCCTCAACATTGATTGACCATTTTAAGATGTAGGTTTTTTAGCCCACATCGTTTAACCCGAAGGATAAACAAGTTTTCCCGCGGTCTCCATGGGCCTACCAGGGCTTTTATAATAAGTTGATTTTTTTTTATAAAAAAAGAACAAAGTAATATCGCCAATAAACTAAATCAACAAATGCATTTGTTAATATATTTATAACAAATAAATTAAATCAATTTTTCATTAAATATTAATGTTGCCAAGCTAAAACTAATTTGTGTAACCATTAAACTACTTAATTTTCTATTATATAATATTTAACATGGTTGGAGGGAGTCCATTGTGACTCAATTGTAATTAAATATAGCCATGATCGTTGATTCAGTAGTCCCTTTAATCCCGGGATTGTAGCTATCTTATCACGGGTCCAAGCATATAATCCTCACAAGAGGCAAGGGCTCAAGCACCAAATCTAATTCGGAGGTTGATCAACTCCTCTTCTTGGCAAGTTACTATTAAACAAATTTATCACGAAGGAAACAAATGCGCTGATTCTTTGGCCAACCATGCTTCTTCTACGGTAGAGAATTTCTTGATTCTTGAACATCCTCCTACTAATGTGCGTGAGGTAGGGGTGGACATGGATTGGATTATATCCAATTCATATCTATTTAAATAGATTGAATTTTAAATTTATATCCATATTTTTTAAAAAATAATTTAGATTCAAGATCCAATCCATTTAAATAAATATGAATTTGGATATATCCAATTTAAATCCACTTAAATGTTGTAAGATTTTTTTTTATATAAATTTTAGTTATTAAATGCTAAAAAGTAAAAACTTAGTAATTGTCCATTTAAAAGCTATTTTCAACTAACCTTGGTTAAGATTATTTTTTTATAGAGATTGGTTGGTGTATTTTTGGCATACCTCAACCAAAGCAATTTCGACATATATCGGTCCAAACATTTCTAAACCGACATCAACAAAAATTATTTTTTTGCTGACATTAGTCAGTGCATTTTCAATCGACATTGGTCAATGATGTTTTTGGTCGATTTTAGATAGAGTTACTTTTTGGTTAAGGTTGGCCAGGACTTTTAGTCAGTGTATTTGTTGGCCGACATTGATTAGGATTTTTGTGGCTAACATTGATAAGGTTTTTTTTGTCGATGTCGATCATTGATATTTTTTTACCAATATTGGTGAGGACTTTTTTTTTTCGACATTAGCTATATTTTTTTACCGATGTTGGTTAAAACTATATTTTTGTTGGCAACAACTAGGATTTGTTAGTCAACATTAATCATGACTATTTCTTTTGGCTGGCGTTAGCTAGGGATATTTTTTACATCAACTAAGATTTTTTGGATCGGTATCAATTGGAGAAATATTTTGGCCGACGTCAACTAGTTTTTTTTGATAATGTTGGTCGATATTTTTTCAACTGATGTTGGCAAAAAATAGTCTCGTCTGACGTCGACAAAAAAAATCATAGTCGACGTCGAGTGAAAAACCTACTTGATGTCGATAAAAAATAATCTCGACAGACATCGACAAAAAAACCTAGCTGATGTCGGCAAAAAAATAGCATCGACTAATGTTGAGCAAAAAATAGTCTCAATCAATGTTAACTAAAAAAATCTTACTAACATTAACCGAAAAATAGACTCAACGATGACAGCTTAAAATCATCATTAGTTGACGTCGACCAAAAAAATAGTCTCAATCAAAGTTGGCAAAAAAAATAGATTTAAAAATCCAAACAAATATCCAATCTATATCCATTTCATATCCAATTAATTGGATTGTATTTAAAATCCAAAAAATGGATTTGGATATGAAATTAATCCATTTAAATGGATTTAAAATAGATTAGATTAGATTGGATTGGATATAGATTATTTTATGGAAATTGATTTTTTTGCCCACCCCTAGCGCTAGGTGCTCCTTAGGTTGTGTTTAGTTGTAGGTGGAAGGAGAGATGTTTTAGGGCTTTTAATCCCTCATTTTATTTCTTTGTAGTTTCCTTAGTCTTAGTCCTGTTGAATAAAAAACAAAAACATAATAGAGTGTACAAAGTTATAGTTTAATTCAATTTATGGTTGCGGACTACATTAAATGAATATTGTTTATTTTGCAGACTTTGTAGGCGAGCCATACGATCTGTGGGTTTAAGCGGATGCGGGCTTAAGCGAGTGGGCTTTTCCATATATCAGTTATACGTATAGAAGAGGAAGTAAGTGACTTATGGTTTCTGATTGAGTCTTGTTTGGATACAATACTAGATGTACTTTTGAGAACTTCTCTACTAAAAAAAGTTTTATATTTTCAGTAGAAAAACTCTCAAAAGTACTTGTGACTTATATCCAAAGAGACCTAATGTTCATCTTTGTGTATATGGAATATTATATGTTGTGGTCTTCAAATGAATCTTCATGGGAGATTAGTTTCTAGCACTTGGACCTAAAAAGTATATGTAGTAAGAAACTAATCTCTTAAAATTAATATTTGTATCTCAAATAATTATTGTCTAGGCGCACTAAACTAAAGAGATTCTCAATACACCCAAAAGTGTAAGAAAAATTAATGCAAGATTATCAATAAAATGTCATATATTACCTTTAATAAAAACTATTGATGTTTTAACATTTTTTTTATCTAATTGATGTTTTATAAATGGAAAGTCTCATTCATATTTTCTTTTACATTATACTTATTTAATATGTCCGAGATAATTATGACTTATTTACAATTACTCCCATCATAGATATTACATAACGGTATTTTTTTTTACTATGTTTTTAGTCCTTATATAGTTATATCAACTTCTTTTTAATCCATATAGTTAAAAACATCTCATTTTGATTACTATAGTCACAATTTTTTTTCTTTTTTGTTGTTATCTAAAATTGTCCAAAGTTGTTACATTTAAATCCTTTAAAATCACTATA
Source organism: Glycine tomentella (assembly GCA_007407185.1). NCBI lineage: Eukaryota > Viridiplantae > Streptophyta > Magnoliopsida > Fabales > Fabaceae > Glycine > Glycine tomentella. The sequence goes on from PYAF01002323.1 coordinate 706,277, forward strand.
AAATAAACCTGTCTAAATATTTTGGTGGTTTTTCATCACTAATTTCATTTATGTAGTAGTTAAAAGGATTTGAATATTACAATATTAGACCATTTAAGACAACAAGAACCAAAAGAATTAGAAAATTATAATTATAGAGACCAAAATGAAATATTTTTAACTATAGAGATCAATTAAAGGAAAAGTTATTATCAACTATATGATCAAAAAGATAATTAAAGCTTTAGATTAAGAGTGTGTTTGGTAAGACATTTTTAATTAGTTTTTAATTTTCTTTTACTAACTGAAAATCTTATTTAATTATTTGGTAAACGAGTCTTTTTTAATAGTTTTTAGTTTGAAGTAGATTTTTTTAAAATGTTAGTTAATTTATAACTTCCAACTTTTATGTTTATTCTCTATTGGCCTTAAACATTTATTAGATTTATTTTTTAGTATTTTTTATTTAAGGTAACATTTATTACATCCATTTTCCTTTTTATTCTTGAACATTACATATATATCTCTATATATATTGCAATTATATAATATATTCGATGTATATTATATGTATATAATAATATAATAATTTTTTTGCATATATTATCAATATAATATAACAATCTAATGTTGAAAAAAAATCACCAATCAAAATTGACACATATCAGTATATATGATATTCCACAAATCCGTACAAACAATAATTATAGATCAATTTAAATATCTCCCAAGATATTTAATAAATATTCAGCAAAAAAAAAATTGAGATATTAATTTCAGAATTTCTAAATATCTAAAGAAATATATCACAATATATAAATGTATATTTTGTGAACAACTTCACAGTGAAAAATGTTGAGCCTAATCATTCTATAAATATACAAAATAAAATTTCACTTAAAATGAACTCATTAACATTTAATTGAACACGTTTTCATGATTTTAACATTTAATATACTCAATTATACCAAAGTCATCAATTTATCTAACAATGTTGAAGACAATAGTTTTCAACTTCAAAGCTACTGAAAAACATGTTGCATTTAATAAATATTACCTTAAAATTTTATAATTAAAATATTTTATCTATTTTATATAACCTTTCAATATGTGAAAAAAATCTACTATTATATATCCAATATATAATAAATAAATATATATCATAATACACCACATGTACACCGAATACAGTATCACACGGTGATAATGATATATTATTTTTACTTTCATCGCAATCATTGTGTATTATACAAGATATAATATAATAATAATAATTGAAAGTATATATTAGAATCTTGATTCACATGTCAAATATACAAAATTCTTTAAGCATAATCCAACAATTGAATATAGGTTTTAGATAGGGTTGGTAAAGTGGGCTAGCCCACCAAAAACAGGTCGGACTAGCCTTAGCCCACCAAAAACACTAGTTAGGTCGCACATGACTGACCCGCTTTTGTAAAATGGACTGAAAATTCTAGCGTGCCCCACTTTAAGGTGGGTTGGTAGGCTAGCGGACCAACCCACCAAAAAAAAGACAATTATAAAAAAAATACAAATGTCTCGTGGTTGAGGTTGCGCCTAGATTTGGTGGCATCAGGGTTAGCGGTGCGGGGTGACGGCGTAGAGGGTGGCTCGTGCACGCTGTGATGGTGTTAGTTGGTGCGGGTAGTGGTGCGCGGTGGAGAACATGGTGCATATGGCCGTGCGACGGGGAGGAGATGGGTTGGGTGGTTGCCTGGTTGGTTGTGTTGTGGTCAAAGTTGTAGTGATGATGGTGCGCACGAATGCTGAGGGGGGTGCAAGTATAAAATTAATTACCACATTCATCATAATTAAATAATTTATTATATTTTCGTTTTTGAATAAAAACGAATATGTCACATTTTCAAGTCAATTTATTTAATGAATGTAAGCTATATATATGTTAAACAATTTTTTATTTATTAAATCCATCTACTTTCATAAATTCAACAACATACCTGAGAAGTACAGCTGACCATCCACTATCAAGTGTCCCATACGTGTGGTTTAGCTTAGAATGCTCCCACCCTTCCTCAGTCCCACTAGGCACTAGTGTGTACATGCAGAGTCTCCCAGCACTAGTGTGTACATGCAGAGTCTCCCAGCCAGTGATTTTCTAATTGATTTTGAGAAATTGAATATAATCCAAACAACATGCTATTAATTGTGTTGGTGAGAGAGAGAAAAAAAATATAGAAATGAAAGAAACATGAAGGAAACATATTCCTCTTCCTGAACTGTACAATGCTGGTGGACAGAAGTGAAAGTTACTTTTCTAACATTAAAAATATGCAAGTTTGATCAACTTCCTGTGAGAATGACTTGGTTTATTTAATATCCACAAGTAATGAATGGTATAACAGTTACTTAGTAGTATTTTGCTTGGGAGCGGAAACAGAGCCCACTAAAACACGCATGTTTCCAACTCTTCCGAAACTCCAACTCCAACTTCAAAACTAATAGCAATCATGAAGAACCAAATTTGAGAAGAATTGTGAAATTATTGAGATAAATATCAACTATAGAGTAACCATATTGTAAGTTATTATATTGCTCAAATGGCTGAACAAATCTTAAATTGCAAGTAAATAACCGAACCAAAAATTTTGTACCTTCGGATCACAGTGCCTAAGAAAAAAGAAAACCCAAGAAAGAAAAACTGTTCTTTTGAGTGTTTTTTGTTTTATTTTCTTATCAGGATTAAAATTTTTATATCATTCACTTATGTTGATTTGTAATGTAAATTTTCATTATGCATATTACTTAGTAAAATTTCAATTTTAATTGAAGAACAAGATTAACATGAATTGTATCTAAATTTTGTCCAATACTCAATTACACAAACAATTTAAAAGTTTAAGCCATATTGGAGGCTACAAAGGCAATCAAGCCTCAATTACTCACACTATCATGCAATGGAGGCTACAAAGGCAATCAAGCAAATTTTGGGAGACTATTATCTGTTAAAGAGTGTATTTATGTGGAGCTAGATACCGAGAACAGAGGTGTATTTTTGTACATTAATAAGTTTTGATGATTAGTGTTGTCGAGGCTTCTTCTCCATTAGGGTGGGGAGGGTTTTAATTTTCCTTTGTGATTGTTTAGGATGCATGCTTGCTTATTGAATCCTGATGTTTGTGGAATAAGAGTATAATATATAGCAGTTTTGTTTACAGAATAAGATATAGCATCTCTGAACATTTTGATTATTGCACCATGGTTTCAAATAAAGGCATGTCAACCAAATTTCTCAAGGTTGTGGGAAAGCTTATTATTGTTCTGTTCACTTTGGTCACTTGTCTACGTTAGATCATGCAAATTGATCATTTCATTAATTTTGGCTTATATGACAAATTTAGACATGACAAAAAAAATCTGAACCTGTTGATATGTTATCTCCAATACAACTTTAACAGAAAAGTTCCGCTATGACCAAGTTTGGGTCAGTTTTTTTTTATAAGATTGGGTCTTCTTTTGAATTTAATTTTAAAAACAAATTTGATTTAATTTAAATTAAATTTGTACATATGCATATATATATATATATTCATAAATTTATAATATGGTTGTATATATTTATAAGATTGTCACATAACTTATACCTATTTATAAAAAAAAATTTAATTAAAGATAATATTTTGTTGACTATTTGAATTAAGATGCATAAATATAATTATCAAACTGTGAATAAATATTTTTAATATACTATATATTTAAAGAGTTATACTATTATTAGTTATATAATGAGATATAAATGAAACATTTAATATTTTGAATTATACTTTTATTTTATTTTATATACCTTATTATTTATTTAATATTTTTGAAATAAAATAATATTAAAAATTAAAATTAATCCAATATAATTCACCTTAAATTTATTGGATCGGATCACATCATATCAAAATTTTGTGTTAAGTCAATTGAATGAAGAATTAAAAAAATAAATTAATTGAATCATATTTTTCTCTCTTCAAAATTAATCCAATTTAATTAATGAGCATCCTTGTATTATTTAAATTAAAATATATTTAATGATTTAATATAATTTATTTAAAAATGTACAAGTAAATTAAAATTTAAAAAAATGGTATACGAAATCCTGTGTAGATCTCTTGAATCAAATTAAATTCGATATGGGTGAGATTGAATATTAAATTTTTAAACTTATTTCTTTTAAACTTGAACTCAAACTTGTCTCATCCAATTGTCATGTCTAAGCAAATATCTTTCTAAATTTAACATTTTCACAATTTATCATGTGTCATCATGTTAACAAAGTATAGTAAATCACACGATCCATAAGAAAATAAACGATAAGAAATTGTGTCATGACAAGAATCATTGTCGTGAAAGCAAATTCTAATGGACTATTAGTGCAATTCAAAATTCGATTTTCTCCCAAAGGTTTACACAATGACGTGTTTAGATTCGTGTTCTCCAAATCAAACATATTGGAATCTCACAAATAACTACAATAATATAAAAAAAGAAAAAGAGCGAAAAATAAACCAAATAGACTATTAGAACTCAAAAGTTTGCAACCTAATAAATGTAAAATCTATCTTAACGTGACCTATTTATTAAAAAGATTAATTTATGCATTTTAGAAAGTTTTTTTTTAAGTAAAGAAGCCTAACCTTCGGGTTTTAAAAAGATAGCCTAATAGGACTTGATAGGCCAACATGTTCGATCATGCCTTTTTTTTTTATTTAGAATTTTTTATTCTTTCGGAGGTTTCATATTATGCATTTTTAATTTTATTTTCATGCATTGTTGATTATTATTCGAGTGATGGGTTAAATAAGAGTCTTAAAGCCTGGGTTAGTAAGTAGGCGTTCGAACCAACACAAAATGTAGTTTTTTATTATAAAAAATTATTGTTATTAATTATAAATTAGATTTATAGATTGTATTTAGGGTTGAAATATTTGTTTGTATCTGCAAATGCCATTTTTTCTTTTGATCCATGTATTAACTTAAATACATTTTTTGTCTTCATACTTTGTCCAAATTTAAAATTTGATTCTCTATTTTAAATAAAAATATTTGGTTCAATATTCAATTTAACTTATATTTTTTATTTATTATAATTATTTAAAAACAGTGATAGTTTATATGCTCAATCAGATAAAGACTTGAGATGTATTCGTTTGTAAAGAAAGAGAAGGAAAAAAAACAGAAATAAAATGAGATTCACATTTTTACATTCTTACTTTAAATCAAAACTTTTATTTTCAATTCCTTTTCATGTTTTTTTTTTCTCTCATTTTATCGAACGGACTCTTGGAAACTAGTAGCACAAAATAATTGCAACTTGTACTGAGAGCAGCCTCCTCAATAAAGCGGTTTAAGAAAAACCATAGATTACACAGTTCTAAATACTGTGGTTGATATTTATTATATTGGGGTTTCTACTTTATACACAAAAAAATAATAATAATTTGAAGGCCAAGATTCATAATCGATTTTGAGATTGTTTAATCGGTTTGTTGGTCGTCAGATGTCCATGACCTGATGACCATATGGGGTGGTGACGTGAGAGTCGCAGAATTTTGGATATGCGGTTTAGAGTAAGCATGCAGAACACTAATGGTTGATACTTGATATGAAACTAATGAAACAGAGCACAGAATTAACGAAATGTTCTATTATTTTTTATCATCATAACATTAAAATGAGATATTTAACAGATTTATTAATAATTATTTTTTTTTAAAAAAAACTTGATTGATTATCTTTTTTTAATCACATTTCTTTTATTCTTAAGATTCAAATCCAAAATTTAATTTAAATAAAAAATATTTATTGTCTCTTTAAATATTCATACGCATCATAAAATTTAAAAAGTAAAAACTTATTACATTTAAAGTATTTAAAATTTAAAACATTTAGTGAAATAGATTAGGCCATGTCATCAAATCAAGATCGACGGTTCACAATTTACCAACTGCTCCAAAATCAAAATAAAATCGAGGAGTGAATTGAAAGTAGAGACTGTTAGAATACTGGAATCAAAGCGTAAGAATGTGAAAAGTGAAAAACGAAAAAGATCGACGGTTCACAATTTACCAACTGCTCAAAAATCAATATAAAATCGAGGAGGGAATTGAAAGGGGAGACTGTTCGAATATTGGAAGCAAAGCGTAAGAATGTGAAAAGTGAAAAACGAAAAATCTCTGATTAGTGAATCTCTTTTTGATTACAATTTCTTTCAGTTTTCATTCTCTGATTGTGTTTTCAATCACTTCTTTTGTAGAGGAGAGAAGATATGGAAAACAGTGAGGAACAAAAGTACAGAGTCCGGAGATTAGAGATCTCAGACAAGGGAAAAGGCTTCATCGAGTTACTGCAGCAATTCAGCGTATGCGATTCCGTCTCCGACGAGGAATTCGAGGATCGATTCCCAGACCTCAGTGTTCTCGGCGACGACCACGTCATCGGCGTGATCGAAGACGAGGCTTCTGGAAAGATCATTGCGACTGGGAGCGTGTTAATCAAGAACAAGTTTTTGAGGAATGGCGGCAAAGTTGGGCACATTGAGAATGTTGTTGTGGATTCTAGCATGCGCGGGAAGCATTTGGGGAAGAGAATGATCGAGTTCCTGACGGAGCATGCGCGGGATATTGGATGCTACAAGGTCATTCTTGATTGCACTGTCGAGAACAAGGCGTTCTACGAGAAATGTGGCTTCCAGCAGAAATATGTTCACATGACTATGTATTTTGCTTGAACATTAGTATTTTTTTTTCCTTACTTTATTTCCTTTTGCTTATGAATATTTACCTAACAGTAATTGATGATCTATCAAGAGAAAACAAAAGGTCACGTAGAGGATATTTAAAAGCAACTTACTGGTGGTGAGTGGTGAGGAAAAATTATCATTTAGTAAAGTTATTTGATTTAAAATTTCATTGTTGTGTATCTAATTATACTAATTAGTACCAATGTCAGGACAAAAGGTGAAAATCGGATTTTGCAAACTGAACTAATGTGACGTACACCATCTCACAAATTAACCTAGTTTTATTCTGTTTGAATAATTTCATGGTAACCGAGTTTTCCTTCGTACGCTGCTTTCGTACATCTCTTAATCTTGTGAAATAGCATTGCTTTATTAGGTAATGAATGGTAATTTTTGGTGCGAAATTTAGCTACATAAATATCTTCAGTAATTTCATATTTTTTAAATTATTTCAATAGATAATTTTATCAATAATTTTTTTATTTTTAACTTTCAGTTAATTTTTTAGCTTACAACTTTCAATTAATTTTCTAACTAATTTTGTCAACCATAATCTAAATAATAAATATGTAGTTTGTGAGTAGTACTAAGTATTTCTTAAAATATTTGTAATAATCTTAAACACTAATAGTTTTGGTAAGAATGAACGAATATGCGTCAGAGACCAAAACGATAAAAACAAGGTTAAATATAGACAATTTCAATCCAACTTTTTTTAATTGAAAAAAAATTAGTTGTTAGATTGTTAATGGAGAAATTTGGATAAAAAAATAATTTAAAAGGTTAAATTATGTCCATATACAACTAATGATACTTGTATTAATCAAGTGATCGAACAGATTAATATACTTACTGAAATTAAAATTGAATTATTTTGTTAATACTGAATTCGATATTTATTTTTTATTATATTCTACTTAATGTTAAACTCTGGATTAATTGGATTTCATTCTAGGATGAAGCTAAGGGCTAAGAAAAACAAAATGATACGTGTGTTAAAATTGTTGCATGAGTCGTTTTGAGGTTCTATGTCCAACAAGCGACACGTCGTTTTGAAGCATGAACCGAACCGTACACCCCTTTGTAGTTTGAAGCGCTCAACACGCGCAACCACGGCGATGATGATGCAAACCAACATCACCTCCGCCACCTAAATCGTCATGGCGTTCCCTTCGGATCATTCCCCGAATGTTCTATCTTGAGCCATGTCCAACCTCGTTCAGATTCGCGTCTCCGCCGACGCTAGCGATGGCTTCGACTCTCCGGCGAAGCAGAAAGCAGCCAACCGCAGCGTCTACAGCAACCGCCCCTTTCTCTCCCTCCGCCGCTCCAAACAGTTCCTCGGCGCCGCCAAGTTTAAGCTCTTCTTAGTTCTTTTCGCTCTCTCCGTCGTCATTTTTGTCGCCTCCAGACTCAGTTCGTGGATGGGATGGAACCCTCACCACTCCTCTTCGGTTTCCTCCACTTCAAGGTATATAAACAAAATTGGATCGGTTTTTCTCTGCAATTTTACTTTTTGTTTTTTGGATTCAGTCGATGTCTTTTTGTTTTGGGGGGGGGGGGGGGGGGGGGGGGTTCATTTTTTTAATGAAATTAACTATTTTTTTCACCACGAATCATGTCTAGCTTGAGCAGAATTGCCTTCCCCGGAGGATACACGTGATCTGTAAAAAAAAATCCCTTTCCTCTTTTGAAAAGTGATGATGTTTGTTTGAATTACTTTTAGCATGAATATTGAAAATTCTGTGCATTGTGAATTTCGTAAGTTTCTATACTACGAATTCCATAGAAGGTTTACACGGTTGCAAATCAGGACTCTGCATGGCCTTGTTTGGAGAAATTCTCAAAACGAAAGATAGATTTGATGTGCTAGGTTGTTTAATCCAGCATGATGTGTGCAAGCAAAGAACTTTTAGATTACTATCTATAGAAATTAGAAAGTCATAATGGTAGATTACCTATTTTCTAATTGTTTTAGGCAAACAATTATATCGGCCTGTTTGACTTCGTTCTCACCTTTTGGTTGTAAAAACTATTTTCTAAAATAATTTCGTACTACTCAGCAATGAATTTCTCTTCTAAAATCTATTAAGTTTTAAAAATTATTTTCAAAACATGTGTTTAAAAAACCTGAAAACATAAACATTTAGGAGATATTTATTGACATCTTCTTCTATTTCATGGTTCTAACTCAAGGGTGTGAGTCATCTGTAGGAGTTGTGCTGCATGTCCTGGGGCATGACCTTGGTGCAAATGTCTGTTGTCATTGTTTTCTTGAAAGCTAAAAGCAGATTTTGAAAGTAGAAATCAAACATACCCTTATATTTTCTTCTAGTGGTTTTTTCTTGCATGCAACAACATTCAATGTGGTTCTTGCTCCCAGTAGGATTAGAATTGTTGAGTTTTATTTTGCTGTTTTTATAATTTGAGCTTGATCTGCTGATACAACTGATTCAATCCATGATTCAGGGGTGGCTATACTGTGCTTATAAACACTTGGAGGCATAAATCTCTTCTGAAACAAACTGTTGCTCATTATGCATCCTGTCAAAGTGCTGATGCAATACATGTGGTGTGGAGTGAAAGTGAACAACCATCCGAGAGTCTGAAAACCTATCTGAATAAGATTGTGGTTTTGAAGTCTCAAAAAGCTCATAAACCAAACTTTAGATTTGACATCAATGCAGATGGTGAGCCAAACAGCAGGTTTAAGCCAATAAAGGACCTCAAGACAGATGCAATTTTTTCAGTCGATGATGATGTGGTTGTTCCATGCTCTACTCTAGATTTTGCTTTCTCTGTCTGGCAAAGTGCACCATTTACAATGGTGGGATTTGTTCCTCGAATGCACTGGTTGGATAAGGAGGTTAGTTATTAGTAAACTACTACCTTTCCCATTCTATTACTTAAATTTGAACTGCTTGAATTTTACTCCCTTTAATTTCTCAAAGGTGGAATATTACTTTGAGGTTTGCATTTTGCAATAATGCTTGCAAGTAGGATGCTGAAACCTGAAGTATTTTATAGGATTAGCTATATGGTCATACGGTCAAGTCTGGCTAAATTCAGAGCTTGACATTGAGTTTTGATTGGTTATATGATGATGAACACTTCATTAATTGTTTACACAAGAATGGTGCAAGTGCAACTCCTACATATGGGGTTGAGGGTGTGGGCGGAGGGAGAAAATATAAAACTAATATAAAGTGATACTATCTCTAAAGTAAGCAAGTAAGGGTGCATTCATCCTCATTTTAATTTAAAGTGTATTGTGTTTTAATCCACTAAAGTTTACTAGTAGATACACCATTACACCCTTGCACACGTCAGACAAACTCATTTCAGAGATGCTTTTTCAGAACTAATATATTTTTCAGAATGATGGCAAATGACTTATTGGTAGGAAAAACTCAAGACATGTTACTACTCTATTTTTTATTAATAAAAGAAATAAAAAATAATAGAAACATGCATATGTCCACTGTATTCGTGCAACTTGCTTGATGGTAACACAATGGAACTCTGATTTACCCTTATTGAATATAATTTTTCATGTTAGTTTGCATGTTGTATCTGATTGATTTCTCTTCATATACTACAGCAAAACAATGCTGCATATTACAGGTATGGAGGATGGTGGTCTGTTTGGTGGATGGGCACTTATAGCATGGTTCTCTCAAAGGCTGCATTCTTTCACAGGAAATACTTGGATTTATATACTCACGAGATGTCTCCATCAATTCAGGACTATGTTTCCAGGGAGAGGTAATATATATGATTAATCCTCTCAAGAATTATTCTTATCACTTATTCTATCCCATGTCCTTGATATTGTTTGAGTTTCAACTTTGTTGCCTTCAACAGAACTTGTGAAGACATTGCAATGTCCCTTTTTGTTGCTAATGCTACAAGTGGTCCTCCAATATGGGTGAAAGGTACTTTTTGTTCTTTCACTTTTAAGGATAGGATTCAGTTTGCTGTGTGTGGTCTACAGTAATAACTAAAATTTATAAGAAAATATTTGTTGAAGTTTCAGTGCATGTATTTTTCCAAGTAAATTAATTTCTCGCATATGCTATCAATGTACAGATTTTTCTTGTCATTTGGAAATTGTGCAAACATTGCTACTTTTAAACAGGCATAGACATGTGATTTAAACATTATTAAACATAGACATATCAATTAGCAATGTAGCAAAGCACAAATATAAGGATTCAATCTGTGCATTTCAATTAGATATGAAGTTATTCTAATGAAATTTCGGAGATATAAGGTTGGTTGGGTGGTTAAGAAAAAAGTGAAGAGGGGAAGGAAGGGTGGGAGGGAGAGGTCGTGGGTCCAAATCCCTCCACTAACAAAAATATTAACATTTAACAACTAACATTGGCCAATAAAAAAAAATCTAATGAAATTTCTTTGTGTTGAATACTAAGTTTTATTATAAAATTCTGTAGTACTTTTTGAAGATGCTGGGTTCTCGTATTTACTAGTTAGTAATTTAGTATTAATGTCTAGCACAAACATTGCTCCTTATTGTAGTATCATAGCTTCATATTTCAAAGCTCACAGCAATAATAAATTTAAAAATATACGAATAAACTTATTACTTTGCTACTATATTGTAATATCAGACATATGGTCTGTTTGGCAAAATTAAGTAATCAGATGGAAAGCTATTTTTTAACTAAAAGTTACTAATATAACTTATTGAATTGGTTATAAAAAAAATATTGAATTAAAAGTGTTTGATAATATTAACTATGAATTAGTTCATAAATGTAAAATGACATAATATGTTTATATGATTTTTTCATATTAATTCTATTTTTGTTTTATAGACAAGAATATATTTTTAGGTAGGTAATTATAGCTTTAGTTTTTTATTGTGGGTGAGGATTTTTATTGAGATGAGGGGATTAAGGAGGAATTTTATTAAAATATTAAGAATAAAAATAAAAAATTAACGACAAGTTAAATGCTCGGATACTACTTCAGGTAGTGCATGAAAAATAGTGAAATACTATAGCATAGTAAGATAAACTCATTTGTCAAACATATTTATATATATTTTTTGTTACACAAAGTTAAAAGTTAATTAAGCTATAAGATTTAAAATGGCTAGCCAGACACAGCCTTATTGTTCTAAAAACACAGAAGTTATTTAATACTCACTTTTTAATGTAAATAAAAGCATTTATTAAGGTTTATTTAATGTTACTTAATTAGTATCTCATGGCATGCGATAGTACGACCCTAATTTTTTTCCCGTGGACTCTTAGAATTGGTTGATTTTATTCTTAGTATAGATTGTAGAACACAATAATTGCTAGAGTTTCGTTAATTTTCTAAGTTTTTAATGGTCTCTCTGCATAAAACCATGCAGTTTCATTTCATGGATATATTTATACTTTATAGCTCAATCTTGTACAAAATTATAGACTGTTGAATCTGATCCAGATCTAATACCTTGAATTATTTAGCCTTTGGCTGAATAATCCTTACTTTCTGCATGTTCCTGCCTCTCTTTATCCTTTTCCAGAAATATGTGTTGCTCTATTTGCTATAGAAAGGAAGAAAAAAAATTAATGCTGTCATTTTTTTCCTTTTTGGGTGGAGACTTGCTTGTGAGGTCTAGGAAAGCTTGATAAAGCGATAACTTGATCTCTATGTCTTGGCTAGTACTTTATGTATATCACTTAGCTTGAAGTTAGTAAAATATCAAAACTTATACATGAAATTTGCAGGCAAAATCTATGAGATTGGCGCATCGGGTATTAGCAGTCTGAGAGGGAATAGCCACAGGAGAAGCAAATGTCTCAATGACTTGATATCACTTTACGGAACTCTTCCACTTGTATCGACTAATGTGAAAGCAGTTAGCGCTAGAAATGAATGGTTATGGTAGTTTTGTTATTTTATTAATCAGTTAGTGCTAAAGATTAAAAATCATTGGTCAAGGAATTTATCGGCTTATTTTATGTATATAATAGTTCACACTTCTAAAGTGTCTCACTAGGTTTTGATTCATTGATGTCTGATGCAAAAATGATGTAATTTGCATGTTAGTTTTTTGCTTATACTGATTCTGCAAAATGCCTAGTGCTGATGCTCCACTGATTATTCTGCAAAAGCAAGATGTTCCACTTCCCTCTTTAATTGTTCTGTAACTACTAAGAATTACTATACAAATATATTAGCGCAAAAGACCTAGGTTTGTTCTTGTAATGAACGTGGTCCTGCCCAGTTATCAACATAATAATGCTTTTGTGGACATGCGTGTGCATTCTAGCTATTCTCCATGTATTGCAAAATCAAGTACTATATTAGAAATGGCTACGGGTTGTGTTGCAGATAGGGAGTCTTTTTATTATCAAGATATGTTTGTTGTTAGAATGTTAGTTTGTTAAAATCATCCAATTCACCTTATATATCTCCTCCAGATAATAGTGAATTAATGAAAGCTTAGATAAGTTATAAATGGGAGAGAAGAAAGCAGCATAATTTTTTCTATTGAATATTGATTTTTACTATTTCTTTTGCGATTTGAATCCCCTACAGTTTAATTGAGATTACAGGTGAATTCAGAGAATGAGAGAATATACAATGGTTAAAGTTGTGTTGGTTTAAAAATTTATGGAGCCTACCTATTCTTTTCCCTTTATCTTGTTAAACCTAGGTAACCCAAATCCGTTTCTTTCAATATTTGTGGCAAGTAGCCAATGTTCTTAAACCAGGTCGAACATTAAACCTATGAAGGTATTTGTACCTATAACCTATGGTTGAATCATGATCAACTTGATGGTAGTTAAATGTCTTTTAATATTATATAATATAATATATGAAAGACAAGATCATATAACAGTGTTAAACTTCGTAAATGATACATATAATTATTTACCATAAGCAATTTTATTATTCTGATATTTAAATTTAAACTTTTTACTGAGGATATCTAAAAAAAATCAGAAAATTAAAAAACTAATTTGTATTTCGTTGTTCTATTTTAATGTATGATATAATTCAATATACAAGTAAACTATTATTACTACATTTGACTGCATATCTATGAATATTTACATATCATAATTTTTTTTACATATTATAAAATCATACGATTTTACATTTTAAGCATTCTTTGAGTGCATGCAATCTTTAGTTGTGTAAAATTTTATACATATAATAACGAATTTTCTTAAACCAAGTTTTTTGGTTAAAATCATGCAATTTTTTTAATTCAAGACAGGCCCAGATTTGAACAAAAGAAATGGACAGGTTCAGACTTCAGATAATACTTATTCAAGAGGGTATGGCTAGATACGCGAGACCCTTTGTGGATTTTAAGTTTTAACTGCTGCAAACTTCAAACGGTTAGATTTGGTTTCAGATCACTACCTCCCCATATGTTTTTTTTTCTTCTTTTTAGGGGACCTCCCCATATGGTTAAACATATAAATAAATGAACTTACCAAAGTGTGATCAAAAAGAGCATTTATGTTGGCTTCTTCCATCACCAACATATAAATGGTCTTCAAAATGCAAACATGTAGAGGCATAGAGGTAGAGAGTGAGCTTTGTCACGCACAGTAATTTTATTTAGTTCTAGTAGGGTTAATTTTTTTAAAAAATATTTGTGATTTATCAACATCAACATCAACATCAACAGCACCTTTAACCCAAATTAATTGGGGTCGGTGGTAGATGAACCCAATGATAAATCGAAAATAAAGAAAAAGAGAGAAACAGAGTTAAAATAAAAGAATGGTGAGAGGAGAAGAGAAAAGAAGAAGCAAAGAATTAAAACAGGGAACAACTTGAACATAGAACTACTAAAGAGTTTAACCCTCCATCAAACTTATAGCTTTTCTCCACTCCGTCCTAAGACATACCGTCCGCCAATCTAAATCCCACTCCATTAGGTCTTGTTTAACTACCTTTCCCCAGGTAAGTTTTGGTCGACCTCTACCTCTCTTTGTATCTAACTCTTGGTAACATACTTTTGTTCTAACATGAGCATCTAATGGTCGTCTCATAACATGCCCAAACCATCTCAATCTATGCTCTCTCATCTTTTCACATACTGGTACCACTGATACCTTTCGTCGAATATCCTCATTTCTTATCTTATCCATCTTCGTGTATCCGCACATCCACCTTAACATCCTCATTTCTGCTACCTCTATTTTATGCTCATGTTGCCTATGTGCT
>PYAF01002323.1:721329-776012 GCA_007407185.1 Glycine tomentella
CAATAAGTACTACATCATCTGCAAAGAGCATGCACCACGACACTTCTTCTTGAATATCTTTCGTTAGTTCATCCATCACTAAGGCAAAGAGATAAGGACTAAGAGCTGAACCTTGGTGGACACCGACCGTGATAGGGAAATACCTTGATGTTCCATTACAAGCTTTCACACATGTGGTAGCCCCATCATACATATCTTTAATTGCATTAATATACTTTAATGCTACATTTTTCTTCTCAAGAAAGTCCACCATAAGACTTTCCGTGGGACTCTATCATATGTTTTCTCGAGATCTATGAACACCATATGTAAGTCTTTTTTCCTTTCTCTATACCTTTCCATCAATTGTCTCATCAGGAAAATAGCTTCCATGGTACATCTTCCTGGCATAAATCCAAATTGATTTACTGAAATCTTGGTCTCCCTCCTTAAACGATGTTCGATAACTCTCTCCCATAACTTCATAGTATGGCTCATAAGTTTGATACCTCTATAGTTTGAACAATTTTGAATATCTCCCTTGTTTTTGTAAATAGGCACAAGCATACTTTTCCTCCAAGCATCAGACATCTTGTTTGTTTGAAGAATCCTATTAAAAAGATTGGTTAACCATTTGATTGCCACATCTCCCAATCCCCTCCACACTTCAATGGGTCATAAATTACTTTTTTTAACTAAATATTAACTAAATATTACTTTTTTATGGGTCATAAATTATGGATGTTTCTAATTTATTGGGTTAGAAATTAATTACGTTCACGAATCATGACTATTTTTAATTCAAAAAAATTTTACAATATTTTAAATAAGGTTTTGTATGGAAAAGATTTTCAATATGGATTGTGCAACAAATTTATAATAAATCATTAATAATTCGATTAGAGAATTACAAACTTGTTTAAAGAAACTGTGAACAATAAGTAATTTATTAATCAAATCAAATCAACTGGTTGTGGAATCCGAATTAAAAATACTTTCTACGGAAAAGTCAAATCCGTTGTGCTGCCTTATAACGTAATTCCTTAAAATTCTGTTTTCTGCTGACTTCGCTCACCAATATTCCTTTCGCAATTCGCGACATGTGAATACAACTTTTAACAATTATTCTCTTTGACTTCATTGATCAACTATGAATATTTACACTTGCTGGTATAAGAAGTTTGACTGAAAAAATCAAATTGAAGGAAAAGAAATGGAGAAGTAAACTATGTGTAGCTAATTTCAAGCTACAAAAAAGAAAGACTAAATTTAGTTAGATTGATACAGCGATCCTGTCCTTTTGTGTTGGAATTCTTTTAGTAATACTATTAGGATAAAGATCGCAACTTAAATTACTCCACATCATTAAAAGCTACCAATGAAAATGTGAGAAGTCTGGTTAAGTTTTAGTTTTAAAATTTTTTTACAAACATTAATTCTTTTAAAATACATAATGGATTAATTAAGATGTGATATCACCAATTATAAACATTAATATTTATAATTCCTATATTTATTTTAAAAAAATTTGTTTAATAGATTTTCAATTAAGTTAAATATCAACAATTACAATATATATATATATATAGTTAGTTAGTTAGTTGATTTTTAGAATAATTACTTTAAAATTGTGAAAATCATGATATTTTTTGTTGGTTAATAACGTAAAATTATTTGTAGTAACAATGCATAAAAATTAAGCTCTTATAAAGATTATGTATTTAACTTATTTAAATACTTAAAATCATTAGTTTATAATATAGTTTTAGTATTTTCCGAATTCAAAATTAGCTTGTTAGTCTTTAAAAAAAAATACTATAAAAACGATCTTTTAAATTAGATTAGCCTTTTCATTGAGCCAAATTAGGAATTTGGGTCAAAAAGCTTATATTCATTCCATTAGAATGTATTTGATAAACAATGTAGAGCATTCAATTACATTGATGGGTTGGATACAAAATGTTTGGAGGAGAAAAGTGAAAATAAAAGGTGTTGAACCGTTGATTGATGACTCTTTTTATTAGTACAAGCTTAAAGGAAATCACTGGCACTACTACAAGTGGCACTTTCCACTACGGTTCTAGGACCATAACAACGACGGTTCTGCGACTGTCGTTGATGATCAAAATTAGCATGGACTCTGGTATTCGAAAGGAATATGGCCTAGTGACTTGTGAGCTGCACAACGGACTTTAAGTTTTAGTCCTGCAATTTGAGTAGTAGTACATTCTATTCAATTGCACAAAAAATAGGCAACTTAAGGAAGATGAAGCATGGAGGTAAAAACAAAATATAAAACCAAATAATATCAACAAAATTTTATTACTTAAACAACAATTTGAGATATAGATTTTATTTTAACTCTGGATATATATATATATATATATATATATATATATATATATATATATATATTGTCACATTATTCTCTACTTCAGAAAACTCTAACTGAGTTGTGTTGACACATATATGATATAGTTGATGGATCGGCCTAGTATTTAAGCAACCTATATGACACAATTTAAAATCTTTTAAATTAACCTTTGTGTGGTATTATTATAGCTGGAAAATTTCCATCATTAACATGGCAGCATATGTTCCAACACTATTCAAGCAATTAATATGAGCCAAACCTGTTTTATGGTTCGATTTACATAGTCAGAAAATTAACCCTAAGACAAAGTTTTGTATTTAACTCACTCGTCTTCTAAAGGTGAAATTAATGTGAGTACACTTGATCACTTGTAAGCATTTTTTAGTATATGAGTATATTTCTCCTGCATTGGATTGGAACATCATTCCCTTCTCCTAAAGTTTACATACTAAACAAAATTCAAAATTCACTGGTAAAATTTGGGGTTGAAACTTAGAAAATTGGGTTAGGAATCCTTGACTATATGCCCCCATAGATTGCGGGAAACTATTGCACTCTTGGCTTGATAGGTGTGTCCAATCCAACAACTCAAAACACACGTACCATGCATTTACCAAGCTGGGAGCGGAATTTGTTGGGTGTTTCAGTTCAAACAATGAATATTGTTGGGTCATGCCTTAGTCCCACATGGTTGTATCCTTTATGGACAAGGGTACCCTACAAGTACAACTACCATCCTGTTCCTGTGTGCCTATGTCTTTCTTAGATCAATCGCTTTCTTCCTTGATTCTAGTCGATTTGTGCGTATCTAATAATTTTTTTTTTTATAAAATTAAAGTACTCGACCAAAAAGTAGTCAAATAGTAGTTTTCTATAGAATGGCAAAGAGCAGGACTGTAAGAAATGAATGAATTAATAAGATTTTGAGGGTTGAGCTATGTTTGATAGAGAGGGACAAAAAGGAAAGAAAGTGAGAAGAATGCAAATGGAAGAAAGAGACTAAAAATAAGGTTGTTTAATTGAAATAAAAGAAAGTGTAAATAGATGAAAAATTCAATTAAAAAATAATAGGTAAATAATAAAATAAAAAGTAAAAAAGTAATAATCCATTAAGTGTCCATTTTATTCCGTTTAAACTCATTTCACTTTTATTGATGTTTCACTCCTCTAAATCAAACATTACCTTAAAGAAGTTATTTGAATTCAGAAAATCAAAGTTCAGTACGTTAGTTTGGAATGAAAAAATCCCTAGGTGACATTTTCCCAAAGAAATAAGAACGTGGATACATTTAATTTCCAAAGAAAAAAAGAAGAAGCAAATCTATGCCAAATTAACCAAAAAAACTAATTAGAAACAGTATTTCTTACTTCAAAGATTACACAAGTTCATTGTGAACGCCCAACCAAACAGGCAGTGAATTCATCAATTAAACCATTAAAATAAGTATATGTGAATTTTATTTTTATTACATGCCAAAACAATTGTTACAATGTAAGTATTAAAAATCAGTTTAATTTAATTTTTTGTAAAACTTTTTTTAGCAAAAACATTTCTTAACTTTTCCAGTTATTTTAAAATAAAATTAAATCATCAAACCTAAAGAAAGAAAAACAGTTTGTCATTCAAAGTGACAAGAAGATTGATTTATCTTGACTTTAGATCTCGAGTTTAAAATCTCTGTAAGAAAAAAAATAGACATTAAAAAAATTGTTTTCTTAATTAGTGTGTGTTCATTTACAGAAAAAGAAAAATGAGTATTAAAATAATGTGATATCTACATTTTTATTTTAATTTTTTATCTTAATTTACTATTTTTTTAATTTTTCCGACATTATCAAACAGATCCTTAGTGAGTTTATTTGAATTAACAAGAATTTCAATTAACTTTTAAATATCGAAAATTCATGAATAAGAAATAATAATATCAAAAGAGAGCTTTGTTGTAAAAACTACAAACTGTCTCATAAATGAGCAACAGATAGTTAAGGGCATGGACCCGTCTCACTTCATGATTTTTAATTTTACGACGATGAGATAATAAAGAACTATCATTGGCATGCGAGTTTCAACAATAAATTAAGACACACACGTGACATGTAGAAGGAAATTAAATGATGCTATATATAAATTGATGTCTAAAGATGAATGCCTTTCTTTTTTGGTACATCTGAAAATAGATATATTTTATATGCGAATATAAAATTTTATTTAAAAATAGCGAATTTTCTATTTATATATTTAAAGGAATGTAGATGCTGCTATATTCTATCTAGTGACTAAAACAATCTCTTTTTCTGTGAATAGAAATTTCTAATTCCTCTTTTCTTTCTGATAGAAAGCAGACAAAGTTTATTAAACAATTTTTTTCTAAATCAAGTGTTGTATTACACACACGATAATTTATTTATTTTTCTTTTCCATATTACTCATTTTATTTATTCCTTTTTTTTACATGATGGAAGAAGAGGAAAAGAAGAAACATTGGTCAATTCTTTTTATACTTTTTTCTTCTCTACTTATCTTTTTCCTAATTATAAAAAAATTCAAAAAAAAATAATTATAAGAAAATGCCCTGCTATCTTCATTGGCTCTATAAATGACCTGTCTGAGAGCCTGAGCCTGTAAATGCCCTTTCCCGCCCAATAGGCCATGCATAATTAATTTTACTTTACGATATAATTAATAACATATTACTAAGCTAGGTAATACAGAGAAGGACTCAAGCCCATGTATTCAATCTTTAGTTTAAGTAACAAAGTATTATTATATTTAGAATCTTGCTTACTAATAATATCTTTAGATGGATTGTTTTTTTATGCATAAAAATCAAAGATAAGTAGAATCTATAACAATTTATATCTTTTACTTAATTAATTGTGGTAGATTTCTAAAGTCTTTAGGTATATTATTAGTTAATAATTATATTCTTCTATTAAAAACCAGATAAACAGTATATTATTAATTAACATTTTTTATTTTTTTATCCACTACTTAATATTTGCTTTAATTATGTTTAAATTTCTTTTCGAATAAAGCTTTTAACTAAAGACAACAATGAAAAGGAGTGAATCTTTTTCCTATTTTATCCAAAACATGAAAAATTAAGACAGATTATTATTGCGTATATATTTGTCACTATCACCATACGACAAACTTGCAATTAGTAGATTACAAAGTCAAAATCTACCAAAACAAAAACATCAAAGGCGTTTTGGTGATCTTCTACTATTACCACCACCAAGTGTGGGTCATGACCGCATGGATAATTATGACTGAAACAAAGCACGAGGGTTGGTTCGAAGTAGGAAATTGGAAACTTTGAAGAAGCATAAAAGGTTAAAAGGAAAATCACCTACTCCCCACTTGTCGTGCCGAGATCTCAAACCCTACTTTTCACATCTTCTATTCATGTTTAATAATTGATGATATTTTATGTAAACCCTTTATAGTAGTTAGCATGCCATTACAAAAGTAGTAGGTTTTAAATTAGCCCTACCTTAGGCAAACATATGATTAATTACTATTACAAATTAATCAATTAATTAACTAAGTACTAGCTGCTGTTTAGTTAACCATCAAAAACTAATTCCACATAACATACAATTTAATGTAAAATATATGACTGGCAGTGATTTTAACATAACCCTAATCATGTTCGACAACTCAAATTCATTTATATTAAAATTAATTGTATTGAAATATAAAATAAACAGAAAGTAAATCTTTTTTTTAATAAAACAGTAAGTAAATCCTTGAGATATAGAATCCTTAAGAAAAATATAAAACGCTACATATGCTCAATAATATTACAAGGTGAAGCCGGCAAGTGTTTTTAAGACAATAAAAAGTAAAAACAAAGCATTACAAATGTATTATTACTACCATTATTTTATAAAATATTTTATTTGTTAATTCCTTATTCGGTATACTTAAGGCAGTTCTTGCCTAGATTATATTCCAAAGTACTACTGTATAAAAGTTTTAATAATTAATTAGTCTTTTCCTTTGCCTTGCATCTAAAGAAAAAAAGACAAATAAACTATGAGTATATAAAAGGTATTATGATATTTAGGCACTATTTTTTGTCAATACACATGGAAAGAAAAATCATAACAACTGGAAAAGTGCTTTTTACATATACATTTTGAGACAAAGTCAATTGAGTAACATCAATGCCCAAGCCTCTGGTGCAATTGTAGCTGTGATCATAAACACAAGCAAACTAGAAAACAAGAAACAGACTAGTAATAGAAAAATATATAAATTCCCAGCCTGTATATATAGCTGTGCACATTAACACAAGCAAACTAGAAAACAAGAAACAGGCTAATAGAAAAATATATAAATAAATAATAAAAGGAGTACTTTTAGCCCCCACAAACCTCAAGGATCTGATACATTTGTAAAAACGATCTTACAGGGTACGTCAGAAGTTTGAGTATTAAGACACTCTTATAGGAAACGTCTAAATCAAACAGAAGGTTAGATGTACACATCCAACTTAGATACAAATACAAAGTATATTTATACATAGATTTTGCAAAATAAAATTCAAAATTAAACATATAATCTTTTACTATATAATAAATTTAACCTGTAGAAGTTAAGTCCAACAGAAGGAATTAGTCATCCACAATCTAACAAACCAAGATTTGAATCTCCATTAAAAAAGATATCCATATTCAATGTCTGCGTCAAATATGATTATTTTGAAAGAGAAAATACGTATAAAACAGAAACATTGTTGATTTAACTCTAGGTTTTAAATATGAAGAATTTTCAATCATTTTGTGACATAATATTTTTATCATTATTTAATTTTATACTTTTTTAAAAAATAAACTAGGATTTGTTTTCAAAATCTTTTTATACATTTTACTAATAATCTTGCTACAGTCAATGTTTTCAATTTACTAAAGGTTATTTTGTTGCATGTAATAAACACTTGCACGTTTACTTTCTTAATCAACACTCTTAACACATTAATTAGTATTCACCTACCTTAAATATCTAAGCATAATCTCAATAGATTTATAAATATAATTAAAACAAGAAATACTTAATAATAGAACATTAATTGTATTAATTAAAAACATATATTTCTTCAATATTGACTTCTAAAATAGTTAAAATATTCAATAAAGAATGTTAGCCATCCTTCGACGACTAGCTTCATTGTAAATTTTGTCAACCATATTCAATGATGACATTTTTTTATTCTTTAGATCATCACTTTAGAAATTTGTATACCATAAACTAATATAAAATCATCTTTAATATAAGTTTAAAGACAATTGTTATAAAATCCAACATAAAAAAGTTCTAAGAATATAAACATTCTATTTATTCAAATAATAAGAAAAATGAATAGTAGTAGTACCATAAACGTACTTGACTGATGCTGTGTGCTAATCCCAATTCAAACAAACAAGCTCAGGAAAAGTCCAGCAAGAAACATTCATCTCATGAATTACACTTACAAACACACATGACTTGACACATTGGCAGACTCTAACTTCCAAACTCCAAAGTCTTTCATAGATACAATACAAGACAAAAGAGAGAGAAAATTCCCTCCACTTTCTTCTTCTTCTTCCTCTTCTGTGCATATTCTTCCCAAAACTCTCAAACTCAAAAGCATCACAACAAAACCATGACCAACCCATTAACCACTTAAGCCTCAATGAACATGCCATCCCGACAATTATCCACGTCATCAGACACACCCGATCCGTACCCGTTTTCGCAGCCACCGCCACGTCATCACCACCACCACCACCACCACCACTTTCTGACTCCTCTCCTCGCCGCTACCGTCTCAACATGCTCCCTTTTCCTCCTCCTTCTCCTCTTCTGCCACCGCACCCTCACCCGGAAACGCGCCACCACCTACCCCCCTTCTCTGGCCACCACCTCCCCGCCGCACCGCCTCTCCTTCTCCGTCCTCCGCCGCGCCACCAACTCCTTCTCCAAGCGCCTCGGCCATGGAGGCTTCGGCCCCGTCTTCTCCGGCACCCTCGCCGGCGTCCCCGTCGCAGTCAAGCTCATGGACTCCGCCACCAACCACCACCAGGGCGAGCTTGAGTTCCACAACGAACTCTTCTTCGCCTCGAAGCTCCTCTCCCGCCACGTCATCACAGCCACGCACTTCTCCTCGGACCCGAAACGACGCCGCTTTCTCCTGGTCTACGAGCTCATGCACAACGGCAATCTCCAAGACGCGCTTTTGCACCGCAAGTGCCCAGAACTCTCTAACTGGAACACGCGCTTCTCGATTATCCTCAACATAGCGAAAGGTATTCACTTTCTTCACTCCTGCGACCCCCCTGTTATTCACGGCGACATTAAACCGAGCAACGTTTTGCTTGATCGCGATTTCTCGCCGAGAATTGGGGACTTTGGGCTTGCGAGGTTGAGCTCGGAGACTCCGAGGTTTGAAATTGATGTTCTGGAATGTGGGAGTGTTGATAATGATGAAGAGAAGATGAAGAAGAAGATGGAGGAGGAGGAGGAGGTTGTTGTTGTTGCTGATGATTGTGGATCGGTGGAGAGTGCTCACAGTGTTTTTATGGAGGAGGGTGGTTTGGGTCTGGAGCAATCGCCTTCGCCGGAGATGGCGGCGATGACTTCGCCGGAAAGGGGTTTGGTGGTGGCCGCCACGGAGGCCTTGCCGGGGTTTGAGAAGGGTAGTGTGCAGAGTGAGAAGGAGGGTGTGAAGAAGATTAATGGGAGAGGGTTGAAGAGTAATTCTGTGAGGGATTGGTGGTGGAAGCATGACAATGAGGTTGGGGTTGGGGTTGGGGAGAGTAAAAAAGTTAAGGATTATGTGATGGAGTGGATTGGGAGGGATGTGAATAAGGAAAGGGTGAAGAATGGAATTGAATATGGAGATGTGGAGGTAGGGAAGGAAGAGAAAAATAAGAAGAAGAAGAGAAGGAAGAAGGAATTGGAATGGTGGGAATCAATGGAAGAGGAAAAGTTTGATGGGGTTGTGGAGGGGAAGAGAAGGACGGTGAGGGAATGGTGGAAGGAGGAGTGTTTTGAGGACAATGCGAAGATGACAAAGAAGAAGAAGAAGAAGAAGAAAAAGGGGAAGGGTGGGAGTGTGAAGAGTGATGATGAGAATTGTGGTGATAATTGGTGGATGAGTGATGATGCAATGGATAAGAGGAAGGGCAAGAGTAGGAGTAGGAACAACCGCGGGAACATGGATTGGTGGATGGATGGGTTGAGTGGTGAGTTATGGAGAGGAAGGAGGAATAATAGCTTTGATTCTGCTAGTGGGGAGATTCCAAAGAGTGGTGGTGTGAGTAGTACTCCTAGTATGAGGGGAACTGTGTGTTATGTTGCTCCTGAGTGTGGTTATGGTGGAGAAGTGTCTGAGAAGTCTGATGTGTATAGCTTTGGGGTTTTGTTGCTTGTGATCATTTCCCGGCGGCGCCCACTTCAGGTCAGCGGTTCGCCCTTGTCCGAGTTTCAGAGGGCAAATCTGCTGTCGTGGGCACGCTATTGTGCGCGAAATGGGAAGCTTGTTGAGCTGATTGATGAGTCTATTGAGTTGTTGGATAAGGAGCAAGCTCTTCTCTGCATCAAGGTGGCGTTGCTATGCTTGCTGAAGTCACCTGCTCGTCGTCCTTCAATTAAGGAGGTTGTGGGAATGCTCAGTGGGGAATTGGAGCCACCCCAATTGCCTGTTGAGTACTCACCTTCAACCCCTTCAAGGTTCCCTTTTAAGTCTAGGAGAAAAGGCAGGTGAGTTTCTAGTTCTAATATCTGGTAACACAATTTCATTAGATGTTAAACTAGTATACTGGCAGTGGAAGTTTACCTATGACAGAAACAATGTATAGGGATTTAGGAGGGGAAAGCTATGCTCTTACCATTTGAGTTCACTTTCTTTTATTATCATTTTTTAAATTGTTGTTAACCACTTGTGTTTTGATACCATTGTGGATCAGTAATGTTTGATCTGTGCACATTAGATTCACCTACTTCAGGTATTTTTTTGATGCTGACTTATAGGCATACCTTGATTGATGTTCATCTCTTGGAAATTATGGCCCCATGTTCTTGTGGTGAGGACTGAGGCCATCTTTAAAGTTTGCAATCTCTTACTTGTGGAAGTGAAATAGCAGCATACCTTTTGTATACTACAGAAGTTATTCATTTGTTGTGGTCCATCACTGTTTACACTGCTTTTGTAGAATTTGACTAGGCCTTACAGTTTGTATCCATCAGTTTTCTTCCTAGGTGGAAGAGCCATGTTGGTGATACCAGCTGTAACAGAACATTGGAATTTCAAATGGTTAAATTCTTTGAAGCAGAATCTATCTATAAGCTTTTCTCATGTGATTATGTGTTAATGGCTGCAATAGTGAAACGAGGCACACTTCCTTGTATGCAGTTGCATGTGACCTCAAAGATTGTATATTTTGGTAAGTACTATAAATGAAATAAATACTATACTATAATGATGTTTTCTAAAAACCTCAAATTGCATGCTAAATTATCAACTGCTGCAATGAACTAAAAGGTGATGGGAAATTGGTCCCATGACTCAAATTTGCTTCAACCTGAAATAAATTGTCTTTTAAACTGTGGTGGGGATTGCGTGACTTCAGGACTAGAATAAGGTCATCTTCATACCTCACTTGTGGGTGGGTTCGCCCATGTAGAACATAAAGAATTTGTGTTAATACTATTTTTATCATCTGCTTTAAGATTTATTGCAATAGTTCAATCATCATATATTGATCAGGACTCAAATTTGTTTACAAGCTGCTGATCTGAGACACTGTAAAAGCTCTGATGTCTTCCCCTGCCACCTCTAAAATTTGTCTTTGCTCTCAAAATCCGAGGACTTCCGAGAATTTGTATTGAAAATGGGTATTATTTTGCTTTGCACGCCTTGTCTAGCTCAATTAATAGCAAATGAGATGGAAGATTTTCCTAAACGCAAGACTAGTGCTAAACTGCTAATGGATTTTGAACCAAACAGCAATGAACACATCCTTCATATTCAATCATTTTTAGATTATAATTTGCATATTCCAAATCGTGCTTTGGAGTGTGCATAATTGCGTTTCATCAATATAGCAACTGTGGGCTAAAGAAGTCAGTGTTGGTGTCAGATCGTGATTTGAGACCAAATAGAATTTTTTTTTAATTTTTATCAACAAATGTTAATTATTAGTGTTTTTTTTAGAAAAATGATTCAAATTCATGACCCTTCTTCCTATCTCTTTTTCCTTTACCACTGAATTAATCTTATAACCACAAGAGTTTACGTTTCAAACTATTATATAAACATCCTCCACAAGACTTTAAAACACCCGAGATTTAAAACACCTTAATGTTTTTCTTTTTCATTTTTTCTGTCTATGGTGCGTATATTACATGGGTATTTACATCGTTAGTTCGAATTGTACCCACAAACTTTCCATATAGTACTAGAGGGGAATTTGACTTGGTAACTAGTTTTATCAGAAAATGAAATAAATACCACAAATATTTTAAACTTCAAACTGGGTCATTCAGCCTTATTGGGCCGCATTTAAATTAATACACGTGGAAGGAGGCTAAAGCCTCCTTTACTCGATATTATTATTATATATTTATATTAAAGCTTATATATTTGATACATGTCCAATACTGTATAGCACCACCACTTTAAATTACGAGAGTCATGAAACAATTGAATGCCAAATAGCGTAATTGTATTCTTTTATGGATTGTTTTCTTAATAATTATGTTCATTTTTCTTTATATAATTTATAGGATCCTTCACGCCCACTACATTTGTTAGAGAAATTGAATTGGTACAATAATTTTGTATATGAAATTATATAATAAAAAATCATAGAGGGAAGAAAGTGACTTATAAGATAGTGAATGTGATTGAATGTCTTTTTTTATTCAGCTTTCTCCACCCCACTTTTCCTTCTAAAAACTCAGCCCCACTTTTCCTTCTAAAAATTCCAAAGCCAGTTTCTTTTTTCCCACCGTTCTTCATCTCACTTTCCCATCTAAATCTTCAATCCTCTATTTGTTGCAGCTATTCTCTTCTGCTCCATTTTCTCATACCAAAATTTTAACTCTCATTTTTCCCGGATACCCTCTTCTGGCCTAATTCGTTATGGCCAAATAAAATGCAGTTGTGTACTGAAAATATATTTTGTAACTTTAGATTTATTTCCGTTGTTTTTTTCTGCAACTTTATTAAGAACATTTCCTAACACATAAATATGATGGAGAGACTAGCAGATTCTATGTATAAGTATCAAATTCTGAGATCTATTATTCACCAAAAAAAATAATTCTGAGATCTATCGTGGTTTTTGCTTCTCAAATGTCGGCTTACTTGATGTTTATATATATATATATATATATATATATATATATATATATATATATATATATATATATTTTAATCGTCCAACATCATTTGTCTCTTCATGCTTTAAATAATTGGCTTCAGTCGAGAAATCTAAGCGACAGAAGCAAGAACATAAAGCATATTTATGTAGGACTATGGTTATATATTGAACTTAATTCCACCACAAAGTGTATTTAGCAGAGATCTAGGGTCCCGCACCAATTTTGTCTTCATTAAGTCCAATATTCTCGATATCATAGTAGGGCTTCAAAACTTTGCCTTCAAATTAAAACAAAGTTGAATTTCTGACCATTTAATCATATATATTCTCATCAAAGCCAACATCTCAAATGGTTTCAATCCAAATATGGGTAAGTAAATTATCGATCACCAAAATAATTAATATTGGTATATTCATCAAGCTATGTAAATAATTTGAGAACAAATATTTATGTTTACAATAACTAGTTGCACTCCTTTCTCAATTTAGATGCATTATGTAACTACTTATTGTTGGGTAATCGTCTACCCTCAAACAAAAACAAAATACGAAAACGTAATCAATCAAACACAGAAGAGTAGAGATAGAAAAGAACACACACAAACTATTTACGTGGGAAACCTTTTTCAACGTGAAGAAGTAAAATTCACGGGACATTGATTCAAAATCAGTCTTTCACTATAATAATAATGGTTACAATGAAACAATCTTTCCTAACCTTTCACTAGAGATTCAATCAATCAATCACCAAGTATGATGATATTCACTCTCTACAAGAGGTTTTACTCAAAATCTCTAGGAGATCTCTCAAAAACCTCATCCCTCTTTTCTGTGCGTATGCTTTGCTACACTGATGTCTCTCTCCTCCATCCAATAAATAACACATTTATAGGAGTGAAGTAGGTTTAAGGTTTCAGCACTTTTTAATGGGCTTAGGTCAACACTTTGGGAAATGAGCCCAATTCAACAACCTTTTTTCAATTTCTTGAGATTTGGGCCAAATATTGAAAAGGAAAATATCCAACACTTATACCACCACAAGAATAGGTGTTTATACCCCCAAATCAACATATAAGAGAAGCAACTTACTTTGAAGGGACTGAGATGATAATCATTTGACCGAGCAATAAAGCCACCCATACATGATTTTCATAATCACGTTATAGGCAGAAAGAATACAATGTTTGCGACTTCTGCTTGAGGTCTAGCTAGCTAGAGCGTTAGCTCTTGCTCAAGACTCGAGCATTCAACTGGCCACTCATGCATGTTGGTAATATATTAAACTCGTTATATTTAATTGATTAACCATAGCTTATGTATTCACCTAGCTAGGGAAACTTATATCCTCTCCTCCTCTCTTTATATAAGCCAAAACAAATAAAAGGAGAACAGACACATTAGAGAGAGGAAGCCAAATGACAGCGAGATAAAGAAAAATTAGAGAAACTTCAAAGAAGAAAGCAAGGGAGGGTCCTCCTGACCTAAAGTTTATTTTTTATATAACATTTTTTTAAAATTACATTATTTATTTATTTATTTTATTCTATTATGATTAATGATTTTATTCTTCAAGTTTTTTTTTGTTTAAACTAAATCCCATAATGTTTTTAATCACTATAATAAATTTATTCATTTGGTTATATTCTTAAACTTTGAAGAATATTGAAATCATTGAATGATTTTCTGCCCATCATTTGTTTCAACCAACAAAACTCCTATAGAGCTAGCTACGCAGGGTTCACATTTTTAAATATGAATTTCATGCCGTGTGAGTTAATTTTATGAACCAATTTAAACGACTTTTGTATTCTAATTTTTATATTAATATCATTAATAATTACTTTACTATTACCATTAGATTTATTTTGTTAAAAAAGAAGAGAAAATATAGGTTCAAATATATTTTAATTGCTGTATATATATATATATATAGTTAATTTTAGTTTTTATTAATCTTTCAATTTTGTAAAAAAACAATAATCTTTCAAAAATTATATAATTTTTTTTATCTTCATAAATTTTTATTTTTATTTTTTAAAATGATCCATATCATTAATTAATGATGTGGCACATATCTGCTTATATCATATTAATTATTATTTTGAAGTAACAGGTAACATGATATATTGAAATGTGTGTATATATATATATACTAGTATACAACCATCAACAAGCGTGATGATGAAGACTGTTTAAAAAAATTTATGAAATATAAAACCAACAAAATTTCTTTATTGAAATTTGAAAGATTAAAACTTCAATTTTACTATGTTTTACAGAAATTTTAAGCATATTTTGGCGAAAAATATATAAGAGGATCACTATGCATGTTAAGATATTTGCAAGCATTCTATCAGTCTATCACAACTACTGAATATATATTAACATATGTAAGAATTTTACCTAATGTGTACCAATTCCTAACGTACTGGAAACTGTCACAACAGCAAAAATGTTTGGGGTGCAAACTCACGATAAAGACAAAATGAAGAGTGAAAGCATACAAGTTTATTTTTTAATTTTGACAGTAACAAAGCATACAAGTTATATCATCACTGTCACATAGTACTAATGAGAAACATGATGTTAAGTGTTAAAATTACTTCTTTTAATATGACTTTTGCTTACTAAAAATTAAACTACGTTAGTATAAAAGTTGTGGGGTTATATTTCAATTTTTTATATTATCAAAACTATATGTCAGTATGATGTACATCATATTATCAATGCAAAGCCACAATGTCCTAACTAATCGTTTTCTGATAAATTAAAACTGTTCTAAGGCAAACACGTGTTACAAGATTTCTTAAGTGGACAATTAATTGCGAACATAATTGACTTCACTTAAGATGAAAAGCAAGCCATATATATGAAATTTTGTATCTCACTCCGCATGCATCAAAGGTACGTTTCAATCGAATTAATGAATTTCTAAAGCTAAAGATTCAAATTAATTATCAGCCTAATAGAAAAAAGTGATATATATATATATATATATATATATATATATATGATTTTGAAATGCGGACATCACCTGAAGTTTGCGATCACCAATATTACAGTTGCAGTGATTTCCGTAGCTACAATTGCTGTCCATTTCTGGAGCTGTTTGTGTAAAGGGAGCGTAGCATAAGCTTCAGACAAATTAATTTCATAATTAACCTTTTTGATTATCAGTCCTTCGTTTTCCCCCCGTTAGGCACAATCTTTGTTAGAAATATTTCAGATCTTAGAGTGATTTTAGTATGGTGAGATAGAAATCAACTGAAACCTCCTTTTAGAAAAAAAGACATGTTTAACTTGTAGTTCTATAATGCACTTGTTTTACCATATACCAATGAATACCTAATGTTTGACAAAATTTCCTCTAACATCTAAATTTTAAATCAAAACTCAAGCATGAGATAACAGTTTACAAGCTATACTCAATATCACACAGCTCGTCTTGCAATATAAGCCGTTTCAAAGTTCGTGGCATAATTCAAGTAAGGGTGAAGGGTGAAAATTGAATGCTAGATTAATTATATATCTTAGAAATCTCAAATACACACGTATATGATAGATAAGAGATTCTCGTGGTAAAATAACCCCATAGACTCTACGTTCAATTACATACACAATGAAGGTAAAACTTGCAAGTAAACAATTAACGCACATTTGTGAATTTTGAAAAGAAAAAAAAAAAAGAAAAAGAAGACAGAAACTGAATCCATTTTATTGCAGAAAAGCTACAAAAGGAATTGGGATAAAGTTCATTTTTGAGTTGCAAGCAAACGATTTTTTCTTCTTCCATCATTTCACAAACAAAGCAACAGAGTCCAAATCATAAAAAGAAAAGGGGACAGTTGCAAATGTAAAATTTGCTAGCAAACTCATCCAAACAAAGTCTATCAAGTTAGAAATATCTAAAAGAGAAATTCTATGGTAGTCTGAGAAATTTAAGGTTTTAGTACTGATATTTTTTTACCAATAGTTAAACGAGCTTCCATTTAAGATAAAAGAACCAAAATAATATTTTTTTAATTAAATATTTATCAAAAATAAATTGTTTCAACAATATTTACAGAAATGAGACTCAGTAACATACTTAGATCAGGCATGTTGCAACACGTCTTGAGGCATGTTACAACACGTCCAATCTAGACGTGTTACAACATACCTGATCCAAGCATATTACACGGTCTTCCATTTCTATAAATATTGTTAAAAAATTCTTTTTTGATAAATATTTAATAAAAAAATATTATTTTAATTATTTTGCCTCCATTTAATTAATCTCTTTCTTTCTTCCTCTCTCTTTTTCACTTCTCAAACTCAAACTCATTCAACTATTAATCCAAAAAATAACCGTACTAAAACTCTCAGATTTTTCTAAGTACCATGCATAGTGTAGCTCTCCATTTAAAATGCATGTTTATGGGTAAATTTCCTGTTATTGTCCAGATTGTGAGGCTATAGCTAGCTCCAACCACAAAGTTAATCAGAACATCTAAATGTTGGAAATGCATTGGAAACTTTCTTTCGCAGCTCAGATAGATCTACGCTGCTGGAATTGTTAACCTGTGAATCAAGGTCAATATGGAAATTACATAACATCAGAGTAAATTTTTAGAATAAGTTAAAAACAAACCCTGAAATACTTCTTAATTACCTCACACTGCACACTCTGGAGAAATCTGCCATTGACTTCTGTTGAAAAGCAACTAACAACTTCAAGTCCTTCTTCAGTCAAAAACTGTAGTAACTTTGAAATTTTAGGCTTTTCCTCTCTGAAGCCACTGGTGATTTCGATTCCCATAATACCATTATTCTCATGGATAGTAAAGTTGCAAGATGTATGCAAGGCCGCATGGTTATTTTCCATATTATTGCAATGATTGGAGAGTTTCTTCAGTTCATCTCTCTTGGCACCAAGTTCTTTGATGTTGTTCTGCATGTGCTTTATGTAATTCACTGCCTCGTTCGTGTGGTCAGATATTGAACGCTTTCCCTGAAAAAACCATCACAATAACCCTAAACAACCCAGAAAACTTTAACCATATCACATAACAAACAAAAAATGGAAAAACAAAAAACGGCTGCTATTGTGTGAATCACAGAAATATAGGAGATTCAATATATTTAGATTCTTATGAAAAAAAATTGTTATTACTAGTAATTAGATGATGGAGTAACCTGATTTCCAAAAGGGTATCCACTAAAATAGAAATAATTGAGTGATTTTAATCAAAGATTTCTACAAGACAGTGTATAGAAAAAGAAGAAAATAACAAACGAACATAAGTTTTTCACACCTTGATGAACTCAAGAGGGAGAAGGGATCTAAGAGAGGCATAGAAGGTAGCCATTTCTTGTCTCCTTTGCCTTTCAATCTCCTTATGAATCATCTTCTTCTTATGTTCGTTAGAGTCATGATTCTTTTTATTTGCCCCATGGAAAAGTTTCTTTGTTGGTTGGCTGCTGCTACTAGTGATGAATTTTTTGTCAGAATCTTTGACATCCAGAGAAGCATAATCATCCAGAATTCGATCTTGGGAGATTTTGTGTTGCTGGTGGTTCTGGTGGTGGGGGCTATTAGAAAACGGGATAACCAGCTCATTGCCTCGTTGTAAAGGAAACATGGTACTCTTAAAACTAAACGAGTGCTCTAAATTATCCTCAATTTTGGATATGGGGGCTGAAGGAGCAGATTCATTTCATTTGGGCAACTATAAGTTACTTCTAGCAAGCTTCCCCACGGGGATCTCACATACCAAAAGATTCCTCTAGAAATTCTCATGTTAATGACACTTTCTTTTGACAATTTTTTGTTAACACACTATTAAATTTATTTTCCAAGTATGACTCACATAATAATGTAATAAAATCATGTTAAAGAAAGAAAAAATGCATTATTACAGGCCCTTGAAAATAATTGATATTGTTTAAAAACACATTCTCACAACATAATTTATGATAAGGAAAGTGATCCACAGGAAAAAAAACGTATTATAAAATGGTGATATGACAAAGAAAGATAGACAAAAAAATTATAAAAAATTTTATAGAAATTCTAAGTAAGAGCTATATAATTATTGAAAAATTAAAATCTAATTGGGGCAATAATTAAAGACATAAAAGTTTTAAAATTATTTTTTTCTCAAAAAATATAATTACAGGTATATTAAATAGTTTTTAAACCAATCCATCATCAAAACCCTTTTTGGTATCGTTACGGGCAAAGTGTACGTAAGAAGTGACCTCATTCGCAGTTTTATATCATAATTATTTGAGGACACTGTTCATAAATGTGACTCCTACCTCTCCCATTAACGTTCACATCTCATATAGACTATAGACTATAAGTTTACAATGATTAATCAAAATAAGTTTAGCAGAAGAGGTTAATTTTACACTAAGTAATATGAATGAAGAAAGATTCATAAAAAAAATAATATATGAATGAAGAATTAAATTTTTTGTAAGCAGAGATGTCTAGTTTAATTGGAATGTGATTGTCTTATTCATTTCATTTGGTTTTCGTATTTAAGTGTTGCCGTTTTCTTTGGTTGAGACTGTGTTTCGTTTAGCCTTATATTTTCGTTAGTAAACAATGGTTGTGTGAAATACCAGTGTATAATTTTATGAAAATGAGTTTCGAATTAATTGAGAAATGAGACATGAGTAAAATTATTTTAAACATTTGTTTTACAAAATGAGATAATATGTAAATCTTATTAATTGTCTTAATGTTTATTGTTACTTTATTTATATATGTACTATAAGGCTATAGACTAATAAAAAATAATTTTAAATCCCCATACAATGTTTTTCTACTAATATTCATACTTTTTTTTAAATAAAGTACTGAATATATTTCTATATTTCTTAAACATTAAATGAATATTTATTTTTTATGTAATATTTTCTTTATAAAGTATGAGTCTTACTCTTAATACCGGTTTTGTTAACAAATTAATAATAATTTTTAAAATTAAAAATCACAATGTAAATCTATTTAAAATCATGGTAAGGGTACTATTTTTTATTTATTAAAACAACTTTACTGTTGGCTTTTTATTCACTGTCCTTAAAACCTTAGTTAGAATATTTCATAAAGTATTAGTAAAAAAATATAAGAAGATATAATATTAAATTATTAAGAATGTGAAGTAAAATTTTGTGCTTCAGTAACACTAAATTATTGAACCATCGCGATCAGCCAATGGCTTATAATTTATTTGATATGTACTTTGACCTAATTTATGTTAGAGAGATGATGTGGTTTTGAGTTTTTTCGGGAAAATAAATTTTGCTTTATGCGCCGTGTGACTTTAGGTAGAATATTAAAAGGAACATCAAACGTATAGAAGAAGGGACCTTGAGATAGAATTTAATTGGGTGTTGCTTCATGTCCTACAAAGCAAATCATTTTTATTTAAAATTTAAATATGTAAGTATCCTTTGAGATGTTATTGAGTTATTCTCTAACCCACTGTTCTTTTTTTCTCATCCCTATCTTTACATTCATGCTTTTAACCCTACTTAGCTCAGACTTCGATGACAAATACTTGCAGGTGGAGAAACAAGAGTTTGTGGAGGAAAATGCTAACATGCATTAATTATATAATATATAATTGAATAATAGTTGAAAAAGTTGTGTGAACATTTTTTTAACAGTAAACCTTATAAGCCAGATTGATGAGATAGAAATTTATATCGAGAAAATCATATGATTTTTTCTCATAGTTTAATTACAGAAGAAAAAATTGAGTGTATACACACACACGTGTATATATATATATATATATATATATATATATATATATATATACAATACTTTTGTCTTTAATATTTTCTATAATATTTTTTCTCAACCTTTTTTCA
Source organism: Glycine tomentella (assembly GCA_007407185.1). Lineage (NCBI taxonomy): Eukaryota > Viridiplantae > Streptophyta > Magnoliopsida > Fabales > Fabaceae > Glycine > Glycine tomentella. The sequence goes on from PYAF01002323.1 coordinate 741,926, forward strand.
TCATATTAATTGTCTTATTACACAGGTTTCTTTCTTTTTATCTTATCTCTTTCCTCTTTTATTCAAAATATTGTATAATAATATTATTCTACTAACATTTTTCTTTGATATTTGTATCTCTCACCTAAATATAACTTCATTTTTATTTCTCGATCTCAAACTTTTGACTAGTAAGGATACCACACCAAACACAATCAAGCAGTACGAGCTGACCTCAACCCTAATATCATTACTCGAAGAGATGTTGGTAATTATATATAAACACCATCGAGAAGTATTCCTATCATCATTACTGAAAGGGACCATTGGTAGCTATGTAAAAGAAAAAAAAAACTAAAACTAAAAAACAAATTACTCGGAGAATGTGTGAGAGAATGCATGAACACAATATTCTTTCTCGATCGTCAATTTTATTTCTTTTAAGTGAAGATCATGTTCTTTAATATATATTTGGTCATGTGGATTTTGACACCAAATAAAAACAAGTTAACAACTAATATAAGAACACTATATTAGTGGTGGCAACGGCTTTATAAATTAAAGTATGGAACAGTATCAACGGGATGATTTCGCTGACATCAGGAATATTTTGTCCCTCAACCTCCTTATGTGACCAAGTTGGGAAATTTAAAGCTATATATGTTTTTAAGTCGACATACATCATATATATATATATATATATATATATATATTATACACTAATTGTTTATTTAGTAAGATAATGATGGTTACTAATAGGGAAGCAGCTTAACTGCTTCTGATCATCCGTTTATAGACAATTATGGGACTATTATGAAATAATTAGTAGTAATTATATATAAGAGAGCTTGGGATAATGTTCATTGCTAACATATTTTGTTCAAACATTGTGGCTCATCACAATAAAATATGGAAATGTAAATTACCCTTTCTTGGTATGTGAGTTTGCTGAGAGTGTATGGTCAAACTTACATTAAGTATAAATTAATTCATATTTATTTATTTATTGAATAAATTAAGTCAGGATTGTTTAGAAAAAATATTAATTAAAAAGCTTTTCTATCATCATCAGCTTTGCTGAATCAACTAAGCTGTGAAATGACCAATTTATCATGATTTAAAATGTGGTAAAGGATTGGATAGCACGTGGTGTCTTTCAGAAAATATATAATCCTTTTATTCGTCTTTTTGTCTATTATATATCAAAACAATAATAAACGTCCAAATCTACAGTTTTCTAAATTGACTTCAAACAAATAGTTGTGACATATATTGTGCTTGGAGTTGGAATCCTAGAGGCGTTACTGACATACAAAGGTACAATGAATAGCAAAAAGTAAATTAAAAAAAAGTAGTAAATTATGGAACAACGCCTACACCAATAATGGTCACCGTGGACCTCGAATAATTATTTGGCGGGATAAAATTTAATGAACATCTCGAAGGTTATGCAACAGAAAAAATATAAGTATAATAAAATTTATAATATAATAAAAATATTAATATACCATTTAAAATAATGAAATATTTATATAATATTATTTTATTTGGCATTTGTACACATGTCACATCTAGATGGACTATTTGATCAAATTAAGTCCATAATTTATTGATTTAAATGAATTTTTTTATATTTTTAAAATGATTGAAAGTATGACATAAAATTATTAAAATTAAAAATATTACTTATTATAATTGATATTCTTTCATTTTGGGACATTACTTTTAACTCTATGTCCAAATGTCATCCAATTTTTGTTATATTATAGAAAAAGAAAAAAGTAAATTTATTATCTCTTTTATAAACAAAATTCGTCCTTATCATTGAACATGTGACAATTGCCTTGTGAATCTTCTTGAATGATAACTTTAAAACAATTATCTTAATATTTTAAGGCTTTTAAACTTTGTTTATCCTTTTTAATAAATTAAAATAACCTTAGGACAACTGTTCTAGTAAATTCTTATCTTAATTTTGTTTATTTTCAATGTAGAAGCAAGAGGATTAAAGTGACACTTGATGTTGGAACCAAAATAAGAAAATCTTGAAAAATCAACAATGTACTTATATAAGCACACCTCATTTGGTGCTTAAACATGACAATTTGAGTCATGCTTAAGCATGGCATATCCTATGCTTAAGCACAAGTTTGTCCAAAGACCAATTGCATCAACAACACTAATGCTTAAGCATGAAATATGTCATGCTTAAGCATTAGTTGTCTATCATGTGATATTTTTAAGGAGACACATGTCAGACCCTATTTAGGACAAAGAACAAAGGTTTTGATGGAATCTTTTTTGCCAATGATCATCCTAGTTTGGCATTAGTACTTGCTAGGAAGTTTTTCCTTGCTTTCCATGGTTTCTCTATCAATTATCCTCATCTTTAATATCATTTTCTTTTCTTTTTCTTATAGCTAAGTAGTTAGTTCACCCTTGGTGGGATTGATTTAGCTGAACCTATCTTTATGTATACATTCTAGTTATTAATCCATGTTTTTTTATTATTAAGTGTTCTATTATATGCTTAATGCTTGCATATACTTGATCATCCCTTGCTTGATTTTGTGATTTAAATAGTCATTGAAAAATATTATATTTGAATCTTGAAATGGAGAAGAACACCTAATAAATTTTGTGAGTTGAGATAAAACAAAATTTGTTAGTCATCTTGTAACTTATGTTCTTAAAACAAGTTACTTGGCTAAACTAATTCAAGAGATTGATAGTTTAGGCAAGGGACTTAGGCTCTTTAATAATTGGGGTTTGAGTATTTTGTGAGTTGATGATAGTAAATGGACCTTGAATTAGATGAGTGACCTTTGCATGTATGAAGGGGTGGTTTGGTGAAATCAACCCCAACACTTTTATTCATTGTTGTTTTATTTTTTTTAATCATATTTCAAGTAGTTGTAAAAAAATACCCAAAAAGAGTGTCTTCTTATTTTATTATTTATTTTTTTGTTTATTTATGTTCTTATTATTTACATTCTCGCAATTCAATTGAATCGATAACCATAGTTAATTAATATTTCTATTTTGTCGAGTATTTCTCGAGTACATGTGAATATGATATTTGGACTTTCATTTAATAGTACTTGTACAACTTGATACTGTTGCCAAGGAGTTAAAAAATGGTCATATTAGATTTAGGAGTGGGTTAATTTCATATTGTTTTAGAAGGGATTAGGGTTTCAAGACAAGGGGAAATTTTGTAGATTCCATGAGAGATGAACTCATTTGCAAACAAAAAGGAGATCGAGGAGATGGCGTGACAACCACACAATGTGGGTATGGTGATTGTCAGATTTTTAGGGTGGTATATCGAACAGAAAAGGGGGTTGGAGAGGCGACGAGATGTACCATCCTTCAATGACCACCACTTTGTGGGAACCACATAGCAAGATTTTTTTATAGGCTTTTATAACCTCTGTGGGATACTCCTTCTCAAATTGGTTTGCTCACGAAAATCCTGGCCAAAGCAAGACCAACATCTTGTACAACTTCTCCTATAATTTGTGCTCATACAACTATGGGATCCTTTTAATGAGGTTCAAATTAAAAAGTTGCTCGAAAGATATTCATTCCTTAGCTGAAACTATTTCCATCATGGTGACATAAAGTCTCACCTTTTCTTTGTTTTTGGGATTTTGAATGGATCGATTTTGACCGATGCTAAAGTGCTCCTTTATTTGTAATGTCTAACTAGAAGGTTAAATTAATGTTCTCTTTCTACATTTAGCATCGACTTTTGACTGATGCTAAAATGCTCTTTTCTTATAATACACTTATAGGAGTTGACAAAAGATAACTCCTTATACTAAAGTTATATGATCACACACTAAACTAGTGCATAATCTCCACAAGAGGCCTTGGACCCCATGTCACAAATTTCAATGAACACAAGCATACACATTTAGTGTATGTTTGTTTATCAATTGGGAGAGACCCAAAGGAATGTTCAACCTAAAGCTTTAAATTCTTACTTTTCACAAAATATGTATTGAAATGTGTGCTCATTCAACCTAATATTAACACAAACATACACTTATTACTTTTAACCTTTAATTTGTATGGTATTTCTAAATACCTTTATAGTACTCCATATTGCTCGTGTATCTTGACTTCTAACAATTTGGACAAAATCTATCATTACTTTGGTCAAGCGACCCGTTAATAAGGATATACAGGCCAATAATAGAGAATGCAATTTCAGTGTCTGACCTACTTTAGACAAATCAGCCCTCTAAACACGGGCAGTGTTGGAAATCCATGTCCAACATTAGTACAGTCATGCATAAGAGCGAATCCCTATCCAAGGCCCTCAAAGATCACAAACTCTAACAATTCCTAAGATTTTTATAATAAATAAAGAAGCCTCAATGACAACAGACCGATATAAATTGCCTTTCCAGCAAAGCAATGAACTACCGTTCAAAAAACAAAACAAAAAAGTCAAACAATGAACTTCTTTGAAGGTTCCTTTCACAACCAAATTAACCAATAAAATCCGAAGAGATGGAAGTGATAATTAGACATGTCATCAGAGGAAGGAGACAATTCAGGTCGAATACAGTCAATGCTTTTTGGATGATGTTTGAGGATTTGAATTGTATATAGTTGGCAGACCACGACAAAACAAAAGGGTTGCTACTTGCTAATTACCAGGTATTTAGGAGTACTAACACCTCACTCAAATATTCTTGTTCTTAATTCGCGTATCTTAATTTCTTTTTATTAATGGTAGTATCCCAAAAGTTTGCTCTCAACGATGTCATAAGAACAGACTACAGTTGACTAATGGAAGTAAAGTCGAAGACGAGATTAAAGACTGAAAAGAAATTTAGATTTTGTATCTTTTTTTTTTTAACCTTTATGATGCTTTAATCCAATTAATTTACTGTTTATATGTCCAGTTTAATATTAGTTTCCTATTAAAATATGTTAAGATAGAAGATTTTGAAGGAAAGTAACAATGGGAATGACTAATGGTTTTAAGTGGTATTTGATTTATTTTTATATTATATATTATTTTGAATTTTAATTGTTATGATTTTATAAATACAAAAACATATTATTTTATATGTATCCTTCTATATTGGCCAAAAGAGATTTCATTGATGATATAACTTGGTGTTTCAACTCCTTTTACATACAAGAGTGATATATATAAGTGGTATTTGATTTATTTTTTACATTATATATTATTTTTAATTTTATTTGTTATGATTTTATAAATACAAAAACATTATTTTATTATTTTATATGTACCTTTCTGTATTGGCCAAAAGAGATTTCTTTGATGATATAACGTGGTGTTTCAACTCCTTTACATACAAGAGTGATATATATATATATATATATCCATTTTTTATTTTAGAACAAACTTAAGTTCTTAATATTGAGCATTCAATTTAATTTTATATTTGTAAATTATTCTTTTCAAATATTAATACTTAAATTTAATTATAATTTTAAATATTGATATGCTATATATCAAACTAAAGATATCATTCCTGTTTATATAAATAAATTTTAAGATTATTGTAATCTCAACAAATCCTTATATAAAGATTATGTTATCCGTTATTAAAATTAAAGACTAAAATACATATATAATCTAAATTTGACGAAGAAACTTTAATTTTTTCTGTCAAAAATTATATTTCCTTCATGAATAGATTGTCAAAATATTCAAGAAAATTTGTTGCCAGTTGCTATATTTACTTGTTTGACTTGGTCTTCGAAAATTCATGTTTAGCTTATATAGTGATCTGACTTAACACAAACAAGATGATAACCAGCATTTGAAGGGCAGTGTTATGGTCAACAGGGTTGTGCTAGCTGGAAACACATTAATTAATGCATGGAACCCAGAAATTATTTTGTTTTCTTCCTAACCTTTGGCGGCATGTTTTTAATATATTTTTAACCTAAGAAAATCTCGTGTAATCTCTCATCTATTAAATAAACGGATATTGGATTGTAAAATAATATAAGTGACACGATTAAAAATTCCGTTAACAACTTGGCAGTAATAGTGAAATGCAAACGTTTTATTGATGTGTTTTGCTTAATGAGACAGACTTATTCAAGCTCAATTTTATTATATTTATATTATAATCGGGAACCTGGGAAATGGGAATCCCTAAGGCGCTTTCCCAGTGAAAGTGATATAGAAAATATAGAAAACGATTGTGGCGATTAGCGAAGATTAATATACAATTCAGTGAGCAAATGACGTGAACACAACCAAATAAAATAAGGGAAGAAAGTTGTATCATACAGTTTGGGAATGAATTGCGCTGAAAAGAAGACAGAAGTAGTTAAGAATGAAGGAAAATGAAAAGTGAAAAGAAATTTATACAATAAGTGAGGTGAAGATGATAATAAAAGAAATATGTGAAAGAAAAAAATGAAAATGACATAAAATAAAAAGTAAAAGGTTGATTATTTTTTTAATCTTTCAATTTATCAAGAAAAACAGATCTTAATTATTTCAAAGTTCAATAAAAAAGAGATTAATTAACATTTTAATGTATGATTATTTTATATAATTTTTTATTTTTAGTCGTTCCAAATATTTTTGATCAATTTTGATTTGTCTTAAATTTTTCAATTTCATTTTTAATTTATCATTAAGTTAATCTTAGATGATGGCATGGCACTCATGCCACATGGATTGATTTGACATGATCGTTAGTTAATTACACGAGTTTGTTTTTGTAAATTTTTAAATTTTTTGACAGCATCAAAACTGCCAAAACTGATAAATATAAAAATGAATTTTATTTTGATTTCTGTTTTTTTCCTAAAAATGTTTGTGAGGTCTTAATCCCTAATATTTTTGTTTGTGTTTTTAATCCCTCTTGTTAATTTAGACTATTATTCTTAATAGTTAATTAATTATTATTTTCACATAATTTGTATTTTTATTTTACAATCATACAAGATTATTTTTCCTCAAAATTTAATGACTTCCTGCAGTAGTAGGTACAATATGCGGACTCAAGAGACAAACAGGTGCAATGTATCACGAGACTCAATAGTCTGTCAATTTGTACTGTTAAATCTAATTTTTTATCGATTCGATGACGTCAATACCACACCCTAAATATATGAAAAGTAACTGCAATCGGTTATACTTTTGAGTCAGATTTTAAAATGCTAACTTCAATAGTAATACTTCTCCCCAGCTGCCAAGAGCCCAAGATAACCAACATAATGCCATTGTTTAAAGTTATGTGTCGTGTGAACAACATAATGCATTACCGTAGCTTTCAGTGAAGTGTTTGAATTCAAAATGTGACATAAACCCAGGTTAGCCTTATATATATAATTTATTAATTATTAAGTTTAACTGTCTAAGTTAATGAGAGGGACTAAAAACACAAAAATATAATTTAAGAATTAAGACCGATCAAAACTTTTTAGGGACTAAAAGTGGGAGTTGAAACAAAATGATAAACTATTTTCATAATTTACTTTTTGATGGTTTTGAAATTGTCAGAAAAATTTTAAAATGTCATATGATGACAGATTATTAATCCACATGACATGTCATGTTATCATTTAATATACCAAATTAATAATAATGATTAAAAAGGGAACAAAAAATCATAGGATCGGAGAACAAAATTAGTGATTTTTTTTAAAGACTAAAATTGGAAACCTATATAAAATGAGGGAATAAAAGGTCAATAAATCCAAAAGTAAATATATATTGTTTATAAGAATTTCACAGTCACATAAGTAGTGGTGTGTTGGTTATGGGTTGTCCATCTAAACCCAAAATTATAGGCATCCTTTTAGGTATTGGTACACGACCTAAATGCTTGTTTTTTCCAACTTATCTATGCTCAGAGTCGTAACCTTTTCCCGAGACTTTCTATAATAACTGGAAATTAATTTTTATTCATTGTTAAAGTTTCCTTCCTCATAACAGACAACAGTAGCAAATTCGCAACAGCTATAGATGCTTTTCACACTATTGTTGGGATGTGCTACATTCTCTTTTTTACTTGAGCATCTCGGAAGTTCATGTGTTCCTAAGTGCTCAGCAAACAAGAAACATGTGGGGGAAATTTTATTTATAGTTTATTCCCATGTTTGTGATGCTTTTGGAAATTGATCCTTGATGTGATATGTAAATGGGACCAAAAGGTTACTTGATGAATCATGAACAACTTCTTGTTGGAGAAATCTACTCGTTCTTTAATCCAATGTTGTTATTTATTGTATTTATTTTGCCCTTTTCCTCTTTCATGTGTGGAAGAAGAATTTTATATAAAACCAAGATATTGAGTTTCTGTGGAGCTTGACAATGCTATAAATGATAACTCACTATTGCGTGCTTCACGTATGAAAAGGAAACTAGCGTAAGAAATTAAATAGACAGTATCTCGCTAATTATTGGAGTCACTAATTAATCACATTTAAAATGTGCAGCGTCATCTTTAACTATGTAGTATTATTTTAAGTTGCAAGTTAATGAACATCTGAAAATGTACGGCATATATTACAATTGTACTATAAATTTATTTTAACAAAACAATAATAATTAAACTCTATTTTATGGTCTGGTGGACAATCGCGAAACTTCCTACCTACTACCAAAAGAAACTTACATAATTATATTTTAACCCAAAAAATACAATTATCATGAGTGAAAAATAATATTAGTGTTTGTGAGTCAGAGCCTATACTAATAGATTTTGATAAGAAGGATATAAAGGATGAGATTTTTATTCTAGTATCACAAGCTCCATAACTGTTTTTTCGTTATTGTTGATTATTCTAATGATAAATGAGTCATTCTTCTGATAAATAAAATAAATGTTAGTAAGATGATGAAGATGATGAAGACCATTAAGATATTGACATTGAAAAATGTCCTTTTTTAAGAGGGCTTATCATCTGGAGATGATTTAACTATAAACGATGTTTTACGCATGAAGAAGGAATTTTTGTCAATCTATCAATTGATCTTAAATTTAAGTGATAATCCCTAAGTCTAAATTTGACAAAATAAATATATTTTTTTCCTAAAAATATAAAAGTGTTTTTGAATTTACTGAAACTATGTTTATGTCTAAAAATGATACAATTCAATTTTTTATGATAAAAATTGTATTAAAATTTTTGCAAAAAAACATACTATTAATTTTGCAGGGATGTTTCTCCAAAAAAATTTAGTATATTTTTATCCTCATAAAATTAAAATATGTTATTTTTTATCCAGGTATGTTTGGATAAATTTAAATATATAATGATGATTTTTCACATTATAATATAATATAAATGTGATATTTTTTTATATTGATTATGTGTATAATTAATGTATGTGATATTTTTTATATTATTTTTATATATAATTGATATAAAAAAGTAATATATATAAATTTGATTGCTTGAATCTTAATTTGAATAAAAAAATATTTTAATTTTATGAAAATGAAAAATAACAATGTAAATTTTATAAAAATTAATGAATTTTAAATATTTTCATGAAAATGAAAAATATATTTTAAATTTGTAAAAATAACCAACTCATTTTAGCCAAATTAAATGGCAATGTAATTGGTTTGAAAACAATACGCACGGGATCTACTGACCTGATCATTATTACTCCAACGTCCTTTGATGCCTTTTGTTAAACAAAGTTGAATTTCAGTTCACTAATCGTGTGAACACAAAAGTGGGTCGAATGATGAAAAATTTTCCATGGTACTATTCTGAATGTCTTAAATATCTTTTTCGAGTGATGTCTGATAATTGTAAAATTAGTGTTTATGTTTAGTTCATAAAACACACAAATTTTGAAGAAAATCCAAACAAACGATTATGACTTCTTGCCATCAATGATTCTCCGTAATTGATCTTTGTATTTTTCACCCAAAGATGCTTTAAGCAACGACGGTTGACCAAAAATATTTATTATATGCAGCCGCTAAGGCAACAGTGAAAACCACGTTTAGCATAAGATATAGTAATATTAATGTTCAGCATCAAGACAAAATATAGAAATGGTTAAATTTTCAAACACTAAGTAGTGTTACTGACTTACTGTTACATTTCCAGGCAATCAGTTCAAGCCACGTTTTGTTTTAATTATTTCTAACAATGAAATGTCAAGACTCATATAATGATATAAAGAAAACTTACTAGGAAAATTTATTTCTCTAATATGAAACAAGGCAAGATTGTCACAATTTTGCTTTTCTCAAAAGAAGAGGACCAATATTATCCCCGGAGGCTTTATTGCGTTTTTTTTTTATTTGTCTTTATTGTGATTTACGTACATGGTTTGCACCACATTGAGAAAACATCCCTCATCTACAACATCCGTACTCACAAATATCATTAATATTGGAGTTTAATTTAAACATTATATACACATAACTTTAAATTCAAACTACATCAAGCACGCACTATAATCTTTATTAACCTCCTGATCACCTCAAATTAATAATATATTTTCCGTGACTTAATTGTATAAAGTAGACTCGAAATAGTACATGCATAGAACTTGCTTCTAAACGTGTTTATGTATATATGATAAGAAAAGAAAAATTAAAATTAAAATAAGTATTAATAAAGGAAAATGTATAAGAAAAAAAAATCTGAGTTGACATATACTTAATTTTCTTTTAATAATATATCATATATCTAGTTTTACACAAAAAATTAATAATGATTTTTTTATTTATTAAAAATTAAATATTTTGTAAAAAAAAATTACTCCTACTTTAATACATTTCTAAATCCATCCCTGATTTTCTTTATTTGTGTAATCATGTGATAGTTATACCTAGGAAATATAATTATATTTTTTAAAAATTATTTAATATTAATAGTGGTGACAACAATGACCTAATGACGATAATGATCCATCACCATTGATTAAGTATATTTTCAAGCAGACTCTTTTAATCTCAATTATTTTTTCTCCTCACAAGCATTGTCATATTATATTCTCTATCCATTTATTTATACGCACACACACATAAGATACGAATCATTACATTGGATTCAATTCCTTTATACATAATCATGCGTGTATGAGCTAGGGCTTCAAATAATTAAGTTATTAGGTTGTTCATTAAAGGTATAATGCTTATTCTACTTAAGGTATGGCCTACCCTAGTTTAGTTAGTAAAACTGTCATGCACAAACTTTTAAAATGTTTCTTTCTGGTATTAGTAGGTTAGCTTGTAAGCTTTTAGAAAAATTTACCAAGCTTGTAGGTTGGTCAATTTATAGAAAATGTTATTTTCAGTGGAAATATTAAAGTTATATGATTATTTTAACAACTAAAATATGACTTTAGTTTGTTTTAATTTATAAAATGCAATGTGTTTTGGTGATTTTGACTGTCCCTAATGTGATAAGCTTGTTAACCCATAGACATATTGGTATGTTTAGTAATAATCTGTTACTGTAAGATTAATTAGAATCTATTAGGCTTTTTCTATAATAGACTTATTAGTCTATTTAAAGTCTTAATATGAAATAAGTATTTTAAAAAAATTAGGATGGACTTACATAAAGTTCAAAGACTTAAGAAAATGCATATAACATGCTAACAAACCAATTTAATTATACAGCAAGTCATATCATACTTAAACATTACCTATTTTCATTTTTAATAAGTGCAACCATGAATGCATGTATAACGGGTGTGTGTTAGTTAACGATATATGATAAATATTAATTAATAATATTAACCAATCTTAGATTTTAAAAACAATATATGATAAATTTAAAATTATTTACTAACATTTTTTTGTGTGTGATATAAAATATGTTAAATAGATTCTCGATGTTAACAGTGAATCCTAAGGATTCAATTTAATCCCTACAGTAAAATCAGTCACATCATTGTCTGTAAAGTAAAAAAAAAACAAAAGTCTGAGTCACTTCAACTAATCAGAGCAAGTAATAATTTGACTCTTAATATTATATTAATTGAAAAAAGTGAAAGAGTTAAAAGTTTATATTAATATAAATAAAATTGATTTAAAATTCTTTATAAATAAAATTAGGAAAAAAATTAAAATTATCAAATTAAGTATTAAATCTGGTTTAAAACTTCTTCTGTATCATTATCAATTACATTTTTTTTGTCGAGTTTTACGTATACCTTCTGTTTCGAAGTTAAATTTTACTCTACCTACCAAAAATTTTACATTAAGTACTAAATAATGAAAATAAATAATAAAGAGTTGATGATTATTCACATTCAAAAGAGAGAGAGAAAACACTGTCCCACCAGAGTTTATTAAGGAAAAGGAAATAAAAATAGGAGCACCGATATGGCAGGTGAGATGGATTCTAATCTTAGATGAGAAGGATTTCAGAATCTTAGCATATCAGGCAGATGAAAAAGTAGTCCTCAAACCCTAACAACCAAATACACTTGATTTTCTTGCTTTCGTATCTTTGCTGCCCCCAAAAAAGATAGCATACACAATGAGGAATCCTGTCCACTAGTTTCAATCTGCTAGCTGATTATTCTCTCCCACTTTAACTAAGTCATATATATGATCATCAGATCTTGTATATGTGATCCTCTGAAGCAGTGATCTTTGTACAAGTCAAATGAGAAATGGAAAGGAGAAAGAGTAGCAAACACTTGCTTGTTGGGGAGAAATAAGATTATAATAAGCTTGCCATGGATGATGAAAACAAGAAGTGGATGCATAAGGAAACTGAAAGACAAAGAAGGCAAGAGATGGGAAAACTCTGCACCACCCTTAGATCGCTTCTTCCTTTAGAATACATTAAGGTAAGCACCTAGACACATCACAATCTGTCTCTTCATTTTGAAACAATTTATTTATTTTTTAATTATTTATTGTTATTTTTTTTTCCTAAACTCTTGTAATGTAAGAGTTATTGAAATTTGAAAGCCACTAGTCATTAGGGGTGCTTTTATTGCATATCTTGATGACCATCCTTAGGGAAAACGCTCAACCTCTGATCATGTGTATGAGGCTATGAATTATATCAACCACCTACAAAGTAAGGTGAAGCAATTGCAAGCAAAGAGGGATGAGTTAGTGAAGGTGTCTAATTTGATGAGTAATATTTGTCCTGAGAATATTGAAAGCTCTAGTACTATTCATCTTCCACCCTTGGTTTCTATTCATCCTTTCCCCGGAGGACTTGAGATTATGTGCAGTTACAGCTTTTTTGGGAAAAGTTTGTTTCCCATGTCAAGAGTGTTGGACATTCTGCTTAAAGAAGGGCTTAACTTGGTTACCACTACTTCAATCAGAAGAGATGACAGATTCATACACACTATACGATCAGAGGTACCATGTCAATTTAATTCTCATTGAGCATGCAGTAATTATAGGGGATATTGATATTGGGATATATGAATGATAAATTTGTTGATTTTTATGATAATTATTATAATATTTATACCAATTATATATAACTTTTAATTGGTTGATAGTATAAAATTTCGTACACTCTGTACATAAAAATTAAACTTTTTTTATTTTCTTTTGCACATAAACTGGTTTAAAGGATCCAATTCATTCGAATATGGCTGGCACTGATTACTCTGAATTGCAAATAAAGCTTATGGAGGTAATATCATCTTCAAGTAAGTAACACAAAATATCTTCTGGTTGAGACAAGAATTTTCGTTCTTACCTTTTTTCTGAATATTCATATTACAGTAATATATCCACTTGCAGGTTTGCAAGAGACTTAGCCTGAACCTGAAAATTGATAATATCTCGGGAAAAATATATTATTTGGAGATGTTTCTGATCGCATATATACTATTAAGAGTGATTTGTAGAGCATTGTACTTGCTATTTATCTTCCATAATTGTTGGTGCAGTACAAACTGTAGCTAGTTGATGATTCCATTTTGTAGAGGTCATTTATCTTTTCATGGAAATTAAACCAAACTCATGGATAAAATTCATGGTCTTGTTCAATGTTTTTGTGTGTACGATTCTGCATTTAGCTCTTACAGTAGTTATTTTTCAATAGCGGCTTCATAAAATTTGAATTTCCTGTGGTATATATAAGGCGCGGCATTACTTACTTTCGCATCATGATGACCATCAAGAATTAGAATGTTGTTCATCCATTATCGTTTCTTCATCTTCAATCCCTGTAATGATTTTTACGATTGATTCTGATACTTATGAAAAAAATTGAATTGGGGAAACGCATAGAGGTTTGTTCATTCTGTCTTGTGGTTTCCATCTTGGTACATTTCCACCCAGTCTTTTAGTCAAACTTTGGTTTCTTATGTTGGAGATCTCACCTTGAGTAGATATGGCCAAACTAATGGAATATAAATCGGAGACAAAACACATCTTGAGCATGGGCATAAAGTTTGTATTGCAGGTCATCCGATAACAACCCTATAACCGATCCCAAGATATGCTCATCAATGACTATTAGGATAGACTCTGATTAATATCCTCTTAATACATTTTTTGTGCAGTCTTTTAGTCAAACTATTGTTTCTCTTCCTCTAAATTGTGGAATCCAAGGTTGACTATGTCAAAAATAGTATATACAAATGAGAGATAATCACTATCTCAACTATAAGTATAAAAAGTTTGTAAGACTTAATATCTGTAGACCATTCTCTAAAAATAAATAATTTGTTTTAAGATATATCCAACAATAATTATTAGGATCTATTTTCAAATTTATATTTTAATTTAATTTAATTTTAAAAGTTAATTTCTAAAAGAAGAGTTGTTTCTCACTTATATATATCATTTTAATCATATCATTTATCAATGTAAAATTTTTAACACGATGTGTTCAAATAATGCGGCTATTGTTATGCTATTTAATTAAATTATATAATATTTAAATTATTATTTAGTTTAATTAACAAGGAAAAAGGATCCCTAAGGTAAACAATCCTTTAGCAGAAATGACTATAGACACATCCATACATCAGTGATGTATCATGAGAATAACCATCTTAAGAAGTGTGCTGTTAAAATTAAGCTATGTAGACTGACTCGTGATTAATAGATGAGTCAGTGGACAGACCATACCCAAATCATATATATGTACACAAAATACAACTATTAAAGAGCCATCATACACGTAAAACCACTGGAGAAATTGTAATCAAGGTAATTAGGCAGCTAGCGAAAGTAATTGAGAATATTATTTAAATTTTGATGTCACATGCATCATGCATGTCGATCTCAGGCTTTGACAATATATCTGTAAACCAAAAATCATAAGTTGAAGTGGCTAAATGTTATTAAAGTGTTACCAATATTGTTTATAAATTACGGAAGCAATTAAGTAAACTTTATAGCTTTTAATTAGTAAGGTAAACTACTATTGTAAAATAATGAAACTTAAAAACGGTTTTAAGAAACTCATACAACTCACAAATTGCAACAGAAGAAACGCTTAATTGAAACAGGCAAATTAAGATTTATAATTATTGAATAAATGTTATGGAGTATACCGATTTGTGAATTTTAATTTCTATGCAAATTTGGTATGAAAAAGTATATATTATTTAATTAATCAGAAATCACAGTACTATGGCTTTTAATGTGGTCACTGTTAAAGTCATTATTTAATAACTTTAAAATTACATCATAGATTCTATAAGTATGACTCAGTTAAAAATACACATTAGTCGAACTCGTGGAAATTCAATTACAACAGAATGCATCCATAGCAAGAGATAATATATAATAAATTTTGAAGTTTTAAAGTGTAACTAAATCTAAAATCAAGAAATAATCTAGTAATCGCAACTTAAAGAACTTAAGTTAGTAAGAATACCTTAAAATTCAGTTGGAGAACCAAATCCTATACGTGATTAAAAAAAATAAATCATTGCAGTTGAGGGATTAATTACGGTTTAAAACTTCTTCGGATCATTGGATTATTTATTCATTCCTCCTTTCCCGTATTTTTCTTGACCGGAGGTATAAGATCAGTTAAACCATAAATATATTGGGTCATTCCCCTTCTCGTTAATTATTGCAGTTGACTAATCGTTAATTCAAACGTGTTGTAGTGATCAAGTGATCAAATGATCTAGTGGAACCAGGTTTTACGAGAATCTAATCAAGTTACTGATTTCTTAGCTAGGTTCTGTCTTACCATGTTGGGTATAGTTGTAGGATCTTTAATTTGTGGCCATGCTAATGCTCTTATTAATAATAGTTGTAGGATTTTTGATGTAGCTCCTAGCTTTATTCACTTTCCTCTATTAGCAGATAGTGCCTCTATGATATGTTCCCTCAAGGGTTTTAGTTGGACGCTCAATTTTTTTGGGATTTTTCACAATTTAAAATTTAGTTCAATACCATTCCCATATGTGATTGCGTTCATATATGGTATATATCCTGGGTCCATTGTGCGACAAAAGACTTGGTCGTGTATCAAAGCAATTATATTTAGCGGATATGAAACCAACATTATCCAATTATTTTATTAATTTGGAATTCCAAAACTCTAGTTCTAACCACTGAATCAGTATCATTATATGAGGGAAGCGAAGATATGACAACTAAGCTAATCTTCGCTGCACTGCTTTAAAGACACTATAATCGACCGCGTCTTCAGTATTTGTGGACTCGTGTCATAAAGTAGTAGTGTCAATGTATGATCCGATAATCATCTATCTCACTAATTAAAGCAAATACATATAAACAAACTAATACGTGTTTTATAATTCAAACAATATCTTCCTTAGTTATTGAGCTTCCTTTTATGTGGTCCAAAAGTAAAATTCTTTTCCAAGATTGAACTTCATTTAGCATGTGATCCTCGTTCAATTCTTATTTTGAAAAAACATTTATAGTTTTGTCCATGTTGCACTAATCATAATTGTGTTGATTATCATATGGCCAAAACACAGCGAAAATAAATTTGGTCCACAGATTGTGAACACTAAATCAGAACCAGATAAGAGTTGCAGGTAGCTAGCTAGTCCCTACTAGTCCACTAGCATGTTAATGGAAGAGTGTCTTAGGCCACCATGCTCTTCCAACCTCCACGTATCTTGGGTTGGGATTGATCCAAAGTAGTAGTATCTCAATGACCTTTATTACTATCTTCATTTGATTATAAGATGAACTGTTCCATATATATCAATCACTATATGATGTGGGGAAGCCTAGGGGTAGGTGGGGATATATACTAAAATAAGCAAAGTCCAAATAATAGTTTTAGTAACCCTAACAAAATCATGGATTTATTGATCATCTCGAATCTTCTTGCAACATCGTCGCTTTAATATGCAGATATATACACATGTTGAAACTCTTAGTTTAATTCATTATTAATAACTCTTAAATAATATGTTTTAAATATTTAATTGTGTTCATGTAAGATCGTTGTAGAAAAATAATGTGCTCCCTGACTTGAATACAGTATCATATGAGTAAAAACTGTTATGTGAAGCCTGTTACATGATGCCTGGATGTATTATAATAGTAACATTTCCATATTTAATTTTGTGAACAATGGACGCTTGTTTGACTACAAAGACTACTCCAAAAAAAAAAATTACAAAGACAAAAAAAGGGCGCTAAATTACAAATACCAAAATCATTTTGTTTTTGAATAAAACCAAAATCATATTTAATCTACTTCTTTCTTTCTTTTGGTTTATAGTGCTTTTATTATATATTCACCAAGAAAAAAAAGTGCTTTTATTATTTGTTTTTTTGGTTAAACGCAGTGCTGATTGGACCTAAAGTAAGCCGAGTTATGGACTTATCCTTTCTCTTTATGCTTGGACAAAAACATAAATCTTTGTTTGGGCCTCCGAGAGTTTGTCAAAGATATACAAAGAACAACAATGCTGGTTGACAATATGAAAAGAAAATGCTGAAGCAAAACTGACCAAAACAACGATGAAGAGAAAGAGCAGTTATATGATGCTAAGATAACCAATCAAATTAGTGAAGCTTCATGATAGGATCTCAGGAACAGAAATGCTAGCAAGCCTTTGAAATCCAACTTATATTGGAGTTAAATCAAGTAAAATAATTGGCTGTATTTAAAAAATAATTTTTTAAAAAAAGAAAGAAAAGAGAGTTTTTTTTTTGTTTTTATATTTTTTTTTCATTTGGATAATTTATAGTAGTAAAATAAAATTAAAAGCATATTTATAATTTCTAGTCCTAGGTTGTCTTCACTTTCCTTCTTATTATTTATTTCCATCTCAATTAGCAAAATTAAAAGCATTAGCCAATCACATATTAATCAATTTAATAACGCAATTGCTCACATCAACTTTCATAAAAGCTGATGAAAGAGTTTAAATTAAAAACTAAGTCTTAAATTATAAATTTTGGAGTTATAAAGCATCTGTTCTTATTGGAGTTGAAGCAGCAAGAGGCCATTAACGTTTCCCAGCCCCTTTGTTTTAGTTAGCATTTCTCTTATCATGAGTTTTTCTCTTGGCCTTTCCCAATATTGAAACCCGAAAAATTTATATTAGTTAGGTGGTGTACTTGTCTTTCTATTTTATAGATGCTGAGAAAAGTTCAACGTTGATGCCTTCTGTGCTTTGTAAACGATATGAGTAGTAGGATTATAAAACGGTACTAAATATATATTTAATTCTCCAAAAGTTTCTTACTGAAATTATTAACATTATATTTTAATTAAAAGAATAAAGACGCGCCAATAAAAGTCATATGTGCCAGTGATACTTGTTAATTAATATACTTTCTGATTCCATCTCTTTTGGAGAAATACAATGGTCAGATCTTTGATATATAAAAAATACTATTTTCTTTTTTATCTTTCCTTGACTAGAAATAAATATCATCCGCTTTCATAATAACATCTAACTACTTTCTTATTGCCATCTAAGCCTTCTCAAAGCAATTAATTTCTACTTTTTACTTTTGTACAAATGGCAATTTATATTTTCAATACCATCCATCATACAAGTTCTTCCAAGAAATGAACTAGAAATGTAGCCGTACGTCATGTGATTTCCTCTTTGAAAGAGAATATAAATGGAATATATCTTCAAACTAATCCATTTTTTATGCCACAGATTTGTGATTGAACATTAATAAGATATAAGAATTAATTTGTTGGGGTTAATTTAAGGATTCTATTTTGCGACATATGCTAGTCCTTAGAAGAAAATTAGAAAGTTAATTAGAATGATAAAAGAACTAAAAGACTTTTAGACCTATGTATAATCTAAATTAGCTAATTTATAAATAATACTACTACTAAAAGATTAAGGGAAACTGGGAAAGGTATAATCTTCATTCCCTGGTGAAAAGCTCCAATAGATGGAGAGGTTGTTTTACAACAAGCGGCTAAAGCCAATAAGGATTGTTTCATTGCTGCTACAAATTAATTTTTAGTAAGGTTTTGGTATGAAAAATTAAAGTCTTTCTAGAATTTTAAACTATAATATAGTTTGCACATCCATTTGTATTTGATCTTATTGCTTTTCATTCTCTCCTAGATTCCCTTTAAATTCTATATATCTCATTATGCAGAAAAATATTCAGATTCTTACTTGCAAGTCAATTTCAACAACATTTATGGCTAGCCAATGTCTATTTTCTCATATATATGTGACTTTTAGTCATAATCGAAAAATATCGTCAAATTATAGATAAATATTTTTAATATATTTTGGCGCGGGCTATATATATTAGTTAACCACCGTATACACAGAAATGTAAGCCCAAACAAGCATTGTTTTAGACCACGAATTTGAAGCTAATCTCTGGTTTTAGTTTTGCCAACTGCATACCCGGATGAACATAACCATTAATTTAAACTTGTGAAACCTGCAATATATATATATATATATATACACACACACACACACATATATTAGGCTCTTGTTTTTGGAGATTCTTAGTGGCAACAAACCAATTTGGATAATAATACCGTTTAATGGGTGACACATGTCTTCAATCATATTGCATATATCCAAAGTTGAAAGGGAAATTTCAATTTGTAACAACTAAAATTTATGATTGTTATAGCTATCAGAAGCACGGATTGATGAAGAGTAGCTCTGGTGGTGGAAGTAGCTAATAAAGCGTAGTATCTATGGAGGAGAAGAAAGGATATTCCAAGTTTGGGTTACAAGAATGGAGAAGAATAAAATGACAAAAATGATAGCGACTAAGGGATAATTACTTCCTGTACATGAAAATGATATGTGGCTATTATATTTGTGAAGGTAAATTTGACATCAAACTAAAATTATAAACTATTCATAAGGAGTATCTTCTTTATGTTTTGGAACAAGACAAAGTGTAATTGACTTTTAATCGTGACCCTATAAGGCTTTATATATATATATATATATATATATATATATACTTTGGCTTTCGTTGGAGCCGAAAGCCATTGTTTTCATATATAATTAAAGAATTACTAATGTGCATCATGTTTCTTATTTTCGAGATGTGGGTTGTTTAGCAAGTTGGCCGTGTGATTTAGGTCTGGTTTGGATTACCTCTAATCTTTATTTATTATTCTCCCTGGTTAATTGCATAGGTTACAGAAAAAATTATAAAAGAAAAATACGATTACTTCCTTTAGTGTGTTGTGCACTGAAGAGAAGTACCCCACATATAATTATTGAGACAAATTCTTCGTTCACTCTAGTTCCCATGTACACTATTGACAAATACCTTCAAGAATGCAATTTAGTTATACTATATTTTTACATAATTGAATAATATTATTAAATATTTGAGTAATATCAATCTCATTTCATATTCTTACAGCTATTTGTATAATAATAAAAGAGATAAAAATATAAGGTTAATTAGTTAATAATAGATATGATGTGAAAAGATTAAAAAAATTATAAAAATATCATAAGAATATGAAATAATTAATTAAAAATATTATTATTCTTCATAATTAAGGATCAGAATCTTAATAATTTAGTTAATATTCAATTCTTGTTATTTCATCATTTTAGTACAAAATTATATTTCGATGTTAAAAAGCCGTCACATCACTTTGTTAATATTCAATATTGATGTTTGTCACTTCACTTTTTTCTCATATCAGTTAACATCTTATATAATATGCGGTGGCAAAATTATAATACAGATATAATATAATTTTATTGAGTACTCTATATAACACAACACAATGTGTGTGTATATATATAGATATATATTTAAAAAACACAATATATATGTGTGTATAAAATTTAAAATAGAATAAGAAAAGCAAACCAAAATTCTACGCTTAACGGTTACTTCTTCAATTCAATAATATGAATGGGCTACAGCTAATAGTGCTTGATTAAGACATTCTTGTCAACCGAAAGAAACCAATTTTTTTAAAGGCTGAATTGAAAATCTACTTAGTTTACACCCAACATGGAATCCATCTCCATGGTCAATTTTTAGCCGTTGATCAACAGTGGGGATGGCAGTGACAGCGTCACATTCCATCGATTAAAAATTATCCAAATCAAGTTCTAATTGTCCACAATTTATCCAACATGTAATCTAGAATAATTGGTCTATTGTTAAAATAAAGCTCTCAAGAGAGTTTATTTGCTTATCCCATCAGTGTAATATAAAATGTGTGACATTTCCAATGAAAAAGTAAGCTTAACAAAAGCTAGCAAACAATAGCATAGGCCATAATTTAAGGCATATAATATATACATAGCTTGCGTTTCCACCATTATATTAACCTTGACTAGCTTCCAAGATAGCCCCTTTTTGATATGATAACTCCTCTTTTGTTTCTTCTTTGCATTTACCGGTTGACTTTAATTTGCTTCTTTCTTGCAGGATTTGAGCCTATATTTTTATTTTCTTCTTCAATCCCTCAAACCCTTCCAACTTTTTCATCTTCTGTCAACGTGAACTAAGATTCTACAGATTCTTCCGAGAAAGAATGCACTTGAAACAATACTGTTGTTTCCTCAAAGATGAAGGGCAAAGCAAAATACAGTATGATTTTCATCAAACTTATACCTGCTTAATTTTCATGCCCAGAAATTCGTGATTTATTGGTATTAATTTTATTTTTCTCCCTATGTTATACATGTGTTTGTGTTTTAACTTTTAATTTTTATTCTCTTATACTAGGGTTGCCAACATGAAGAACAATAGGGATTATCCATGGGAAATGTACACGTTGAAGGAGTTGCTTCGTGCAACAAACAACTTTCATCACGATAATAAGATTGGAGAGGGTGGATTTGGAAGTGTTTATTTTGGTCGAACAAGCAAAGGCGTTCAGGCAATTATATATTCATATATATATATATATATATATATATATATATATTATCTTTTATAAATTCCCAATTTGAACTTATTTATAAATATTTGTCATAAAGTTTAAGCATGTGTGGTACGTACATTATTTTTTGCATGCACAATTTGTTAAATTTGCATGTCTAATAAATGGAATTTGCAGATTGCAGTGAAGCGGTTGAAGACAATGACTGCAAAGGCAGAGATGGAGTTTGCAGTGGAAGTGGAAGTATTAGGAAGAGTGAGGCATAAAAATTTGTTGGGATTGAGGGGATTCTATGCAGGAGGAGATGAAAGGTTGATCGTGTATGATTACATGCCTAACCATAGCTTGCTCACCCATTTGCATGGTCCACTTGCTAAGGAATGTCAACTAGATTGGCCTAGAAGAATGAGCATAGCAATTGGAACTGCTGAAGGTTTAGCGTAAGTACTGTACCTTCCCCTCTATATATATTCCTCTAAAATCCATAATCTTTTCTGCCTAATAGTTTCATGTTATGGTTGAAAATTCCCCAATGAAAAAACAAGATATATATAAGAAATTAATAAAATGACAATATCCATTAAACAATTTAAGTAGTTTGGTTTTAAATTATGGTCGTAGCAATAATTATAGTTGCATAACGATTAGCAAAATGGCAGACAAATATAAATAGCTTGTGAACCACAACTTAAAACTGAGTTTGAGAAGAAATTATTAGGTGGTATGGTCTATGTTAATTTCCATATGACACATATAGCTGTGTTATTCGTTCTTTTTCTTTGACTGAAAAAATGTGTTATGTAGAGATTAATCATGTATGTCGGGTGACTAGTTAGTTGACAATTTGAGAATAGGCCAATTCAAGTCTTCTAACATAAAAGAATGAGTTTGTCTTTTAGTTTTAGCTTGAGAATTGCACCTTTGTCCAAAAAGTCCATGGAGTAATGCACTCCAAATTATATACACTTTACTTTTCAATTTTTGTTGATGGGAGACTTCTTTATTTTCTAATAACAATAAGCTTGTGTTTAAGGATTATTTGGAGATAAAAATAACTGCTTCCATTTGGAAATACAACAAAATTTAGATATAATTCCTTAAGTATTTTTTTTTTATTATTATCCTATAAGAATTCAGAGTTTTATATAAAAAATTTGCATAATAAGAATTTGGATTAAAGGTTAATATAGGTTCCTCAAATTAAAATTTTCCAATTCTAATTGGAAAATAGTGCAAGAAAAATCTAAAGAATTGTATTTGATTTTCTCCCTGAAAATATTCCCTTTTTCCGTGCATCATTAAGATTAATATTTAAATTATTAAACTTTGTCAATCTATTTCCTTTTGGAAAAGGTATCTGCACCATGAATCAACTCCTCACATCATACACAGAGATATTAAGGCAAGCAATGTTCTTCTAGACCCTGAATTTCAAGCCAAGGTTGCTGATTTTGGTTTTGCAAAGCTGGTACCAGATGGTGTGACCCATCTTACCACAAAAGTTAAAGGCACCCTAGGATATTTGGCACCAGAATACGCCATGTGGGGGAAGGTTTCTGAGAGCTGTGATGTTTACAGCTTTGGGATTTTACTTTTGGAGATTATTAGTGCCAAGAAACCAATAGAGAAATTCCCTGGAGGAGTGAAAAGGGACATTGTTCAATGGGTCACACCATATGTCAACAAAGGCCTCTTTAACACCATTGTTGATCCAAAGTTGAAGGGGAAATTTGATTTGGAGCAATTGAAAAATGTTACCACCATAGCTCTTAGATGCACCGATAGTAGTGCGGATAAGAGGCCTAGCATGAAAGAGGTGGTGGATTGGCTCAAGAATGGTGTAGGGAACACTTAATTAGGAGAAGATTTTGAGTATCAAAGAATGGAGACGAAGAAAATGACAAGAATGATACTGTGACAGGAGACTTATGTGAAACAGTCTAAGAAGTTAAAAAAATCACCCAGTGATATGTATAAAGTTATATTAATTTGTTTGTTTTTTTTATTTTGGTTTATTTGTGAAATGAGACTGACATTTATTTATATTTGAGAAAAATTAAGGTATCTTTACGGCAGTAATGACCTTTCTGATGTTGCTCTATGTAGGTAGCTACCATTAAAATCATACGACGACTAGGTCTTCTAGTCTAGAATTATTGGGGCTATAAGTTTATATACGCAGTTCTATATATGATATTTTTTATGTTGTTAGGGGCCACAACTCATTTAATTCTACCGGAATGGATCTTCTTGAGCATTTTATTTATTTAATATTTTATTTGGAGAAAGGGTTACGAGAGAGAGAAAAAAAAAATCATTGGTGTTTTGGATGAGGGATAGGGTGCATTGAACTTAATGTTAAGAAGGAATTTGAGACTTAATGCTTGAAGGGATCTGAGAATAACATTATGTTAATTAAGAAGATTAAATAATACTTTTTGGTCACTCTATGTTAAGAAGATAGTGCTTAGGTCATTAACCAGATACTTGATCAACACTTTATTGAATTGGCAGTTGGGGACGCAGGAACTATAAAATAACTTTCCAAGAAAAACGTTCTATTATTTTACGGATAGTGAAACTATTTAGCAAACAATTCAACATCGTAAGTTAATATGCTCTATATCTAATGGTTTTAAGCATTCATAAAAATATTAGATTCGTTGATAAGAGAAATAAATGTAATATCAGCACTTAGTGATTTCCCCGTAATATTTTTGAACTCCACCTAGTCTTGGACCTCGGCTATATATCGTCCTTCAACCTAGGATCAGGATTGGCCCTACCTTCACTAGTCTTCGATCGAGTTGGAAAATGTTTTGTGAATAATAAAATAGGACGATAGAAAGTGCTTGAAGTAGGGGTTGAGTTTTTGCAACGGGCCAGTGTAATAGCCCATAATTTGATCAGTTTAATTTAGTGGTCCACAAGCTCAAATATACGTAAAAAAAAAGGGATTTCTTTGTTAAAATATCTAATTATTAATTGTGTAGAATGCATAAATTATTATAAATTTTTTAACATTATTTTTTATCGACCATTATGTCAAATTCTTTGATAATATTACAAGATAATGGCTTATTGATGTCATTTTTACAATATTTAAATTGTTATTTGACAACAAAAGATTAAAAAATTAAAAAGAGATTAAAATCAAAATAGTTATTAAAAAAAACGATTACACGTAACAAATGATGATATTATATAAAAAAAAAAAAAAAAACAGAAAAGTATCTCTCCGTGACTGTCTCTGTCTGTGCGTACATATATACTATCATATGATGAAAGAGTAGGCACAGAGTGTAGGTGAAGACGAAGCAGCCGGCCTAAGAAGGGTAGGTCTTAGGAGTAAAGTGAGAGAGAGAAAGAGTTCCTGAATTCTCATATGCCATTCATTTCATTCTGTGTTTTCTATAGCTAACGGTTTTAGAAATGCAAGGAATACAGAGAAAAACAAGAAAAGTGAAGGGTTGGGTCAGAGATTGTTTAGTTTACATTTGTACATATGTTATATGTATGAATGTGCATGGGTCTGAGCAAGTATATATGATACATATAGAGATACAGCTCCAGGGTTTGCAGCAGCTTTATGGGAAACTAGAAAGGGAGAGATGGGATGTAGCAGTCACGAGTTGGTCCTAGTGCTACTACTGGAATGGATGCTAATAGGGATGGATCAAAACCCGAAATTCATGTTGATCCAGTGACTACAATAACACCATGTCCGTGCAACAGAATTTGATGTAACTTGTCGGGGCTAGCTTAAAGTGCCTCTCAATTGCATTCATTAATATACCTCCATCACCCTGCCTCTTTATTTTTTACTGCATAAAATAATAATTACTTCTTTTTATTACTTTTTCTAATAATTTTTTTACTTATAAAAAATATTATAACTATTTTTCACAAAAACTTCATATAACAGGATATGACCATAAATGCGATCTAAAATAAATTTTAAGTATCTTATTAATATTAATGATAAATAATTTTTTTATTGATAAACTTAAAGTTTGAGTTTTAATTATTTTATTTTTGGACTAACCATATAACAAAACCACTGTCCTTTGTTGTTTATGTAGCACTGTATTCTCTGCAGCCAACATCTAGACCATTACTCACAGTCTCTTTTTTAATTATTCTGTGTTAACTAATTAATGGTTGAGATTTTGTTTCATATTGACTGCACAAAAAATTTGTTAGAGAGGACCAAAATATTTTATCTTTCATAAATAATTTTATTTAAGCTGAATACGACTATTATGCACCATAAAAATTTTCTGTTAAATATTTAATATAATTATCTGCATTAATCACTACTTAAATTCAATATTATTTATTAAGTTTAAATAATTTTGTGTCAATTAATTCATATTCTATGTACCGTAATTATGACACATACTACTAATACATATTTTATCATAATTTTACCAAATTTTCATTTTAAGCTTTAATTTTATGAAACATGTTAATACTTTTTGACATAAACTCAATGAGTGTAATTAAGTTTGTAACTCAAGTTGAGTTTTTGAAAAAATATATGGATTTGATTCTTACATAATATATCATTGGAAAGAGACGAACAACTTTAAATATATTGAAATCTCATATATTAATTTTATAAATAATCTAAAAAGTTGAAACTTATGAAATATCTGGAAATCTCACCAAAATATGAAAGACTTTAACTAAGATGGTTACCAAACTTTTTGACATCAAATAATTAGCAAAAAATATTATTTTTATATAAAATTATAGTCTAATTCAAAATTTTATATAATTGAGAATTAAAGTCACCTCACTTATAATCTGAAACAAAAACGGTTGGAAGTCCTCTTGCATTAAGCTTACTGGCATTTCTTAATTGTATGTACGACATGCATCCTATGATGTCTCTCTCAACATAGAGCTTATCATTAGGAACGCCAGCTATATAAATATGAATGAGCAAAGCTAGAGAAGCTCATGACTACATATATAATTACAATACTCTGTGCAAAATCTTTGTATAGATTTTACGATAAAAGGAACACATCATGAATGTCCAGCCTTGCAGGAATGGACACTCTCATCTTTTACCTACCAACAACTTTTATTGGGTCAACTTGACTTCTGGACATTCTATACCTAGCTCTTTTACTGAACCGGAAATTTTCTTAGATGTGGTCCTTGTTTTAAGTTGTAAGTCCTTTTCGTTATATAGTTAGTGTTGGAGTTACAAGTGTGACAGTTAGATTAATAAATCAAATTCAATCTTCACTATTATGAATTTACGATCTTATGTGCAGGACTAACTTCACATATGGTGTGTGATTCTGATCTGAAAATCAATGGACACTTGTATCTTTCATTGCTCAACTAATTTAAGGTTGATATAGTTTAGCAATAATGAGTCTGATTACCATGTTATCAAACACTTCAAAACAATATGGAGTGGATCTTTTTATGGTATAGACTACTACAGGTATATACCTTTTAGAGTAGGTAATTATGTTTAAGTTGAATAAGATTATTATAAATGATGAAATTCTTTTTTTGAGTATTTAATGTAACTACATATTTAAAGTTAAATTTATGATTGTTGATTAAGTTGAAACAATCTCGTATACCAATTGATTGATGTACTTAATGGTGTTTGATAACTTGTGAAAGATTTATATTTATTGTAAAATCAAGTTCAAAACAATACAAAATGCAATTATTTATGATTGTCGATTAAGTTGAAACAATTTCGTATACCAATTGATTCATGTACTCGATGGTTAACTCGTGGAAGATCTGCATTTATTGTAAAACCACGTTCAAAACAATACAAAATGCAATTATTTATTACTCTAAGTACAATCAATGTTACCAAACACACTAGGATATAAGTTACCAACTGTGAGGCGGGGGACGTAATCCTGTAAGGTTAATTCATCTTTAAAATAAGAAATTGGATATTCCATGAGGCATAAGAACTTAGTTATCAAAAGTCATTTACATCATCGTCACCCTTTTTTAACTTATTGCCATGACGCAATTATTAACAGCCTCATCTTGTTCATATCCACCAAGTCAGTTTAGTGGGGAGTTTGGGTAGTTTACAATTTACATGAGGTCTTAAGATCAAATTTCATTGTCGCTATTCTACACACAAAATCTTCTTATTCATTATCACCAAGTTATGTTTGCCGCCATTACTTTCTTTCTTTTTTAACTTGTTTTTAAATTTTTTCTTTGTATGTGGACAAATGGCTTAGTAGCAACTAACATTTTTAAATTCATAGCACGGATCTTCCTTTCAATTTTTCGTTTCAAGTTGTTGCCTCTCATTCGTGCCAACTTTTTTTTTCTTGTGAAGTTTGTAGAGTCTTTTGATTTGAACTATCTCTTCATCGATCTTTACTCATTTGTACTCCTTCATTATCTTCCTTTTGGTACGATTAATGTTGATGTTGCTTTGAGAGTGAATCTTTTTCTTACTGATTTTTCACTCGGCACTATACTAACAAAAGTACTTATAAAGATTACCTCTCAAGTCATCATAGGACATGGATTTAAGATCCTATCCTTTTTGGGTTTGAAGCCACCTTTAATTTTTATGTTTTCAAGAAGCTTCTTAAGATTTTCCTTACTAATTCTCTATCCGTGTACACCTTTCTTAAGAGCATCAAGTGTACAAACTAGCATATCAACTTTTGTCTTATATACTAGCATATCAATTTTTGTTTCTTTTACTTTATCGGTGCCTTCTGATGCTATTTCTAACTTGTCCTCCTATGTTAGCTTTGATTGTTTGGCACCTTGAAATTTTTAACAGAATAAAAGATACTATTTGCTTTTGCATTTTGTTTCTTTTTTTCCATATCTTGATTATAAGTTAATTCCTTTTTGGACTTATATTACTTCTCCACCAACTATATTCTTTGGAATGTTTTGTCTATTATTGATCACAAAGCAAAGTTTCTAATCTTCATGTTGTCTTAATGTCCATTATTTTTGGTATTCAAACTCCAGAGAAATCCAAACGAGCTGATCATAATCAAAAGGGGAAGCAGAGAAGACTAAAAAAAGAACATGCAAGAATTTTAATTACCATTGCGTGGAGGGCCCTCGGCGTTAATTTTTTTATTATTACCCTTCTCATGAACCTCACTGTCGGTCTCGAATTGAAGTTGGATCTTTCAAGGACTTCACATTATAACAAGGACCACCCTCTACAACTTGCCAAAATGCGTAGGAGAATCAAAACTACTTAAACAGAGTTCTCATCACAAACTAGACATCTTCGAATCATAAAATCATAAAACTAGACACACAGCCTGAGTTAACCAAAATTGAATCAGAAAAGGAAAGACAACTCAATTGATATGGTAGAACTGTACTAACAGGAGCTAGATAGAAGTCACAAATCAATGAAAGAATTCAGAGTGACCAACTTGATTAAGAGAAGTAAACACTAACATTTGCAAAAGATGGTTTTAAATTAAATACCTAAAACGAACTGTCCTACTAATAAGAGTTGACACATCTGATCGAGTTTTCTACTCATAAAAACTATGACTTGAGCTCGACTCTCATATTAATCATTGATAAATGATATGTAAATTCTTCTAAATTCTCAGTGAAGTTGGTGGTCTTCCTTGACCTTGCAATTGTAAAGGAGCATTTCTTCCCCTAATCTATTTAAAAAAAAAAAAAAACTGTCCAACGAAATTTGGCCATTTGTGTTAGACTAATTTGAGGCATCCTCAACCACAAATAAAAGATTTACAAAAATAATGATAAGAAATAAAATTTACTATAGAAGAGTGTGTGGACAAGACCAGAGCTTTAAAATCAGAGGTAGCCTTCTATATAGAACACAAGCAGCAACACAAGAAAATGGAAATGTGCACCTGATTCACTTTAGTCATCCTCTGCTGTTAATCCATTTAAATAATTTTGCCTATCAGAACAATGTGTCTAGCCACATTTCATATATATATGTATCATTTCCCTATTCAATTGGATTAATGATGATGAATCAACCGGTGCAGCTGCAATGTCTTTCATATATCATTGGATCAGCTTGGTGGCACATGAGCGTGGAATTGGACAATTGGTCAAGCAATTTTGATTCACTTGGAAGTGATTTTATCTTGTAATGTAATGCTTAACTCTCTGGCTATAGTGTGTGTAGTTTGAAGTTGTCGATTTTATGGTTCTGTCAAGAACATTTACTTTGGTCTTTTCTATGGTGAGGGTAATGCAGTTAGTCCTAATGCATCCTATTTTGTATGGATTTATGTGAGGGGTGTTCAGTTTCAATTGTTATTTTGTAATACTTTTGTACCAACAATATTTGTGTAAGCTGGTCTTCAGTACTCCTTGTGATGAATTGGCCTTCTCTTAATAAAATTATATTAGTTTAAAAGAAATGTATATTCAAATGTCATCTTAAAATAATGACAAAACATGTTCTCATCTCTATTTTTAACAACTTCAATTGAAATGTATATCTCTTGTCACCATTTCCTTCTCTAACATTTAAAATAAATTTTAATTCACCATTTTATTTTTTAAAGATCTTAAACATAATTAGTAAATGCAAATTTTGATATAATTTTTGTGAAATCGAATGGATAAACACGCGAGAGAATTTCACTAATGAGTCGTGAGCAACTATATAAGTGAATTTGACATCATATTTTAACTTAAAATCTTAATTATGGATTTTTTCTAACTTATATGGTGTTCAACCTTCTTATTCCTATCCGATGTGGGACTTCACTGTACAACAATCTCTCTTTTAAGTGTGAGTCTCTTCCACATAATAGTTTTCACCTTAAACGGATGTCATATTTAATCCACGAGTATCTAATGATGATCCTTTAGAGCTTAATCATGGCTACCTCGCCCACTTGACCATTGCAGTCAACATGCACTAGTACCTTACGTCGCTACAATACTTGTGAAACTCATTGTCTAGCCTCTATGCATGAACTCATCTACTAAGAAGACTTACGATTCAAGGAATCCCAATGTCCATGGATCCAACGCCTTCATTTTACTCATCCAAGCCAGTCACCAAATTGAACCATCAACTCTAGTACCTTGCATCGCTACAATACTTGTGAAACTCAATGTTTAGCCTCCATGCATGAACTCATCTCCTAGAAAGACTTACGATTCAAGGGATCCCAATGTCCATGGATCCAACGCCTTCATTTTACCTATTCAAGTCAGTCACCAATTCGACCCATCAGCTTTGTGGCATGAGCAAATTATATAATCATAATAATATTTGTTTCTTATACAAATATGAAAATTAAACTAATCAAATATTATTTTTTTGTCTTTCCATCATCATTGCCATCCTAATACATTTCCTATTTAGTAAACATTAACCCATCTGCTGCCTAAAAAAGCCATGAAGCTCTTTAATCTAAAAACAATATAAGTATAGGGTTTCTAGTAAATTGGGTGGAAGTAGCACTCAACCATTCAAACTAATGTTTAATATATACTTGTGGGCTAGCCTTCTAGCTTTTCCATCAAAGATGTATACTATTATATTTTATTCTGGTTTCCCATCCTTTATGATCAATTCTATAATTAGGAGCAACAAGTTATTCTAATCCGAATCAAATCACTTTGATGATAAAAGAAGTAAAATCTGGTTGGATTACACCCTTGATTTTAGAAGTACAGAATACACATGAAATATTTTCTCAAATGAGATTATAAAAAGAAACAATTATTTCTTGAGGCTAACTATATTACTCTCTTAAGAAAGACACTGAAATCCATTTTTAAAATAATAAGGCTTACTTATATTTTTTCCCCAAAAATTTTATAATGTAGCGAATTTAGTCTCCAAAATTTTGTTTTGACCAATTTTGTCATCCAATTTATAATATATCATGAATTTTGTCCTCACTTAGAAAAAGAGTAATGCTATATAGCACGAAGAATTTAAGTACGAAACACACGAATTTGTAACATGTAATTATTTCTCATAAAATTATAATTGAAATGATAAAAGAAAGATAAATCACCAAATTTTGATTCTATATCCCGCTAATCGTGGGAGACTTCCTATCTCCCACAAAACCTAAAGAAACCATCTCAGCAATTTCTGATTTTTTTGTTTATGAAATAGCCATTCTAATCGCTTGAAAATTTTTCTGACTTTGAAAATCTTCTTACATTGCTCTTGCCCTAAACATTATGTCATTGGACCGCAACTGTGAAAGATGACCGCAAGACTTGAAACAAGTCTTATATTGGAATTGTAACAAATGAAGAAAAAGAAAACTAAAAGCAATGGAAAAGCGCAAAATAAGAAGAATAGCGTCGATGTGTAATTGAAGCCAGCTATTCGTGTTTGCAATACAAAATTTCATTCGTACTGTTAAGCATTTTTCCTTAGAAAAATTGTCATAATTAAGATTTTGTGACGACTTTTCTTTTAAACAATACATTTTGAGATTCGAATTTAGATTCTATCTGTTTGTTTTGTTGCAAATTCCTTCCTTCGAAGTTGAGTATTTTTGTGAGGATTTTGTTATGTGGGAACAAAATTTACAATGTTTTGTAAATTTTGGGACAAAAAAAAACCAAGACAAAATTTACAACATAAAACCATACAAGCAAAATTAATAGTTGCATACAAGTGTTTTCAACATTTATAGAAAACATTAGTATTCATTTTATATTTAAAATATATAACAATAATAAATATAAAAAATAGATTTGTGTTATGAATGCGTGTTTTTGAAGTAAGAAATTTTTTTTTCAATAATATGAACACTTTACATGTATCTACATTGAGACCAATCTTTATTATCAACTCTTGATGAATGAAACTCTACATAGCAAACATTTTTTCTACTTTTCAGGTCTAAAATTAGACTTGAAATTTTCTAGTTTGTTCCTGATACACTTTATTCTTAAGTAGATGCTTTTATTTATAATGTTAAATAAATATGAATTTGGGTATTTTCAAAAAAGAGATATTTTATTTAAAATAATTTCATATCTCTTTATCTTTATATTTGAAAATAAAAAAAAAATTATCCCATATCTTTTAATCTTAAGAAGCTTTTCTGATAATAAGACAAATATTTTTCGAATAATCACATGACTAATTATGATAACTAATCACATATGTAATAATAGAATCTTATTCTTTTTTCATGGACAACTTCTACATTTATAAAATAATATTCTTTATTTATATTAATTATATTCTTGGTGCTAGCAAAGAATATAATAATATTTTACTAAAATATTTATTTGATTAAATTAAATTCTCTAATTTAATTATCAAATAAATTATTTTCTTTTGCAAAGATTAGAACACTCGTTTGTGTATGACCATGTAGGTTCAATACTAAATTGATAGTAAATTAATAATAAATAATTTACTAACCAATGTAAAGTGTGTCTAGCAACACTCCTTAAAAGTATAGATAGTATGTAGTAACATCTTTTATCTTCAGGAACCAATAGAAGAATAATGAAGCATTTTTTTCCATCATTTGCAGCTCAAGGTTAACTCTAGAGTACATTATTATTGTCAAACTCTAATAAGTTAACACATTATATTTAATCAATGAATGATTTAAGAAATTCTTTGTTTTTTTCATTCAATTGTCCTTACCAAGGTATTAATTCTATCATAGAGTTCAAACTCATTACTTATAATTGATATATTCTTTCTAGATTAATCATTAATTATATAAGTATTTAATCATATCAAATATTCATTCAACTAGTGTCTTAAAACATTGGATGTCTGAAATTAAAATATAACAAATAACTTATTGATTACTATGATAATCTCAAGTCAAAGGAAATTATTATATTTCTTCTTGAAAACTTTCTATTGACATAT
>PYAF01002323.1:776112-789027 GCA_007407185.1 Glycine tomentella
TCACATATACATCATTTATATATACAATTTAATAAATAAGATATATTAATCTTTATTCAATAAAGACGATTACATATATTGATATATTCAAATTATTGATGTCTTATTCATAATAATCTTATGATCAAGAATAATTTAGATTAAAATTATAAAGAATTTGATTCTTATTATCATAATCTTTATTATTATAATAAATCTTTAATTTTAATAAAAAATTTGTTAAATTAATAATTTAATAAAATAATAAATATATATATGATAATAAAATAAAAAACAATTATTTATTAAAATTAATAAAATGACACACATTTATTCCTAACAAAGAATACAGTTGAGCCAAATAAAAAATGTATTGTGACAATACTAATAAATTAAATAAACATGTAATAAGAGACAAATGGTATATATAAAAAAAATAATTCAAAAAGTAATGATTAATGGTAGAAAAAGGTGCCTAGTCTCTGGCAAGGCTCACGTATTCAAGCTTTTGCAGTTCAAAGCCAGGTAGGGGCTAAATTCAGGATCCAAGAACAGTAATTGACTAATTAGTGTTTGCATATTTCGCTTTTGAGTTCATGCCATACTCCTCCAGTGGGTTTAATGTTGCTGAAATAACCCATAACCCATTGTCTGTGAAGTACATGACAAATACTTCTTCATAACTAGGGCCCCTACAAATACGATCACAGAGAGAGAGAGAGAGAGAGAGAGTTCCTATTGTGAATTTTGTTTCTGATGATGGTTTTGGTGTGCTCACTATGTATTAGCTCTGCGCCGACCTGCCACTGGTTGGTAATTTAGACCCAATTAACTTCCTTTTCTATTGGCTTTAATTTTGAATTGAGAAAGAGAAATGACAATTATGGCACCAACAATTTTAATTAAAAATAATAATGCACTATATAGTTATAGCATATATTTCAATTTTCACATGTGGTGCATCGTTGTTTGTTAGTGTTAGCTTAGCCTTCTCAGCTATAACTGAATGAGTCGTATAGATGCAATAATTCAGCAGAGAAATTCGTAGAAAACCCCTACCTAGTATTGTACTGCCAACAAACATAAAGTTGTTTTGCTAATGGGTTTTAAATCTTCAACTCTTCTAATTTTTATTCCTTTTCACTCAGAAACTTTGACAAGAAAAGTTGGTATTGTCTCCTAACAATGTTCCATTCTTTGTGTAAATTTATAAACGACAATATGTATATTCATGTGTTTGGGTGCAGTGCAAGTCTTGAAACAAAAGAGAATGAAAATACAAAGAAGTAGTGTAGCCATTAAATGAACAAAGAAGTAGTGTTTTTTGAAAAATAAAATAGAAGTATAGGTAAGTCGGGTCCTAAAAAATCACCAGGATGAACAGGAACAAATCTAAAAAAATCTTTAAAAAATTGTTTATATAAAAAATATTATAATATTTTGTAAATTACATAAACATATGATAAAAAAATCTGAATTATTTAAGTTTTTATAAATTACACTCAGGTAATGGTATGTGTTTGTGTCCTGATTTATTATTTGTGTTTAATATTAGAGGAGTGAAACAGAAAAAAAATAAAAAGAATCTTCGAAACAAAAATTTGGTTTGGAGATTTGATTAGGTGTAGGAAGATATTAGTACTTACGACATTTGCCATAGGACGATTATATCCAATTAATTAAACATTAAGGTAAACATATATAATTAATTACTCTTGTATGCAACTTGTGTTTAACGTTGCACGCGTTAGAAAAATCATTATTAAAATTGTATTGATAAATGTTAAAGGGTTAAACTTAGATACATTATTTCAAAATAAAACATTTTTCATGTTTATTTTTTGGAATATCATTTTAAGAAAAATTAAATTTAAAATATCCTAAATTTTTATTTTTATTATTATAAAAAAAATTGAATCTACATGTGTATCCAATCAATTTTTCTTATAACTATAAAAAATTATAAATTATTTAAATTCATCTCATTTTCATATCTATCTTAATAGTGAATTTTCCAAGTCCAAAGTATACTTTAAAAAATATAGTATACTCGTAATTATTAATTAGAAAATTAAGAATTATGATAAAATCTCTCACACACATACATATAAAATAAATATAATAATTAATTTATCTTAATAATTAATTTTGATAATTGTTATTATATTTTATCCTCTAAAATACATCCTTACCTAAACTAAATGCATTTCATAAGTCATAATAGACTCGTAAATCACTTGGATTGCGAATGTTAACATGCAGTCATGTATATCACTATCACAAAATAAATTAAAAAAAATTGTATTTGTATTAGCAAGACAATACAGTAACAAAACATGAAACACCTGAGGAGAAAACGACAAATTAACAAAAAAGTGACAGCACTTGTTCTTTTATTTTTGACAAGCACTTAGTCTTATTCTTAATTATTATTAAAAATCTTGGAAAAGAGACAAACATGTCGAAATCATTGTGTTATATCTCCGTATCTCAAAGTAATTACACGATCAAATCAATCACAAAGAACCCTAAGGACAAATTCCGTTGCAATCAAGTGGCAGCTGGGGGAAATACATATATTACACATAATACATGATATTAAACACAGTTAATTTTCAATATATTAATTGCTATTGTTCCGTTAGTAACAAATAAAAATTTCCAATTGAGATGCTGTTATTGGATCTAATTTTTTCTTTTTTCTTCTTAAAATATTTATATGAAAAAAATATTTTAGAAAAGAATATCACAATGTTTGAAAAAAAAATAACACAATAGACGTAAATGCATGTACTTTGTGAAGGAAATAGAGAGTTAACTAATCATGGGGAATGTCTCCGAGATTCATGACTAAAATCGTAACTGTTCATTGTCATGATCTTTGAACCGAACATTCAATTGAAATTGAGCGTCCATTACTCTTTAATAGATCTTACAGTTAATCCCACTCATCATTTCTGGAATAACTATCAAAATATCAATGCAACGAACCCCTCGTCTGCCATTTTTGCTGCTGAGGGAAAATTAAATCTTTATAGCTTTTGCTAGGTAAATTTGCCCCCGCTATTTTTTAAGAAATAAACCTAAAAAAAAGAGGATAAACTTGAAAAAAAGAAAGTTGCAGCAAAATATAAAAAGTTATTTAATAATTACAAATATTTTATAAAATATATTTAATAATTTTCACACCATGTGGCATATGATATAATAGGAAGAAGAAAAAAAAAACTTTATAAAATTTTTGAGGATTATGTTAAGTGAGGCAAAATAAAGTTTCACGACTTGGAATGACAAAAGAAAAGAAAACAATTACCCTTGGGATATTGACAGCCTGGCAAGTAAAACTCACTATGAGCTGGGTATAGGTTTTTAATTTGACACCTGCAGGCAAAGTAACAAAATTCTGTTTTAGCCATTTATAAACAAGACAAACATGAGTATTAGGGTAGTAGCACTCTTAGTTACTCGATAAGTAAGGGAATTTTATTAACATATATTGAGCTTATGATGCTAAATTTGTTTTAAGCATATTTTTTAAATATATCGAATGTATTTATTTTACACCCTTTTTATTTTCGAAAGCATGCTCAACTCCAATTTTTTTCGCGGGAAGTTGATATTACTTTCTTCTTGTATTTTAGATTTTAGATATTTTAGTTTATTTTAGTGTAATCATGAGAGTTGTGATATGGTACTCACGTAATTTCCCTTACATTGGTCGGTCCATTTTTTGGGATCAGCCCATGAATAAAGGAAAATAAAATAAGGGGAAAATGAAAAAATATAATAGCATATAAGAAAAAAAATAATGAGATATAAAAAGTAAAAAAGAATATAAGGAAAAAAAATACACAAGAAAATATCGAAACGCGTTCTTGGAAGACATTTGCCCACAAAAATTTGTAGAAGTGAGATGTAAAAAGGCCATGTCCTTGCAATTGTTGAAGTTAGAAATTGACAAAGTGTGCTAAGTGGGGTTTGAACCTATAATTCCGTACTCAAGCCCCAACGCAATTAATACTAGGACAATTGACTTCTTTCAAAATTGAAATAGTTGAAGCCAAACTCCATTTTTGTTTGAGGTATAAAATTGAAAGAGATGGTGATGAATTCCACAAAATCATTTTTTTATAAATGTCGACAATCAAACAAATTCTTCTAAATATTTTTAATGTGTTTGGATATAAGATTTCAAATGTATGTTTTGAAACAAACATAATATTTACAAAAATATCGCTATCTTTATTCAAGTACAAGAGAAGGTTCTTTTGCTAATAATAATATTATTATAAGTATCCAATAGTGAATTATTCATAACATTACTATATCCTTCCTATTGCACTGGCCGATTTCTAGTTTTGCTAAAGCACCTGTTGTTCTAGTTGATTATCCACTCTTTCTGAGTGAGATTTCTGTTATATATTACCGTGCTATTTTTATCCATTGAATTTATATAAAATCACGCACATCATATTTTCAATTTAAATTCAAACACACACCTAATAGGATAAAGAGCTAAGTTTGTGCTTAATTGTTCAATCGATGTCTCCATGTCATTGTTTTTCTTTCTTATTTTTCCAGTCATTTCATAAGGAGCTTTTTTTTGAACAAGCAAAAGACCAAGATGATACCCAAAAAGTAGCAAGGCAGCAGTACTTGCTTGAAAATAAAGAAAGGCCTAAAAATAGAAGGGAGACAGGTGGAAGGCAAGGACTTGCCAAGGCCAACGGAAAAAAAAATTATTTAAAGAAAGAAAAAAATGGAAGAAAAATAGGACAGAGCCAAAATTGTCATAAGGCAAAGTCTCTCATTGGAGCAGAGCCATCGATTCGTGAAGTCTCCATCTCACTCTCTAAAACCCCGAAAACAAACAACACTCACTAATTAATCCCATCTTTCCCAAAAACCACACTCACACACACTCAGTCTCCACGCCCTCACTCTGCGCGGGAACATGCTCTCTCTCGCTCTCTCTCTCTCTCTTTCTTACTTCTCAAACATCATAAAACGCATAACAAACTAACATTCAATGATGTTACTTAACTAATAACTCCACCCCAAAACAGAAAATAAATGTAAAAGTCCAAAAGGAAAAAAAAAAAAAGAAAAGAGAAAAAGAGAAAAACAATGTTAAAATTCTTAGAGCCGCGTTTTTCAGAAGTAGTACAATCATGACACCCCCTCTCTAATCATGCACTTATACTACTACACTGCACCCCTCTCTCTTTCTCTCTCCTACTTGACAAGAATGACACATCAAACAAAAATACAAAATACAACGGTGCTGCTTCTTCTTCACTTAATTGAAATTATCAAAGGGTTAATAATAATTATAAAAAAAAAGGAGAATAGAAAGGAAAAAAGAAAAAAAAAACACACAAAGCGAACCGTCTCATTCACGGTAGTTCCCACACACTCTCTTGACTTTTTAGTTTTTTCTCCTTTCTGTTGCTACTTTTCATCGTTTCGGATGTTTGCTTTTGCTTGCTGCGATCCTCTCTACTTTGTGACTTTCCCTTTCGAAGATATGGCAGAAGTGCCATCATCCATCTATCAAGCCAACAAGCGCCATTCAAAACCCTTTTGAGAGAACATGTCATAGCCACAACCCCAACAAATAGAAAAAACAAGCACCCCCCAATTTAAAACCTCACTTTAACCCAACAACACTACCTAGTTCAACTCCAATGCAAACATAGCAACACTACTACTACTACTACTACACTTGTTTTCGGTTCCTAACTTCCCCTTCCTTGTGTCTGCCTCATTCTCTCATCAAAAACCCTTCTTTGATAGGGCCCATTACTCCATAATGGGCGACAAGGGAGACACAACCAAGAAACAACAATCTCAACAGCAGCAACCTCAATCTCACCACCACCATCAACAACAGCAACAAACACAACAGCAAATTTCATCTTCTCCCAAAGCCCCACATGAGGAACCCATCACAGAAATTAGGCCAATCCACCACCACCACCACCAACAACTTTCACCAGTTGTGGTTGCAACTGGAGCACCCCCTTTCATTCCAAGTCCTTTATATGTTTCAAGTGGTGCAAGTTCCTCACCCTTTGAGCCTCAGTTTGAGTCACTGAACCCAAAGAGACCCAGATACAGTGGACAATGGAAGCAGCTCCTACCTTCTCCTCCTGCACAACAAAAACAGTCCCAAATGGCCATGCTTCCCACCTCAGAATCAAGCCCTTCACCCACTACACACACTTCATCAAACCCACTACAACAACAACAACAACAACCACCACCCCAAACACAAACAGCTTCTTCATCAGACACTTCCTCGTCTCCAACACACTCTCTCCCATTGCTCTCAGGAGAAGGGACCAAGCAAGAGGGAGAGCAAATTCACCAGCAACTCAGAAAAGGGAAATACGTGAGCCCAGTTTGGAAGCCCAACGAGATGCTGTGGTTAGCAAGAGCTTGGAAGGAACAATACCAAGGTGGTGGTGGATCTGATTGTTCTTCAAGAGCAGAACAACAACAACAAGCGGAATTGGGAATCACAAGAGGGAAAACTAGGGCTGATAAAGATAAAGAAGTGGCTGAGTTTCTCAAGAGGCATGGGGTGAATAGAGATGCTAAAACTGCAGGTACTAAATGGGATAACATGTTGGGAGAGTTCAGGAAAGTGTACGAATGGGAAAGAGGGGGTGAGAGGGAACAAATTGGGAAGAGTTATTTCAGGCTTTCGCCATATGAGAGAAAGTTGCATAGACTCCCAGCTTCTTTTGATGAAGATGTTTTTGAAGAGCTTGCACAGTTCATGGGGTCCAGAATGAGATCCTCTCATGGCAGAGCTGTTTCCCCTTTTGTGTCAGGAGATGAAGCTAGAACAGCTCTTGCTGCTACAAGAGCACTTCCACCACCTCCTCGACCTTTCAAAGATGATGAAACCCAAACCCCTCCTTCAGGTTTGTAGTTTGAAGCATGAAAATGGGAAAACTTATGATATGATCTTACTTTTTATTGAGCTCCCCCAGTTTCCCTTCATCTCACTAATCTTCAATGCACTTGGCTAACGTAATTCCAGACACAGTAAAGTTTCTGTTTTTAATTTCTTCTTTAAGTTTTTGACTTTCCTTTTTACGGAATGCACGGTAGTTTTGATACATTCATGAAGAAGGGCAAAGGAACAGTATAATTTACTGTGATTCTCTGACCGTTATAACTATAAGCACTGTTTCTAACCCTTCTAGGGAAGAATAATGCATTAGAAAGTGAGAAATGAAAACGTAATCAAAGTTCCAAGCTCTTTTTTTTTTTTTTTTTTTTAAAAAAAAAAAGTTAACCTTACTTGTCGTCATTGTTGCAGCTAGGACAAAGCAATTGGCTTTGACAAGTGGGGATGAACCTTTCTTTCATGGCTCAAGAGGGGGTTTATTAGGGTTAGACACTCTCTTAGACGTTACAGGTTCTTCTTCTTCATCCAAAGAACTCCGAAGAATTGGGAAGATAAGAATGATATGGGAGGAATCAGTGAGTTTGTGGGCAGAAGAAGGTGAAGTCCATAGAGGGAGAGTGAAGATTCAATCTTCAAGCTTTCTGCACGCAGACGAACTCACTTGCTTCGATGATGCCATGGTGCCATGCCCCATGGAATATTTCGAAGATGGTCCACTGAAGGGTTTCTCTGTGGACAGATTCGTTTCGGCTCAGCAAGTCAAAGTTCTTGGCAGAAGAAAGTCTTCTCCAGCCTCAGATTCTTCTTCTGCTGGTGCCAAACCAAACCTAGCTGTTTCCTCAAACTATGTTGCCTCGTTTTACATGTTCTAGGATTCTATCTCACTGTGCCATTGTCTCTCTTTCCCAGGTTTTGCTGAAAGAGTTCAACTTCCCTCCAAAGCCCTTCCCATAAGATGTGAGTCTCTTTGACAGTGGTCACTGCCCTCGTTCTTTGATATTAGCTAGTATTTTGATGTATTGAACTTTGGCTAAAACATTTCACTATTGAACTTTGTAATTATCGATCACTCATTTTTCAAATTTTTTTTAATAGCATCCATCTTGAAAAATTATTTCTAATTTAACATTTGTTTCATAAGGCATTAAAAGATCAATGTAAAATATCGTGGAAAAATTATATTATTTTTTCACTCGTCTATTTATAGTGCTCATTCAAATATGTTGCTCAAATTATTATTGAATAAATGCATGCACTTCTTATTTAATTACAAATTGTTACATGTATGATTAATTATTATTTAGATGAAGATCTATAATAAATCTAGTAGCATTTGGATTCTCTGCACTCAGTTCTTCACGCATTCAACAATTCAGAACCTTCAAAATGAAGATGGATAAATAAAAACACTACTTTATTTCTATTGATAATAATAAAAAAATCACCATTAGTTGATAATCTAAAAAGTTGAAATAAATCTATAAGTGACACCAAACACTTTGAAGCAGCTTGTATAATACTATAATGCATTATTGTTGTTCCAAGTTTGGTAGAATTACTTATTTTTGCGTTATTATTGATGTGCAGCAATTGCTACATTGGATTTCCGAGACCCAACAGATTACTACATGGAATACCTCCTACGTGCGTCCCCGCAAAGCCTCCCAAGCCTCTTGGAGCTTAAGCGGCACTTGCAAGAACCCCCACCCGAAGACCTACGTTTCCCTCTCCGAAGAGACGTGTACGAGGATCTTCCTCAAGGGAAGGAACTCTTCTTCACGACAACACCCGAACCCTTGGACTGCAGAGCCATCATGTTCGAAATTGTGGGCCCCATCATCCGCCCCTCCCCCAACCCTACGTCATCCAGCCGCGACTCCTTCATCCCCCTCTGGGACGATTGCATCAACCGCGTCATCCAAAAATTCTGCCCCGAAAATCTCACCCTAATCCGAAAACCCACGTCACCAACAGCTACGGAATCTACGAATTTATTATTACAAGACCAATGGCCGAACATAACAGGTTTTGTCAACAACTATTGCTTATGGAGAGGCGAAGAAACGCACCAGTTTAAAGAGTCGCAGCCAAATCCATCAACCACGTTAGTTGCTAAATTACTATGGACCTACATGGATTTACCCTACATACTCGGATACTATGCAGTCGCCAATACGGTGACGTTTTGCGCGATGAGTAGGTCCCAAGAAGGAATAATCAACCGCACTGATTTACTAG
Source organism: Glycine tomentella (assembly GCA_007407185.1). Taxonomy (NCBI): domain Eukaryota; kingdom Viridiplantae; phylum Streptophyta; class Magnoliopsida; order Fabales; family Fabaceae; genus Glycine; species Glycine tomentella. The sequence goes on from PYAF01002323.1 coordinate 785,252, forward strand.
AACTGAATTTAACCACCCCAACGGAAAGGTTAAAATCTTTAGTTCCGTGTTTTCGGATCGGGTTGTTGTTACCGTTGCTGAGTAAGCGTTGCAGTAGTATTATAAGTAAAAGCAAGGGCTTTGCATACAGTGATTTTGAGAGGGTTTGTTACGGTAACGGGGTGGTGACGGAGGTGACGCCGAACACTTGCACCAGGGTGTTTGCGGAAAAGAGAAAGTGGATGGCGGTTAAGGAGGTTTATGAGATACTCGATCATAGGATTCCGCATGCGGAGGTTTTGGTTGGGGTATCGGAGAGGGAACTGGGGTTGTCGTTTAAGCCGAGGGGGTGTGGTGTGAGGCCGAGGAACAGCGAGGAGCTGGTGGAGGCGTTGAAGTACGTGACGAAGGCTTTGGTGGCGCTGCACGACTTGTCGTTTATGCATAGGGACTTGAAATGGGAGAAGGTGATGAGAAGGATAGATAGTAGGGAGGAGGAGTGGTTTGTGTGCGGCTTTGATGAGGCGGCGGGGGCGCCGGAGCTGAAGGGGTGGCGCGTGGCGGGCACGCGTGAGGGGCACGCGCCGGAGATGGAGAGAGGGCTGCATGGGGTGAAGGTGGATGTGTGGGGGGTGGGGAACTTGATAAGGACGTGTGGGTTGGGAGGGGTGCCCAAGATGCTCAGGGAGTTGCAGAGTCGGTGCATGGAGCAGAACCCGGAGCAGAGGCCCACGGCGGCGGACTGCTACCACCACCTGCTGCAGTTGCAGTCGTCGCTGTCAGCAGCCACCGCCGCCGCCGGGGGAGTCATCATGATGTGACTGATGATGGTTGATGGGAGGGGGGTTAATGTTGGGGATGGATGAGTCGTTGAGAATAATGTTCGGGTGGGCTTTTTTTTTTTTTTTTTTTTTAATGTAACTTTTGGCATTGGAGATTGTTGAATTGAGAAATTGAAAAGGGGGAAATGTGATTTTTTTCGAATAATGTTTTTTTGGTATGGATATTTTATTATTATTTTGTTCTGGCTAAATTTAGAGGAGTAATTACTTACTAGATTTATTATAATATAAACTTTTTGGTTATAAATTATGTATAACTAAAATTCATCATAATTGCGGATATGGTGGATAATCTTAATTAACACTAAAATTCATCAGAACTCATAAGAATTTTGAAGTTAAGATGAACAATTTTAATTGTAAAATAATTATTTTGATTTTTTATAATTTTTTTAGAAAGATATATTGGAATTGAATTCAGAGATAAATTAAGGATATTATAGATAAAAAGTGACAGATGGTGACAATGGAAAAAGAAAAAATGACTTGAAATAGTTAGAGGAAAGAAATTAATATTATGACTAGTGTATTAATGAAAATAAAAGAGAAACTATTAGGAGATGTTTGAAAGACTGAGCAGAGTAAAAATTCCTGTAGGCAACGTTTTTAGGATATCATAAAAATATATAACAAATAAGTAATTTTTGAAATAAAGAGGTAACCAATTATTGGATGCATGAGTGAAGTATATTTTAGAGATATAATAATTATTTTTTTTTTAATGTGAATGTGAAGAGTGATTAAGGTAGGGGCCATGGCAGCACAAGGGGTCCTAATCCATGATATAAGAGATTGGAGTTGGGAATGGAATTGGCGGCTGATGGTGGCCTGTGAAGTAAGTTTCAGAAAATCAAATCCTAGAATTTAAAACTCTGGTATGTGGGAAGTGCAGTGCAGCAGTGTTTTTCAGTTTTGGATTGGTACTTCTCCTAATTGAGGTGAGGCAAGCATTGTTTGCTAGCATCACAGCTTGTGTTATTCAAATATTTATCGTGGTTAATTAGGTGAGAACCTTGATCTTTCATCAACCCCCTTTTTTTTTATCCGCCTTATTATATACTTCTTTTTTACTGAAACATAAGAAAAAAATTGTATCATATCTATAAAAATTTAATTATTATTTAATTTTGATAATTTTAATCAAAAATTTATTTATTTTCTAAATTATTCCTTACATTAATTACATAGAATAAAAACTAAGAAGATTATTCAGAATAAATCTCTAATTAAATGAATAATATTTTAGACATCAATACTATGTTAAATACAAAATAATTCGTTAAAATTTACCTATTCTAACATATTATATTTTTTCCTTATATTTCAAAGGTAAGATATGATAATGTTCATCTAGTTTTGGGCTTCTTTAATGAACAAGTAATGAAAATTATGAAATCTGAACTTATCAGGATTTTGGATTTTCTTTTTGTTAGATGAACTAACCTTGAATATAGTGGATTTCTAGAAATGTATTATTTGATTACAAGTTTTGAATTTGTTGAAATTTACTTATGAACTTTTGCATTGTATAAAACTTGTTTGAAAATTTAGGAAAAGTAGTTCGATGGCAAAATAAAGTTCTAACAATAATGTTTGATATGTTTCAATATTTAACTATAAATTCGCTTCAAAAAAATATTTAACTACAAATTAAAATGTCATGAAAATTATTACTCAGAGTCAAAGTAAACTTACTACTTTATGCCGAATAATCCACCTAGGAACGAGCAAAATGATTATATTCAATCACTTGCTAAAACAAGATATTACACTTTTAAACTTTTGAAAAAGAAGATACAAAAGTACTTAACCGTATTTATAACATACAATAATAAAATTGTGGCTAAATTGTTGTCCGGTCGATGAAACTTTGTACCTTGAAAATTGAAAGCAAAGTACATCTCTAAAGCTTTTCTTAATGATCTATAAATGATAATGGTTGTTGGCTTGGCTCATCAATTAAAGCCGAAAAAGCTATAATATACTTTTCGATAAAATATTACTACTACTTCATAAGTTAGTGCTGATGTTTGGTATAAAAAAAATTAGTGCAAATGACACTACTTGTTTAATGTTGATACACACATTAAATATAAAATAAGAATAGCTAATAACCGTAAAATATTATTATACTTAAACTAAAATATTTTATTTAATATTCTATTTTTTAATAATTTACTATTGTAATTAGTGTTATAAAAATTGGATTGATTGTTGACTTGATCAAAATACTAAGATATTAGACCACTAATAAATCAATGAATTAGTAATTGAATTGTATAAATCAATAAAAATGAGTAGTATATATTTTATTTATGTGATAAGTATACTAATTAATTAATCATATGGTCCAGTGATAAGTTGATTTACTCATGGATGTGACATTTTTATTGTATTTTATATATTGGCAAAACCAATTCACCGTGTCAATGGCATATTCAATTCTATGAGCAACTCAAACCAGTATCGATTTTTCAGTCTAACCAGTCAGACTATACGTTCCGTACGAGCTAATTTTTACAATTATGATATAATTGTTAAATAGAGATATTGATAGAATTAAATAACGATAATTTGAATTTATAAAATATTATTTTCTTCTTGTCATATCACTTATCTTTTTTTTAAGAGAGATCATTCATCTTATATTATATAGGGATGATAATGTATATCCAAATCTTAGGAGTATTGTAATATAAGTTAATTAGTTTCAATGTATTTTTTGTTTGTAAGTCTTAAAGAATATTATCACATAATGTAGAAGTTTTTAATGATTATATTAAATGATTAAAATATTAGTTAAAAATGATTTGTTGGATAATTATATTTATAATATTTTTTATGACTTATGTCTGAATTATTTTGGATTATATTTGAATGATTTTAATGTTATGTTTGAATTTAAAAGTGAATTTTCAATTTAGTTGTAGTATTTTTTAATAAACACTTTTTTTT
>PYAF01002323.1:789127-812974 GCA_007407185.1 Glycine tomentella
CATAATACTACCTTCATCCCATTTCATTAATTGTTTAAAGTTAATGAACACACACATTAAGAAATATTTTATAGAAGTAAAAAAGAATGGTATTTGGATTAAGATATCCTTATTTAATACTTTCATATTTGATGCCTACAGTATTAATAGTGAATATAAAATAAAGATATATTTAAGAAAAAGTATTAATTAGACTTTAAAATTCTAGAACAACAATTATTTAAAAAAAAAACAGATGGCTAAAACAACTAAAGATTTGGAATGGAGAGAGTATTACACTTATGAATCGATCTCTTTGGGTTAAATAAGTTTTGAATTTTTGGTGAATTTTATTTTTTAATACCTAACCAAAATTCTTAGCATTTTTTATTCCTATATTTTTTCTTTTGCTAACAGTTTAGTTTGCATTTTCAAGTAATAATATTAATTAATGTTGTAGTAGTTACCTTACAACTCAAAATCAATGACTTGTTATGGCATAAAAAAACAGATGTAATAGAAGAATCCTAGAAAAGATCTTTTCAAAGACAATTTGGCTTAAAAGGTTTAATTCTAGAAAAAGATCCCTCCACTCTCTATCGTATGCGAATCAATATTAGTATGGGTAACCCTAAGTTCAAAATTCTATTCAAAGACAATTTGGCTTAAAAGGTTTAATTAGATCCAAATTAGAATTAAAACTCAAGAAAACAGTGTTAGAGTTTTTATTTTTTTACAACAAGGTGGTAGAGTTTGAGTTGCTCATGGAAGTTAGAGTGGCTTACGAGCATGAACTGGATCCCACGAATGTGAGAAATGTATGACCATCCGATTTTCACTCTTTCTTCCATTTTTTAAGTGTGTCAGACTTTAGCTTTAGGTATGGTTTGGTACATGCAAAAGAAAGGGGAGAGGAAGGAAGAGGAGGGAGAGAGTGAGTTGGTGATTGGTTGAGCATGAGAGAGAGAGAGAGAGAGAGAGAGAGAGAGAGGAAATTTTTGGAAAAAGTGATGGAACCCACTGCTGCATATTTTCACTCACATGTGAGAAGACTTGTGGAAAAATTTGACATTTTTTCTTCATTGTGTAAAAAAATATATACTATTCTTGAAAGGATAAAAGGATATTTTTATAAATTTTATAAATTTATTTTTATTTTATTTCTCTTCAATTAAATTATTTTTATTTTATTTGTTATCTATTTCTCTTCTCTCATTTTCTCTCCCCACAACCATTTTAGTCATAGAGGTCCACAAGCTTCTTTCTTCTAGAATTAATGATTTTAAGTCCAAAAGCTGACCCTAAAACCCTGAACATACCAAAAGCGTAATCGATTCCACAAATATTTGCAAAATCGCAAATTAAAATACATAGTTATTAAGTCTTAAATGTCAAAATATGTAATTTATTCTAAGTAAAATGACATGGCTGAATGGTACGAAAGGCAAGTAGCAATTAATTATGCATTTTGAAAACGTAATATTTTATTGGTGAGTACCGATCTAATCCTGTTATGTCTTCGAAAAGAAAAAAAGTTTGATAAACAACCATTAATTTATATAATACCAAGAAAGAAAAATAAAAATAAGAAAAAAACTAGGCATGATAAGTTTTTTTATGCGACAAAAAGAGAAAATAAAAAAAATAAAAGATATTAATAAAGTATTTAAAATTAAAAAATATTTATGTATCATTATTATACACATTTAGATATTAACTTTCACCAATTCCATTGTCTTTTTACTTTTTCTACACGGATCTTAATTGGTGACTCCAATTTCCATTGTTCCACGGATCTTAATTGGTAACTCACTCCATTACTTCTTTGTTTTTGTTTTTTTTTTCCTTTTTAACAAAAAAAATAGTGGTTTGGAGATGGGTGTTGCCTGTTGTTTCGGTACACTTAATTTATGTATGAAAACTATAGACGTGCTCCCTTATTTAGTCCCAGGTTATAGCTTCTTTAGCATTTTGTTTAACTTAAAATTAAGATGTTCTTACCTAGATCTGTATGATGTGAATTATATGAAATCTTATAACTATGTTGGTGACATGTTTTATTTAAGTAGGCTGTTTCTTTTTTTCTTTCATTACCAAAAAAATAGAATACGACATGCATGAGGTTATCCAGAGTATTAATTTTACATCAAATTTGAAGAAAACTTGTAAAATAAAGTCTGAAAAAAGTAAACATTTCATAAAATTGCGACGACAAGCATTCGAACCTATGTAAAAATAATTACACTTCTGAAAAGAGACAATCTCAATAAAGGTTTCATGATGAGACTTATAACCATATTTGGGACGGATTACGATTGTGGCAGCGATTTTTAATTCAAATTTTGTTGTTCTGGATTATGTTTCAAGCGACAATGTTATTAAATTCTTCCATAATTTATCAAAACTAGCTAGTATGTTAGAGACCTCAGAGATGGCCGAAAGAAGAAACAATAAATAAAAGAAACATTTAAAGCTACTTTAGGTGTGGAAGAGTATTAATGGCCAAAATCCTTTTTATAGGGATTGCACGCGGTCTTAATTAAAGATATCAGTTCGTCTCCTTTAAGCTTTCATACAAAGGTGAAAGTAATGAGATCAACGTGAAAGTAAGAAAGTTGTATCTTGTATGTTTTGATACTTGAATCTTGTCTTTACTGATTGATTTAACTTTTTCATCCACTCTCAACAAATTATTATAAGTTTAAAGACCAACTTTTTTTTTATTAGTGGTAAGTTTAAAGGCATAAATTTTGACTGTTGGACGTGAGATAGTGCATGGGTCTTTCTCCTGGAATAACTAAAGGAAGTAGGGAATCATTGTCATTCCGAAATTAAAAAAAAAAGGGGGCCAAATGATTGATTATGTATGAATTTAGTCCTACAAAGTTAGATTAACCGCCAGTTCGTTTGAACATTTTTAAGAAATAATAAGTTTCTAATTAAAATTAATTTGTGTTCAAAATTTATAATAATGTATATGTTTTAAAAGAAATAGAAAACCTTTAAATAAAAACTGTTTTAGGTCAGTTTTTTCAAAAATTTAAAATATCATTCTGATTTTTATTTTATTTTCAATAAAAGAGCTATATATAACATACTCACTTCTTGTTAGGTTTAAACAAACAATCCTTCACCAATCCTGAAAATATTCTCAAAACTTAATACTCCAAAGTTACATTTTAATTTCTCAGGGCCCTACATACAATAATCGTGCTTCTAGATCGAGATTGAAATCAGTTTCCTGGCTCTTATCATCATCATCGAGAAATTCAATCATCAAAATAGTACTAAATTATAGTTGATCTGAATAGCATGTGCATGGCTATGATAACAATGTGGTCAAAGTCAAGTACGAGTAAGGATTAATTCCAAACTTAAACAAAGGTAAGAAGGAAGAAAATTTATGATGATATGGTGGTAATCATGACAGTGAAAGCGTGGAAGTGCTGATGATAGATTTATTCTTATGGAATGAAATTGACATTTTTCATTAATGATATGTATAATCACTTCTTCTCTACACATTTTATTAATCAACAATTTTTTCTCTCAATTATGTGATATATACAATTTTTTCTTCTCTACCTTTACGTACGCCTCATTAAGTTAAACAGATTTTAAGTGTCCAAAAATAATTTTTATTGTTAATGACTAAGTTTGGCAAAAATAAACATATAAACTAGCTAAAATTTAAAAAAATTAGTTGAATTAAAGTTGAAAAATTAATTAGTTGAAAACTAATAGCTAAAACCTAAAATTTATTAACCTAATTTTTTGAACTATAAGTATTTAGTAAAACTATTTATTGAAGTAACTGGTAAATATAAAATGATAAAAATGAAAATTTTAATATAATGCTTTCATATAAATTTTGGAGTAATTATAATATTTAAGTTTTTAATTATTTTTAAACTCTTGTATTTTTATTTATTGATCAATTTATTTTAATTCCTTAGTTTAACTGTTCTATTTTCATATTATACATTCTATATACAATGAATCTCATCTTATAACAAAATATTCTCAGCCAAGTTTAAAATAAAATAAATCATTTACACTTAAGTACATGTCATACTTTTCTTATTAAAAACACACATCCCATACTTTCATTATGTTAATTAATGTAATATAGTTAAAATATGGTGAAGTATTATGTTAAAATAATACAATAAATAACGTAAATAATCGGTAGCATAAATCGTGTAAGCTAGAGAAGACAAACAAAAAGCTGGCTTATGTAATAAAGCATAATAAAATTCAATAAATATTTTAAGATAAAAAGAAAATAAAATATAAAAGTTATAGATTAACTTTCTAAAAAATATTACTTAAAATAATGTTTAAAAAATACGACACGCTAAATAAAAAAATTATTTATCAAACATTATTATAAGATCAAATCAAATTTTGAACTAATAAAAAGTTAATAATTAACCAAAAATATTTGTCAAATATACATTGTATTTCGAACGAGTGTCATTTCCTCGTCACATAAAATTGCATGGATACATATTTTACTTACCAGTCTTGTGATGAGATCCAGAAAATTTTAAATTTCTATCAACCTTGTGAAAAGCTAGTTAGTTATGTATATTTTATCGATATCGATACTGAGGCCATTTTATCGCGTTTCCATGACCTTGTGCTTCATGCATTTTATTGCGTTTCATTGGCTTAGATAATATGATCCTGATCCCGGCAGCAATCTAACTTAAATTGTACTTGTCATAAAAAAGTTGATTGAACTCAAATTGGTGTTAATTAGTACAATTCATTGCATAGTATTTTAATATGGTTATTATTGATTTTTTTTTTCCTAAGCGTGTAAAACAAAAGAACATGCATAGACAGCATAGTGGATCATGGGAGTTGTAAGGTTACTTTTCTGGTCGAAGGAAGAAGGGAAAAAAAATTGTGGCTTGAAATTTCTCTAATTAAAGTTCTAACATAAAAACTAACCGATTTAGAAAATGCATAGTGGATCGTGGGAACTCCTACCCTTGTCGATATTCGTTCTTACACCGGGGCTGAACATGGATCTGCAGAATGTAAATCGCAGAAGGAAATTGACATGAAATTCTGCACCTCAGTGAGGACAAATTAAGAGTGAAACAAAGAGCCTATTGATGAGTTGGGTCCGTATATTCTTCGCATTCTTTTCACTTTTTTTGAGATTAAAAAAACTTAGTCTAAGAAGATCTTCTTATTCATTCTATTTTAGATTACTCTCTTATCTCTTTTTCCTGCATTTGCTGACAAAGATATCTCACTATACCTTTCCCTTTTTAATTCTATGCTTTTGCATTCTTTTTTTTATCAACACTATGCCACTTTCCCTTTCATCACATATTTATATTCATGTCAAACTGGTCCTATCATACTTAGTCCCACGAGTCTCATTCATCTTTTCGTCATTATGATCAGTTATCTCACTGCCACTGATTTAAAGCAACCCTATATATGCCTTAACTTGCTTGTAAAAGACCACACATTGAAAGCCACTGTCTCAGTCCAGCTATAGCGTGGTCCTAACACACACATATATATATATATATATGTGTATATATATATATATATATATATTATATTATATTATATATATATATATATGTATGCATTTCTATAGTTCCAGAATTTGAGATAACAAGCCCTTGCATATGCATTAACCTAACTTGTGGGGCAACTATGTCTCCCTTATGGCGACAAATGCCCAAAAGTTAACCTCAACCATTTTCTCAATCTTTCATTATATTTGCTTTCTAACTTGGATCCTTTCGGTTTGTTATAAGCCAGCAAAATAATCAGTCACCTTTCCAATAAATCACTCTTATTTTTGGCAATATATATGAAAATTATAGTTATAATCAAGGTTTTGAATTGCGGTTATGATTATAACTGCACTTTGCGAGTCTTGATATTATCCAAAATTATAGATAAATGTGGCTGATGTGGTTGCGGTTACAGACATGAATCATGATACTGTGTTAGTAGAAAAATATTTTCAAACTTTGTGGTTGCAAACTGTTTTTCAAACCTTGTTAATAATATTCTCAGATTAAAGTTATGGTATTTTTTGTCGTCTAATGGTTTTCATGAATTATATATAGACACACTTTCGCAGAATACGGATTGGAGAACATCGTACTTGTTAAGAAGCATACAGACAAATGAAAGCTTATCAAACATATTTTGAAAGGCACTTATTCAATATTATTACATCGAAAGGATTGGTTAGTATGAAGCACATATGATTTCCCCAGCTGATGAGAAATTCAATTAATAAAAAAAGAAGCAAAAAGAAAAATCAAAAGAAAAAAGTTAAAAATGAGAAAAAAGTATTATATTAAGGAACAAAATGTAATTCTTTGAGCATGGTTGCTTAATTTTTTCCCAATACAGCTTTAATTCCTCAACTTGGTAGCATTTTTCATTTTATGTTCCACCACACTAAAAGGGAAAGTCCGCAACTACTAGCTGTGTTAGATATGTTTGATCCTTTAATTTGGTCACACTCACTTCGATTGGCACAAATCAAGTTCAAGCATCTAAAAATAACACACAAGACACTAACTATATTAACAAGCCATGCCAAACTAAGAGGGAATAGACAGGAAGCAAGCATGGAAGCACTCAAGCTAAACCAAATGCACCTTACAACACTTCGAAAGCTAATCTAATGCAACGTTAAGGTACCTCACTAAAGGGGCTAGGGAAATATGCAATACCTATCCCAAACTCTATAGGATAAAATGTACTTGTGTTCAAAAAAATTTAAACTATTTGAATCCAATTGTATTGTTTTGTTTTGATCGATGTGTGGAGTAGGTTTAATTCATCCCGCCTAATCAGGGTTTGGACAGATTGATTATTATAGTTTCTTTATTTGGTGTCACAGTTTTATTATACATTATTTTAGCTCAGCTTAATATTAAAATGTGATTGACTCAGCCCGGCCAAGTTCACTAGTTTGTACAATAGAAAAGGACCAAGTTGTATTATGGGTCCAGTACGTGCACATATTTCGCCAATTTATTTATTTCTCTAAAAAAAAGACTTTGAAAGAATCAACCCATATTGTAATGTGCTGTGCTGTCTATTGGAGTGTTTCATATATATAATTGCAATAATAAAGGCTTCATAATTGCAAATTTCACAACTATAAAGCCATCTATCTAGCTATATGCCACAGGAGCCAACTTTAATTTGATGCCACAGCAGCCAAATTTCAGCTACAGATATAAGCGATCCTATATATAATATATTTTAATGTTTCTAATGGATGGCAGAAAAGAAAAAATACAATAGAGATTGGAATAGCATATATCTATTCATTTAGTTGAAAAGAAATAAAAGGAAAAAATAAAAGAGAATTGTTTTATATTAATGTGTCATTTTTCAATCCTTAGAGAATGATGTTAGACTACTTTTTAGTAGACCTCATGGTGTCAAATAAGATTAAAAATCTTTCAAAATTTTTTCAATTTTGTTATTCAATGGTAAATCTTATTTTAAGATCTTAAAGGAGAGAGAAAAAGTAAGAAAATTTATTCTTTTTTAATAATGTATAAATCTTAAAAAAAATTTTATAATAACTCATCCTCCATATTGGGAATCTCTTCAACTCCATTATTAAAAAATCCAGTTATCTTGAATTTTATTTAAAATCTTATACTAAAAATACTCTTAGTTTGAACGATACTGTGAAGACTTCTTGCCTCGATTGTGCAGTTTCGTAAACCAATTTAATTTATATTACAATCTTAATCATTATTTTATTCTCGAATCTGTCATAACGTCCATTTTCAGAAAAGTTGGATACCAAATTAAATAGTACTCTGGCGGTCGGTGCCAACAAAATTAAATAGCACAATATTAAAGATTAAAATATATTATTATTTTTTTCAATTACACCTTCTGAGTTTAAATTTTGTTATTTTGCTTTATAAAAAATAGTTTACAAATTGGTTCTTTAGAGTACTCTAAAACTAATGATTCTTTCTTTTATCAATTTTTTGAATTGATGAAATAAAATTTATTTGATGTGACAAATGTTAATCTGACGAAAAAAAAGACTAACTTAATTGAACAGAAACAATTAAAATATAAAAGTGAAACAAAAATTTTTGAACCAAACAAAAAATAACTAGATTATATTTTAACTCAATAATATAAGAATTGAAATCAATGATCTTACTTTCCTACATAAACCTAATGGATGTGCATGTTCAGTATTGTAATAGCAAAAAGCAAAACAAATTTGTTCATTATTCTACCATCATGTCCAATAATATTCAAACCACTGATCCGTACAAGCAACACCTGCTCCGCCGCAACCCCGACGGCACCGTCACTCGGTTGGACGACTTCTATCCACGCACCTCAGCCTCCTCAGACCGCACTCTTCCTATTTCTGTTCTCACCAAAGACCTCACCATCAACCAACAAAATAACACCTGGCTACGCTTATTCCTACCCCGAATAGCACTATCCTCAAATCCCAATTCCAATCCCAACAAGCTTCCTCTCATCGTTTTCTTCCACGGTAGCGGCTTCGTCATACTAAGTGCAGCCACCACCTTGTTCCATGATTTTTGTGTAGAGATGGCAAATAGTGCTGAGGCTATCGTGGCCTCCGTCGACTACCGCCTCGCCCCGGAGAACCGGCTTCCGGCGGCGTATGACGACGCCATGGAAGCGCTGCGTTGGATCGGAAGCAGCCAAGATGAGTGGTTGACTCAATATGCTGATTATTCTAAGTGTTATCTTATGGGGAACAGCGCAGGGGGCACAATTGCATACCATGCAGGTTAGTGGTTTTAGACTTAATTAGTTTTTTTTATTGGGTAATTATGGATATATGGTTTGAAAGAATGAGTTTAATTTTTCTTGTATTGCTAATGAAAAAAAATATATTATGTATTGAACCCCTCCACAGTGACATATAATCTAGTTTGGATGGAAGAAAAAAAAAATAGAGATTGGAATAGCATATATCTATTTATTTAGTCGAAAAGAAATAAAAGAGAAAAAGTTTCTTTACAAATATAATTTTCATTTTTTCTTAGGTTCAATTTTTTTTTTCATTTTCTTTCTTCTTAAACAAATTATAAAGGGTAAAAGTTGGAATTTAAAAGTAGGAACATTAAAAACATATTATACTTAATTACAATTAGGTGTTTATGATTGACTTAACTATACGTACAATACGAGATTAATTTAGATTCATTTAAGAATTAATTTCTTTTGACAAATATTTTGGATACACATAAGATAGATATTAAACTCATATCATATATTTAAGAAATAAAATTATCTATTAATAATAGCATACTATATTAATATCCTCAAAGTATTTGCAAGATATAAGTAAGAGAAAAAACAAAAGCAAAATCATCACTCACTCTAAACAAAAGCAAGATATAGAGTTTTCGGTGTGTCTTTCATTTTTATAAAATTAAAATGTATTATTTTTTACCTAAAGAGAGTCTTAAACAAATCCAAGCCTACGTAACATTTTTTAAAATTTAAATTGAGTATAAATCATCTTGCGATTAGATATCAAGTTTATGGATTATCAATAATATAATATTGAATATACATCAAACTTATCAAACTTAAGAACAGAGAAATTAATATATTTGTTGCGTATAGATAGAGTTTATGACTTGTAAGATCTAAAATGTTTTATAGTTTAATATTTTTGTTTTATTTTTAAAAATAAATTTTAAGATGATTTCAAGTAAAATCAAGAGTGAAGATGTTTTATTCAAAAGTAAATTATTTATTATTCTTAATTTTTTAATAAAATTGTATTGTTAAAAATCAGCATAGAGTATGTTATATATCCTTTTTACTAAAACAAAAATTAAAATAAAAGGAACAAAAGTCCAGCCTGTCAATAATTATAATTTTAATAGAGGAAGTGAATATTGGAAAGAAAAAAAATCCTTACAGGTCTGCGTGCGTGTGAAGTGGCGAATGATTTCGAACCACTAAAGATCCAAGGCTTGATATTGCGTCAACCATTCTTTGGTGGAACTCAGAGGACTGAGTCAGAGTTAAGGCTTGAAAATAACCCTAATCTTCCATTGTGTGTTACCGATTTGTTCTGGGAATTGGCTCTACCAATTGGTGTTGATCGTGAGCATGAATATTGCAATCCAAGGGCAGAGAATGGGGTTGAGAAATTATTGGATAAGATTAGGGAGCTTGGGTGGAGAGTGTTGGTGAGTGTCACTGGTGAGGATCCATTGGTGGATCGTGGGAAGGAGCTGGCACTGTTGATGGAAGAAAATGGGGTGCAAGTGATGAAGGACTTTGAAGAAGAAGGATTCCATTCGATAGAAGTTTTGATCCATTGAAAGCAAAGCAGCTTATTGCGTTAGTGAAAGGTTTCATTTACATGCATGATTAGTGCTTAAGGACAATATGTATTGCACCAAAACACCAGTTTTATTGTCATTGTTATCATGTTACTATTGATATTGTTAGTTATTGCAAGTCCATTGTTATTTCAACTTTTAATAATTGATATTATGCTTAACTAGAGGGGAAATACGAATTATTCTGCCCGTTTTTTATTTAAAAATGCCACATGTCAATAAATGACTTGTGTGTCAAAGAAGTTATTTTTATAATAATTTTGTTGTTGTGACTGAGGGATGGTTGTAGAATTAGATTAAAGGATAAAATATTTGTTTTTAAATGTAAATCAAATAATTAATAGTATTTTTTATTATTGTTATAAATAGTGAATACAACTATTTTTTATTTTTTGCATAACAATATTTTACAAATAATAGTTTCAATAGCAATAAATATTCTTTGAGCATGGTTGCTTAATTTTTTCCCAATACAACTTTAATTCCTCAACTTGGTAGCATTTTTCATTTTATGTTCCACCACACTAAAAGGGCAAGTCAGCAACTACTAGCTGTGTTGGATATGTTTGATCCTTTAATTTGGTCACGCTCACTTCGATTGGCACAAATCAAGTTCAAGCAATTAAAAATAACACACAAGACACTAACTATATTAACAAGCCATGCCAAACTAAGAGGGAATAGACAGGAAGCAAGCATGGAAGCATTCAAGCTAAACCAAATGCACCTTACAACACTTCCAAAGCTAATCTAATGCAACGTTAAGGTACCTCACTAAAGGGGCTAGGGAAATATGTAATACATATCCCAAACTCTATAGGATAAAATATACATATAATATCCCGAACTCTATAGGATAAGAAAAGCTTCCTTCCCTTATTAGTTTCTGCTTCCTCATAGTTATCATATGCACTCGTATTAAAATAACACATACATATAATATCCGATACTCTCTATAGGATAAAAATAAATATTCTCTCTCTTTATCCATCGTTAAGTATAGAAAGGCACTAGAAAGGGTTGCCATTGAGAAGGGGCTCGACGTTCGCTTCAAATATTCTTGGAGGGGCGTCGAACTCAATAATATGTCATTTGAAACAAAAGACTATAAGTTAACACCAAATCACATGCATCTAAAGTAGAATTAATTGATTTTGAAAATATAAGTCTGTGTAATTATCACTAAGCATATATGTACCTTTATGTTCGAATTGTATATTTCACGTGGACATATTTTCATATTATGTCCATTTGAAATAGAGGACAATATCTTATGTCCACTAAAATTAGCGAGACTTTATTTGGGAGAGGAATTTTAGAGGAGAAAAAAGGGAAGAGAAAGATTTAGGTAGAGACATATCCTTGTTTGGAAGTTTTAATTGTTGAGGGAAAAGATTTGAGGATTTTTAAAACTCCTCTAAAATCCTTCAAAGCTTAAAAACTGTTGTTTCCCCAATTTGGGGGGTCTTAAAATGAAAAGTAATGAAATTATTATCCTACCCCTGTTAATAAAATTACTATTATATCCCAACCAGTGTTAATAAAATACCAAAATACAAAACACTGAATCACAATTCAAAGACAAAATTGTAACAGTATCTTATTAATTCTCTATTTCTCTCTCTTAATATATTTTTAACTCCCAATTAAAAAGGAAGAAACTTTCCTCATTTTTTTTCTCTTTCCTTTCCCTCCCTTTCCCTTGAATTTTTTTTCTTCTCTTCCCCTCCTAACTCCCAAACAAATCCTAAGGGAATTATTACAAATGGACATTCTATTTCAACGCTTTCTTTCTCTTTGGATTTGAGTCGTCAATGTTCAATGGGGGATTCGGAAACTAGAGGAGTTGGAGCTTGGGATGATGATTAAATAGTAGATAACTAAACTATCAATATTACCAGTTAGGGATGACCATCAAGGCACCAACAATCAATGGATGCATGTAAGTGGGCCTAATGGCTCACACAAAATAAAAGAGGATAAAGCTTTCGGCTCAGCTAAGTCTTAGAGAAAAGTTCATGAGTCCTCCTAGTTAAAAGTTTTTTTTTTTTTAATTGGGCTCTAATTGTTAGTAGACTTTAATGGATATTAGATGTTTATTTTACTAATATTACTTTGTTAATTGGGCTCTAATTGTTAAAAGATTTAATATTAAACAAAAATTAATTTTACACAATCGTAAACTTTAAGAGACTTAAAGTGTTATTAACACATACAAAAGTGATACTATATATAAAATAGAATTCCCTGGATCCCAAAATAAGTATTATATTTGGGAAAGAAGTTTGTTCCAAAATAAGTATTGCATTTGACTTTTCAATGTAATATTTCTCTTTTCGATTAATATTTCTAATAAATGCCACTTTAGTTTTTTAATCTAATATTAATACTACTCTTTTTCATCTATTTAATAAAGTTAATTTTGTAAAACTATTATTTTCTTTCATTTATATATTAATTTTTATTTATGTGTATGTAAAACAACCTAATACTATACTTATTTTTGGATGAAAGGAATATAATTTATATTATAAACCACATAAGTTAAAAGCATAATAGATCATGCAACTAAATTATACCTACGTTACATTTTACAGTATACTATTTTCTAAACGATAATCCCAATGTCATGTCAAAGTCATCATGGACTAAACGTGCTAAATTTGTGAAATTTATTGAATATCACAAATCTTGATGATTTCACTTCTCATTTAATGATCATCTTTTAATTTATATTTTTTTAATAAATATTAACTGATAAATAGAATGTGTTGCTAGCACTTGATCGATCATTTTCAAGACAAAGATGTTAACGTAGTGGAAACTTTGGAGAAGGTTATCATGGGCCAGATCTTGTAGGCCCAATAGAGAAGAGCCACTTTATGTTTGAAGTAAAGTAAGATGTGATGCACCATAAGTAGAAATCTTTCCATTTTCAGAAGTGTTTCATGCAATTCTTTTTCTTTGCCTTTAAATTGTCAATTCGGATAGAGATAATTGAGTTGTCAAATTATTAGTGATGAATATATATATATATATATATATATATATATATATTATTTTCCAATTAATTTGAAGAGTTTACTTTCTCTATGCCTAAATGATTTTTTGCAGTTTTTTTGTTGATGTGATCTGACTTGCAATACATCTTGTTAAATGTTAAATTGTACTACATATATACGATCGATTTAATATAGTTCTGTTAGAGGTTTTCCTTTTCTTTCAACCTATTTTAAATGTCATATAGATTGTGCCCCTTTAACAAACCACTACTTTGTTATGAACCTGTCATCTTGTCTGTTAGCATGTCATAATTTGATATAGAAATTGAACACATTTATAAACCGTGAATTTGATTAAATCAAGCATTGAGAATGAGTACATCTTCATATTAATTTTTAAAATTATGAATTAAATATTTTAAAAATCCTAATAATCTCTGACTTGATAAAATATTTTCACTGTAATTAGACTTGATAAAATATTATTCACTGTAATTAGTTAATATTAGTGTGTAAAATGACAGTGAAAAATAAAATGATTTTTTTTGTACAGTCATTAATTTATGAAATATTTTTATATTCTCAAAAATTAAAATATCTAATTCACACATCCGTAAAGATTAAGTAAAATTAAAGATTTACCCCTAGCCAATTCTTGTTCATTCTCCTTCTAACAAAGCTTGTCCATTTTCAGAACATGGAGAAAGAGAAAAAGTTCTTGCATACAATGTTCAAAATTTTGTACTATTAGTCAATTATTGAATCGATCACTGATCATACAGTTTTATTTTTAAATTATAAAACACTTGTTTAGCTAAAACTTTAAATATAATTAGTACCACTTTGCATCCAAGAATTTCTCAATGAAGACAAATTAGCAACACGGGGTATATAGTTCTCTTGGCTCGAGCCACAAACGTTTTCTCTATATATGATTTATTCATTAATTGAACCAAATAAAAAAACTATACAAAAATCTAGTCCACTAGAAACATGAGGCGGAGAAAACACCACCAAATGGATAAACCAAAAAGTTGAGCACAAAAGTAGAATTCTAGTTACCATATACCCCTTCTTATAACTTTTAGATTTCATAATTTATTGTGGGATTCCCTGCAAAGAATCTAAATGACTAAATCCAAATCCAGGATATAAAGATATCACACCCATCATCATTTCATTTGCTCCATGAACATTTTCTCCCTCTTCTTCCGTATCTTTTAATTTGATTAATGCTATGATATGATAGTTTTCAAACATTCAACCATGTTGTCCTTCTTCTCTTTCACACACTACAAATCCTTTTGGAGATCTTCAATTGCATTTGCATTTGCATTTTTCTTAACCTTTCTCTTCATTGTAAACTCACTCACTCTCCAAACCCAATCCACTCCAATCCCATGCAACAAAGACCCCTACAAGGAACTAAACCTTATCCCCAACCCAAACGGCACCGTCACGCGCCCCAACAAACCCCCGCAGAGCCCGCCCGCACCGGATCCCAACCTCAACACCCTCGTACTCTCCAAAGACCTCTCCATCAATCAATCAAAAGGCACATGGGCGAGGGTCTACCTACCCCGCGTAGCACTGGATCACAGCTCCAAACTCCCTTTATTGGTTTTCTACCATGGTGGCGGCTTCATTTTCCTCAGTGCGGCCTCAACAATCTTCCACGATTTTTGCTTCAACATGGCAAACGACGTCGTTGCGGTCGTTGCGTCCATCGAATACCGTCTCGCACCGGAACACAGACTCCCCGCGGCGTACGAGGATGCCGTGGAGGCGCTGCAGTGGATCAAAACCAACCGAGATGATTGGCTGACAAACTACGTCGATTACTCCAACGTTCTTCTCATGGGGAGTAGTGCCGGGGGAAACATAGCCTACAACGCGGGTCTACGTGCAGCCGCGGTTCGTGAAAATCAGATTCCTAAGATCAAAGGGCTTATTTTGGTTCAACCGTTTTTCAGTGGGACCCGCAGGACCGGTTCGGAGTTGAAGTTAGAAAACGAACCGCATTTGGCGCTGTGTGCTAATGATGCGTTGTGGGAGTTGTCGTTACCCGTTGGGGTTAACCGTGATCACGAGTATTGCAATCCAACGGCGGGGAATGGTCCTGCGAGAATGGAAATGATCAAACGGCGTGGATGGTGGGTGCTGGTTACCGGTTGTGGCGGTGATCCACTTGTGGATCGTCAGGTGCAGCTTGTGAGGTTGATGCAAAGCAAGGGAGTGAGAGTTGTGGGGCATTTCACACCAGGGGATTATCATGGGGTTCAAGATCGTGATCCATTGAAGGCAAGGGAGCTATATGGGGTAATTAAAACTTTTATTTCAGCTTTAAATTAATGTTCATTGCTCAAGAGTAAGAGTATGAATTTCTTGTCGGGAAATGCAATGAACTTAAAATAAAAATATTTTTATTGAAAGGTCAAAATTTATGCTGTGCATGATTTTGTTTGTATTTTTTATTCTTTTTATATTTTTTTTTAGTTTCTTAAGACACAAGTTAGTAACATCCTATGTTGTATTTCATCGTTTAATAAGAGAATATGAAATATTGGATATAGACATTTTAAAGTCCACTTAACGTTTTTTTTTTCTTTCATGTTAAGTGTGACCGGTGAGTGAAGTGTGTGCTGAAAATTGAAGTCTTGTTTTGTGTATTCCTAGTTCCAGGCTTGATCTGTCAGATTATTAATTGCAAGCTATAAACATTTGATTGTTGCACCTTATTTTTTATGGTCATTATTGGTTGATCGTAATAAATTACTAATATGCTATAATGAATTAATCATGTACTTGTGTTCAAAATAATTTAAAGTATTTTGAATCCAATTGTATTGTTTTGTCTTGATCGATGTGTGGAATAGATTATTATAATTTTTTTTTTTTTTGTGAGACAGTTTCATTATACATTATTTTAGTTCAGCTTAATACTAAAATGGGGTTGGCTCAGCCCAAGTTGACTAGTTTGTACAATAGAAAAGGACGAATTTGTATTATGGGTCTAGTGCACATATTTCGCCAATTTATTTATTTCTCTGAAAAAAGACTTTGAAAGAATCAAGCCATATTGGAATGTCCTGTCTATTGGAGTGTTTCATATATACAATTGCAAAAATTTAGGCTTCATAATTGCAAATTTCACAATTATAAAGCCATCTATCTATATGCCACAGGAGCCAAATTTCAGCTACTGATATAAGGGATCCTATATATAATAGATTATAATGTTTCTAATGGATGCCAGAAAAGAAAAAATACAGATTGGAATAGCATATATCTATTTATTTAGTTGAAAAGAAATAAAAGGAAAAAAAAACTAGAGAAAAAGTTTTTTACTGATGTAATTTTCATTTTTTCTTAGGTTCATTTTTTTTTTTTGTCATTTTCCTTCTTCTGAAATAAATTATCCAAGGTGAATTAAAATTGGTATTTAAAAACAGGGACATTAGACACATATCATACTTAATTACAATTAGATGTTTATAATTGACTCAATTATACTTATAACACAAATTAAAAATTATACTTATAGCACTCTAAAAAGTATTAGTTTATTGTATGCACCTCTAATTAAGTGTGTGTGTGTGTATAACTAAATTTTCATTAAAGAAATTAAATAGGAGAACCCAATTAAATTAAAAAAAAAAATCCAAGGATCCACGAAAGAAAATATCAAAAACTTAATTAAAAATTCTATAAAATATAGAGACCCGCGGATAAATTATACAAGAGAATATAACGATGCATCAAAGCCCCAATCCCCCAAAGCATTTGCTAGATATAAGTAGGAGACAAAAAAGAAAAACCATCACTGATCACTCTCTCAAACGAATATATAAATAGACAATTAATAAAACCAAATAATCAGCCTGTGCCTTGTGAAAAGTCCCGAAAGAGCCAAGACTAAATTAGGGGTATTTATCGCTTGGTTTGGCTGAATTTTGTAACAAAAAATTATTTGTCTAAAAAATATATACGGTTCGATTTTTTTTAAATAAAATTTGAATCTAATTAAATTAGTATTTTGTAATTTAATTTAGTTTTTCAGTATTTATTAAAATATTATTTCATTAAAAATTTATATAATTTTTTCAACTTTTAAATTAAATTTCATTAAAAATTACTAATAATAATTTATAAAGTTTATTAATATGTTAAATCTTCTATCATAAAAAATTGTCAAATTTTATTGTTAAATTAAACATATCTTAAAAAATTCAAGTGAAAAAAAGTTATATATATATATATATATATTAAATAAATTCATAACTCTATAAACATTATTAAAATAAAGTAATAAACATATAAAACATATAACATTAAAATAATAGAAATATTAATATAAGTATTTGATTTCAAAATCATAAACTTTAAACACCTAAACTAAATGTCGTGTATATTCTTCATTCGCTACTGTGGCCATGAATTTGGAATACTCTCTACACCCATTAATATGTGTCATTTTCCAATCTTAGTTTAATTTGAACGGTATTATCAAGATTTCTTGCCTCGTTTCTGCCGCTTAGTAAACCAATTTAATTTATATTACAATCTTAATCATTAATTTATAGTCAATTTACTCTCGAATATGTTATAACGTCCATTTTCAGAAGAGTTAGATTCCAAATTAAATAGTACTCTGACGGTAGGTGACAATGAAATTAAATAGCACAATGTTAAAGATTAAAATATACACAACATTCATCCTCTGATTATTTTTTTTTTCAATTACACCTTCTGAGTTTAAATTTTGTTATTTTGCTTTTTAAAAAATAAGATTTACAAATTGGTTCTTTAGAGTACTCTAAAATTAATGATTCTTTTTTTTTTATCAATTTTTTGAATTGATGAATTACATTTTTTTAGCTGATGTGACAAACGTTAATCTGACAAAAAAGACTAATTAACTTAATTTAACAGAAACATTTTAAAAATAAAAGTAAGAAAGAAAAATTGAACAAAAAAAAAAAAACTAGATTATATTTTAACTCAATAATATAATAATTGAAATCGATGATCTTACGTTCTTACATAAACCTCATCGATGTGCATGTTCAGTATTGTAATAGCAAAAAGCAAAGCAAATTTGTTCATTATTCCACCATCATGTCCAATAATATTCAAACCACTGATCCGTACCAGCAACTCCAGCTCCGCCGCAACCCCGACGGCACCTTCACTCGCATGCGCGACGTCTTTCCACGCACCTCAGCCTCCTCTGACCCCACTCTTCCTATTTCTGTTCTCACCAAAGACCTCACCATCAACCAACAAAATAACACCTGGCTACGCTTATTCCTACCCCGAATAGCACTATCCTCAAATCCCAATTCCAATCCCAACAAGCTTCCTCTCATCGTTTTCTTTCACGGTAGCGGCTTCATCATGCTAAGTGCAGCCACCACCTTGTTCCATGATTTTTGTGTAGAGATGGCAAATAGTGCTGAGGCTATCGTGGCCTCTGTCGACTACCGCCTCGCCCCGGAGAACCGGCTTCCGGCGGCGTTTGACGACGCCATGGAAGCGCTGGGTTGGATCGGAAGCAGCCAAGATGAGTGGTTGACTCAATATGCTGATTATTCTAAGTGTTATCTTATGGGGAATAGCGCAGGGGCCACTATTGCATACCATGCAGGTTAGTGGTTTGAGGCTTGATTAGTTTTTTTTTTATTGGGTAATTATGGATATATGGTTTGAAAGAATGAGTTTAATTTTTATTGATATCCTCAAAGCATTTGCAAGATATAAGTAAGTGAAAAAAAGCAAAACCATCACTTTCAAAATGGACTAAAATATGTTTTTTCTTTCTATAAATATTAAAAAAGTTTGAAATATATCTATGTAAAATTTTAGGTATATTTTTTGTTTCCATAAAATTAAAATGTATTATTTTTTTATTTAGAGACGTCATTCTTGAACTAATCCAAACTTGTATGATATTTTTTAAAACTTAAATTATAAACTAAAATATATTTTTCATCTATGTAAACATCAAAATATTTAAAATTTATTATGTAAAATTTTGAATTTTTTTTATCCTAAAAAAATTGAGATCGGTTATTTTTTTTCCAGACTTAAGTTTGAATACCTAAATCTAATTTCAATTATTTTATTAATTTTATTGATAATTATAGAAATGAGTAATTTCTAAAGGTTAAAAATTATAATAAAATAAATATAAAAACACCCATAAATTTGTAATTTATTGGGTGGTTAAAGCAATATGCGGATTACAGTAAGTGTTATCTCACGGGGAATAGCGCTGGGGCCCCTATCGCATACCATACAGGTCAGCTTCTAATTTCTATTCGTAGTTGGACTTTTATTTTTTTAATTTACGTTTTTATTTATAATAAAAATAAAAATTAGATTTAACAAAATATCCCCCGATTTCAACACAAGATTAATTAATTTTTATTTTTCATTTGACAGGAGCTATTCCTGATTATGAATATATGAAGTAAAATTTATTAAGTATTTTATACTAGTATTAAAAAATTTAAGATACTTAAAAATATTTATTAAATGAATTTTATGTCTTTAATAATAATTTTAACTTTTAGTAGAGATTAAATTTTATGTATCATTAGTAAGAAAAAATTACACTATCAACTAATTAAAAATCATAAAAAATTTAGTACTTGTAAGACAATAAATACTATAAAAAAAAACAACATATATGACTATTTCTAATTAGATAGTATTATAAAAGTATGTTTATTTCTCAATACATATACTAATTTTTCTTTTCATCAACTATTTTCTCATTTAATAACTACTACAATAATTTGTTGTAAATAATGAAATATTACACAAATATATTTTACTATAAATGTTATAATGCTCCTTAATTTGTTTAAATTAATCTTAAAAATCATTAGAGATAATAGTAAAAAATGTTTTCTTATCAAGTTCACTAGTCGAGTAGTTTGATCTTCACCTTTATCTAGTGTTGGTATGATCTCCAATCTCCTTCTTCAGCCAGAGACTTCAACAATCAAGTCAGTTAAGCATGGGATATTTGTGTGTTCAAGGATGAATGAGATGTACTTACATATCTTTTGGGGTTCTCAAGTATATGTCTCAAATGAGAAAGAAGTTACATTCGATTAACTGCCTCTTATAATCTTATTGGTCAGTCTACTCTCGTTATGTAAATCGTGCCTACATGTGCCCGAGTATGAAACACGTGCCTAATATAGGTCATTTGTGCGGCAAGGTATCAAGTTTTTGAACTATCTATAATATTGAGTATACATCAAACTTACGAACGAGATAAATTAATATATTTGTTGAGTATATATCGGGTTTATGACTTGTATGGTATAAAATGTTTTATAGTTTAATATCTTTCTGTTTTATTTTTAAAAATAAATTTTAAGATGATTTCAAGTAAACTAATTAAAGAGGGAAGATGTTTTATTCAAAAGTAAACTATTTATTATTCTTAATTTTTTTAATAAATTTTGATTGTGAAAAATCAGCATAGAGTATGTTTATATATCCTTTTTTCTAAAACAAAAATTAAAAGAAAAGGACCAAAAATCCATCCTGCCAATTATAATTTTAATAGAAGAAGTGAGCATTGGAAGAAAAAAAATCCTTACAGGTCTACGTGCGTGTGAAGTGGCGAATGATCTCGAACCACTAAAGATTCAAGGCTTGATATTGCATCAACCATTCTTCGGTGGAACTCAGAGGACTGAGTCAGAGTTAAGGCATAAAAATGACCCGAAAATTCCATTGCGTGTTACCGATTTGTTATGGGAATTGGCTCTACCAATTGGTGTTGATCGTGAGCATGAATATTGCAATCCAAGGGCAGAGAATGGGGTTGAGAAATTATTGGATAAGATGAGGGAGCTTGGGTGGAGAGTGTTGGTGAGTGGCAATGGTGGGGATCCATTGGTGGATCGTGGGAAGGAGCTGGCACTGTTGATGGAAGAAAATGGGGTGCAAGTGATGAAGGACTTTGAAGAAGAAGGATTCCATGGGATAGAAGTTTATGATCCCTTGAAAGGAAAGCAACTCATTGCGTTAGTGAAAGGTTTCATTTACATGATTAGTGCTTAAGGCCAATATATATTGTACCAAAACACAAGTTTCAGCGTTTTATTGTCTTTGTTATCATGTTACCGTTGATATTGTTAGTTATTGCAACTCCATTGTTATTTCAACTTTGAATAATTGATATTATGCTTAACTAGAGGGGGAATACGAATTATTCTGCCCGTTTCTTCAATATCTTGTATTTGTAATGATTAAAAAATGACACATGTCAATAAATGACTTTTGTTATAGAGAAGTTTTATTTTTATAATAATAATAATTGTTTTGTTGTGATTGAGGGATGGTTTTAGAATTAGCTTAAAGGATAAAATATTTTTTTAAAAATGTAAACCAAATAGGAGTATCTTTTTTATTATTGTTATAAATAGTGAATATAACTATTTTTTTATTTTTTGCATAACAATATTATTTTACAAATAATAGTTTCAATAGCAAGGAATGTTGTTCTCATTTTTATTGTATGACAAATATTTTTCTTATTACAAACACTCTAATGAGTGACTGGTGTTTATTCTTAAATTTTAAGAATTGTCTATTTAATAATTAACTATTAATCTTAAGTTGCAAATGAATATCATATTACAAATATTTTTCTTTACTACAAACACTCCATTAATTTACTACCTCTCGATTCTCGTAGTTAAGTTTCATGGCTCCTTCTCATAACAAATTCCTAGGTTGTCTAGGCAATGACACTTTGGCTACCAATATCATTTTAAGTAATGATACGTAAACTTTTCTTTAATTTAATCATCCAATTAGCATTTATTATTTTTTTATCACATTATCAATTCTATTATATTTATATTTTTTTTCTTTCTCTTTATTGGTGTAAGATAGCATATGATATGATTATGATCAAACATTTTCCTATCATTTTATCTTTTGAGATCAGTTTTGCGGCCAGACCATACCCCGGTGAGTGTGAAAGAGACTATTGTTTTCGTGGTCATACATTTCGTTAGAAAAATAGAAGATACTACTATTATTCTATTTTGATCAATAGTATTCAATTATTGCCTAAACGACGACGCCGTTTCGCACACCCCACCTTCTTCGGACCCCACTCTCCCAGTCCTCAGACAATCAACCAACAAAACAACACCTGGCTCCGCTTATTCCTACCCCGAATAGCACTATCCTCAAATTCCAATTCTAACCCCAACAAGCTTCCTCTCATCGTTTTCTTTCACGGTGGCGGCTTCGCCCTACTGAGAGCGGCTTCCCCCATGTTCCACAGTTTTTGCATCGAAAAGGCGAACACCGCTGACGCCGTTGTGGCCTCCGTCGACTACCGCCTCGCGCCGGAGCACCGGCTGCCGGCGGTTCCACGGTTCTTATTATTTGTATGTATTTTATGTTCCTTAATTTGTGTAAATTAATCTTAAAAATTATTTGGTGTAAGAAATAAATAATATTAACAAAAGATTATAATTTAATATTTTATTGTTGACATTATCTTTTAAGGGTATTTTAAGTAAAATAAAGAGTGAAGATGTTTTATTAAAAGTAAACTATTTATTATTCTTAATTTTTTTAATAAATTTTTAATTGTTAAGAATCGGCACTGAGTATTGTAATCCAAGGGCTAGGAATGGGGTTGAGAAATTTGATAAGATGGGGGTGCTTGGATGGAGGATATTGGTGAGTGGTAATGGTGGGGATCCATTGGTGGATAGTGAGAAGGAGCTGTCACAGTTGATGGAAGAAAAAAGGGTGCAAGTGGTGAAGGAGGATATTTTTCTCATTTTATTGTACAATATTACAAACACTATAATGAGTGGCTGGACTTTCTTAAGTTGTTAGTGTTGGATATGGCTCATCTTTCGCAGTCAGATGATAACGCTTCTTGTTGGCGGGGTCGACAGAAAGTCAACTGAGGTCCGGGAAAGTCGCCCCGGCGGGGGTCCGGGGGGCAGCGCCCCCAGGTCCGTAGAGGCTGGGTACTGTTGTGGGCCTCTGATTATTTGTAATATTTTACTTTTATTAGTAGTTTGGGCTAGGGCCCATGAATAGCTGCTGTTAGGGTTTTTTTTAATCCTATTTATATTCCCCTTGTAAACCGTGTGACTTGTAACGAGTGGCGGTGAGGTGATTATAGTACAGACAAGCTGGACGTAGCCTACATTGGGTGAACTAGGGTAAATTACTGTGTCATATCTCTCTTCCCTATTCTCTTTTCTGTTTTTCGATTTGTGTGTGGTTGTCGATTTCCAACAATTGGTATCAAGAGCCTTGGTTCTGCGACCAGGGTGCCTGTGACAGATTAGGGTTTCGCGATTTGGGGTTTTTTCTTGGGATAGAGAAAACTGCGAAATTGATCTGGAAAGGATGTCGACTGGCCAATCACGGATCGAGGTTGAAAAGTTTGATGGAAAGGGGTTCGAGTTATGGAAATTGAA
>PYAF01002323.1:813074-824511 GCA_007407185.1 Glycine tomentella
TTGACACAAAGGTCAACAGTGCTGATTTTCTGACCAAGGCAGTAAGTTCAGAGAAGTTTGAATGGTGCACAGTTGCTTTGGGAATGAAGGAACTTGCGAAGCATTCGCCAAGTGGGAGAATGTTGGATATGGCTCATCTTTCGCAGTCAGATGACAACCCTTCTTGTTGGCGGGGTCAGCAGAAAGCCAACTGGGGTCCGGGGAAGCCGCCCCGACGGGGGTCCGGGGGGCAGCGCCCCCAGGCCCGTAGAGGCTAGGTACTGTTGTGAGCCTCTGATTATTTGTAATATTTTACTTTTATTAGTAGTTTGGGCTAGGGCCCATGAATAGCTGCTGTTAGGGTTTCTTTTAATCCTATTTATATTCCCCTTGTAAACCGTGTGACTTGTAACGAGTGTCGGTGAGATGATTATAGTACAGACAAGCTAGACGTAGCCTACATTGGGTGAACCAGAGTAAATTACTGTGTCATATCTCTCTTCCCTATTCTCTTTTCTGTTTTTCGATTTGTGTGTGATTGTCGATTTCCAACAGTTAGACCTATCTAATCAATAATAACTTATTAATCAACAAAAGTTAAATCTAATAAAAAGAATTAATCTCTCACAGTATAATAAATTAAGATTTGAATATATATTGCAAGAAATGTTCACATTTAATACTTCAATTGTGTTTCAAATTGAAACACCTCTGACGACAGTTTGACACTTGCAAAAAAAGAATTAATTGTTATTTTTGTTTACTTGTTATTTTTTCTTAAATGAACATTGTTATATTCCATTTGCACTTGTTTATCACCTGCTAATATATTAATCTATTGGTAACAAGATAAAAATATATAATAATAGATATCGTGGCCAAAATTTTATGGTTGATCAACTTGATCACTAGACAATTACTAATTTACTATCATTCTTGTAGAGTTGTAGCTAAATTTCATGTCTCCTCATAACAAATTTCAAGGTTGTGTAAGCGATGACATCTTCCCTATAATTTATGGCTGATTTGGTTGGAAAAAAGAGAAAAAAAATACAAAAGAGCCTTGAAAAAAAATATTTAAATTAAAGGTCAGCTTTGGGGGACACCCGTGTCAAAGACACTTTTCTTTTTGTGCTAACACATTCTCTCGTATACCACTATTCTACTTTGATCAACAGTATTCAATAATTGAGTTGCTAAGAAATTTCAAGTTTTCAACAATTGAAAAGTTTTGTCCGAGTAAAGTGCACCACCCTCTCTTAGATCCCAAATTAAAGACTCCTCCTCTGATATTAACAAACAAATGTGATAAAACCTTTCATAATTAAACATATAAATATGCTTTTATATTTTTATTTTTAATAATCATTGGATTCAAATTCAATTGTCAAAATCACTACAAGACCTCCAACGTGGCTGCATACAATCCACACACACTAAGTTGGGGTGATAAAAGCCAATAATTTCCTTCAATTCACAGACTTCTCTAATCTCAACGGTATACACATTGAAACATACAAGTACGACACTTCCATTTTCATTCATCGTAAACAAACCTCTAAGTTCCATTACACCATGTCTAAACAACCCATTGATCCCTTTCGCCACATCGACGCAGTTCTCAACCCTAACGGAACCCTAAATCGCTTGCGCCACATTCCCAGCACCGCACCCTCTTCCGACCCCACTCTCCCAGTTCTCACCAAAGACATCACCATCAACCAACAAAACAACACATGGCTCCGCTTATTCCTCCCCCGAATAGCACTATCCCCAAACCCTAAGAAGCTACCTCTCATCGTTTTCTTCCACGGCAGCGGCTTCATCGTATCCAGCGCCGCTAACACTATGTTCCACGACTTCTGCACCGCCATGTCTGCCGCCGTCCCCGCCGTCGTGGCCTCCGTCGAATACCGCCTCGCGCCGGAGCACCGTCTCCCGGCGGCGTACGACGACGCGACGGAAGCCTTGGAGTTTATCCGAGACAGCAACGAGAAAGAAGAATGGTTGACAAAACACGCCGACATATCTAATTGCTATCTCATGGGGAACAGTGCGGGGGCCACAATCGCCTACTTCGCGGGTCTACGCGCGACCGACACGGCGCACGATCTCTCGCCGTTGAAGATCAGAGGGCTGATATTGCGGCAGGTGTTTTTCGGTGGGACCCAGAGGAGCGA
The DNA here is from genome assembly GCA_007407185.1 of Glycine tomentella. Taxonomy (NCBI): domain Eukaryota; kingdom Viridiplantae; phylum Streptophyta; class Magnoliopsida; order Fabales; family Fabaceae; genus Glycine; species Glycine tomentella. The sequence continues at coordinate 815,234 of PYAF01002323.1, forward strand.
ATCCGAGGTTAGGCTCGAGAACGACGAGTTTTTTCCGCTGTGTGTGTCGGATTTGTGTTGGGAGCTGGCGCTGCCGGTTGGCGTTGACCGTGATCACGAGTATGCCAATCCGAGGGCTGAGAAGTGGGTTGGGAAAATAGGGAAGATGAGAGAGCTAGGGTGGAAGGTGTTGGTGAGTGGGAATGGAGAGGACCCTGTGATTGATCGTGAGAAGGAGTTGGTGGTGTTGTTGGAGGAGAAGGGTGTGGATGTGGTGAGTGATTTTGATGAAGAAGGGTGCCATGGGGTGGAGTATCGTGATGAATCAAAAGCAAACCAACTCATTCAGGTAGTTAAACGTTTTGTTTCATCAATCTAAATACTATACCTGAGGATAGTTTTTCTTTCTTAGATCATCCTAGTATGAACGTTATGTTAGTTGCTGTGTTGTGCTTACCTTTCCTTTTCATATATAGTTGATAGAGTTCTTATCTTAGGGAAATGCTTCCTTTTGAGGCATGGAAAAAATTAGAGAAATTGTGTGAAAAGTGAGTCATGTAATGGAAAAGTGATAAAATAAACTAAAATTTATAGAAAATCAATTTAAAAAAGTATTTTTTTTTTATAATTTTGTTGTTCATTAAAATTGAACTTATATATAAAAAAAATTTATAATAATTCACACGTATTATTTAATCAATTAAATTAAACACCTGATTAGGATTATATGTTTTAGTAGTTATTTATAGAAATCAATTTTGAAAAATATGTTTTGTCATTTCTCGTTATTTTTATACACTAAACTAATTGGAATGGTATAAACTATTTATAAAAATTTCTTTTTGACTATCGGTTGACATGTGAACTTATTAGCTTAACTTGTTTGATTCAAACGTTTTGTGGTCTAACATACATTGATCCAGAATTTTAAACAGAGCAAATATCTAAAAAGGAAATATGAGTGCATACCGATCCATTTATCCAATAAGAGACCATGTAAACTTATTAATTATATGTCCATTTATATTGTATTTGGTTTGGATGGATTTAGGGATAGAAGGTGTCTTTTCTTGAACCTGGGATTTTATGGTGGTATTCAAAAGAATGGTTATTAATCACTTTTCTTAAAGACATTAATTAAGTAATTTAAAAAAAATATTGTGTAAATTATAAGAGTAAAAAAAATTATAGATAATATAATTTTTCATCTTCCCATAAAAATATGTATATTTTAAATTCCTTAATCAATATCTTTAAAACAGTTATTAACATTTGTTTTAAAAAAAAAAATTGTTAAACCCGACTAGACGAATTACAGTGTATTCAGAAAAGTAGAAAGAAAAGAAGTAAATAAAAACGTATAAAAGAGAATAAAAAGTAAAATTATTTAATTTACATGAAAAAATTAAGCATTAGTAATCAATTCTCATTGTTTTTTTTAAATGTATAAAAAAATTATCGTTGACTTTCATTTGTAACAAAACATGTTTGGTTCCCACTTTCAAAATATAAGGACCTACTTATAAAAATCCTAAAATAGTCCAAGAATTTGTAGATTAATTCTTTTTTAAAAAAATTAAAAATAACCACACAAATTTAATGATAGATAAATTTAAATTGTATTTATATATGGAAGATCTCACCCCATCAAAGGAAAATAATGACCTGATTTAATGTCATATTGCATTAGTGTTTTTAGAAGAGTCATATTGCATTAGTTAAATAGAACATCAATAAAAATAATAGTTAAATAATTAAATATAAATATAAAAATAATGGCACATCGACACTAGTCCCAACAAATGGTGTTTTTTCATTATTATTTATTAATTAGTTAAATTGATCTTGTTTAATTGAATTGAATTTTATTTTTCATTAAGTATTCTCTTTATTCCAAAATTATAGATTTTTAAGATTGGTATACACCAATTAATGAGCATTTGATAAGTATTTAATATTAATGTATTTAATCTAAAATACGCTTATGTAATATAAGAAAGAAATGTGGTTTATTTTGTTTGCTCAAGTGTTTTTTTAATAGGCTGCAAGTATAATGTTTCCCGCAAAGATCAAATATAGTTATTTTAAACAGGGGTATATATGTGAATTAAAATTAACGAGACTTTTTTTTTTTTTTTTACTTCAAAATTAACGATATTTGAAAATTATAAAACATAAATAATTTTAGAATAAGAAGAAAAGGATAAAACATTTATAGTTTTGAAACGGAAGAAGTATATATTTGTAAGTATATTTAAGAAACAATAATATTATTAATCATGAAAAATTTTATGTGAATAAATAATTATTGGTCTTTATTTTAATTTCTTTTAACATAATATTGCCAATTGTTGTTTTAGTGTTGTGACTCGTTAATTTCTATAATCATCGAACCCACGGTTTGATTTTGGCAAAAGCACAAAAAATTCATCACAATAGAAGTATTCTTAGATACCATTTTTTTTCTTAACCAATGATTTTACAAAAGAGTTCAAATTAAAAATAAAGCAAAAATTTGCCAACTCATTTGATTAATAATGAATTCTACTGGAGAATATTTTATTTTAAGATCATTTTCTATTTATTTTATAATTTAAAATCCACTAAATCACATCTCTTAATGCTACATCATTAATGTTGGATCTTCTTTCAGCTTCTACGTTAAGCGTACATACAAAAGCAACACTTGGTTTTGTGTGTTAAGTCTAAGGTGTGCGCTTAGTCCAAATGAATGGGAACAATTAGCTCAGTGTGCATCAAACTTTAAATTCCCCCAACAACCTCCAAATGGTTGCCATGTGGCCTTCCCAACTAACTCTAACTCGCTAAATAAGCTGCTTCATCGACCCAAATTCTTCCTTCCTTGTTGATGCACCAAAACTCTACAAAATACAACTAAAACTAATGAATTTACTAAAATTAACTTCATTAAGCTAAAAATTTAAATGAACACTAAATTCTTATTTATTGGGATTAAACTAAGCAATAAATAAGAAGAATTAAGATTTTTGTTGTGAAAATTAAGTGCAAAAACTAAGCATGCACAACAATTATCAGCTCCTCGATACACTTTGTTACCATAAATGTCACCTCTTCCTTCAACTTTTTTCAATAGAGATGTTAAGCATTTCATACAAAGAATGAAAAGGTAAGGTGCACAATAGATCACCTTGTCTCAATCCTCTCCCTGGAGTAATAGGAACAACTCCTTCACCATTAACAATGACATTATAATCAATAGTCTCGATAAAGATTCTTATCGTATCACTCCATTTGTTATGAAAATCATTTTTGATAAAAGAACAACCAAGTATCCCAATTTAACTTTATCAAAAGTTTTACTAATATCAATCTTTAAAGCAAATTTCTTAAACTTTCCTTTAACTTTACATTTCATATGGTGAATTGTTTCAATGGCAACAAACACATTATCCATAATAGATCTTCCTTCGACAAAAGCATATTTTTCTTGAGAAATACATTTAGGAAGAAACAATTTAAGCCTATTGCAAGGACTTCTAAAATAACTTTACACAAAACATTGCAAAACAAAATAGGCCTCAATCCCTAATTTTTAGGGGACCATCCTTCTTAGAAACAAGGACAACATCAGTTCTATTTATTTGAGGTGGGGAAGTACCTTGATTAAGCCATGAAATCCCTACTTGAAAAATCTCATCTCCTAAAAGATCCTAGGACCCCTTATGAAAAATAGGATAAGATTGTTGTTAGACTTAAAGTTATCGGGGTTATTTTTAAGTTAATATCCTCTCAATTCATTAAGAGTAATTTTATCGTTGAGGTAAAAGAGATTTGAAACAGAGGTTATGAAAGTTATTTTCTTCTTTCTTCTTTTTGTTTTTTATCCATAGAAATTGAGCACGTGTATCCATGGATTTATAATAACTCTCTTGTTCATGATCTATGATAACTTTGACTCTCACACCAAAAAATTTTGGAAGAATGAAGTAAAGGACAAACTGATCAAATGTGTTTCTACACCACCATAGAGACCAAGAAAAAAAAAAGTCATAGGTAAGAGAAACACCAAATGGAATTTTTTGAACTGCGTTATGAATTCAGATAAGTCTTCTAAATCCTCTTATAGAAGTTACAAAGTATAATATAAGTGAAAATAAGATCCCTATAGAAGTTTAAAAAAAATCAATGTACTTGCTAAGTTGAACTTAAAATAATATTAAATGAATTGAACTTAATTGATTATTTTTTCAACTAACAATTAAGTTAATTCTTTTCAAACTCAATCCATTACAGACAAAGCTAAGTGAATTGAATTAACTGTCTTTAATATCTCTTTATATCTATAAAAGTCAGTATAGTAAATTGGGTTGTGTTTCATAATACAATGATGAGTGTTAGTATTGGTCCCAATGCAATTGCTCTTGGCCCCTACCATCCAAGAGCAATTACCAAACCATCCTTCCCCACTCCACCCCACCCCACCCTACACTTATGTTCATAGGTATTTTTTTTCTGGTTTTTGTGGTCAAATGGAATCACACTTTTGTAGTATTGTCATGTTTTAAACCCCCCTTACACAATAAAATTATGATTTTGTTGTGTATTTTTTTTTCTCCCCAAAAACCATTACGACATCATGTTTTCGTTGTATAACAAGGGGTGCGAATTCTGTTGTGCAAAAAGTTTGCGCCTCCTTATATCCGACGAAAACACAATGCCATAATGCTTTTCATAGAGGGATAATTTTGAAATTTTGAGAAATTATAAAGACTAATAACAAAAGCTATTGGAACCAATAGCAATTCCCTACAATGATTGTGTTACTATATAATAGAAAAATAATGGGCTATCCTCGGTGCTGTTTCAATTTTGGGCCTGATTTGACCCAAAACGAAGTGAGAATGCTTCGGTATGAAGTAAGCTTGGCTACATAGCTTTTTTACTTTCTTAGAAGGATAGAAAAAAAATTAGACTTAGAAGGATTGAAAATATAATTTAGCCATCAATCTAACGAAACTAAAGTTGAGAATTCTTCACCGACAGAAGAAAGGTCTTTCTCCAAATGAACAAAAGTATGCCAAAGAGATGTATATTGGATAGGGCATAACTCAAAGATATCTTTTAAATATTTTCTTATCCTTTCAGATCTGTTAATTCTCTGGGTACGTAAAATGAACAATGATTGCGAAGAAAAACTTTATAACGACATCACGTGGAAAATGAATGCGTATTTTTTAATGAAACTCAATAAATAGTAAAGTTCTATATTATATATATATTAAAGAATATAAAAATAATAGGTAGCATTTTATTATATTTATCATTGTTCAGAGTATGTGAGTAAGAAAAATTATTATTAAAAATTTATCCATAATATTATAGTTTATACAAAGTTTTTAAAGATTATAACAATATCACGGCTCTTTTAACACACACACACACACACACACATATATATATATATATATATATATATATATATATATATATATATATTACGGCTTACACACATACCTGCGTATGAGTATGGAAAATCATATATTACGAGCTTTGTTTCTTTTAGGAGATTAAAATTTATTTATTGAATTGAAAGTTTTGTTAATCAAGCTAATTGAATTTAAATTTTTTTTTAGAATTTATAAACTACTCAATTTTCCAACGAATCACTTTATTTTCATATATAATAGAGTAATATGAGAATTATATATAAAATAATAAACTTATTACATATATAATGTACTATATATAATACCTACAATCGTTATTAGTTAGCTTCACTCCTCCATAAATTAAATTACGAACTTCTTTAGAATTTGTTTCAGATTTTATCCACCACAAATGGGAATTGGCTAAAAGAAAAAAAAAATCCTTTAGTTGAATGTGTATGACTGTATGTTCAACAAAATTCATGTTATAATTCATCATTATCCTCCTTTCCATATCAAGCCGTGTAGCTGGCTGATAAAACCATCAATAAAGAAACCAACTCTAACAGGTATATCATTCAAGGATTACGTAAGAACTCTTGGAAGTAAGTTAAAAGCCGTAGTTACATAAAAGAGAAACAACACTCAAAATGATTAAGATATTAAGACTTGAAGCATGCTTTATTACTTGCATTGTTCATTTAATTTGCACTGATCCAAGCATCCTCAAAAGTTCTTCTAACTTCTATATCTTTGTCAACTTCACCCACAAACAAAAGTGCATTTACATCAGGAGTAATTAAAAACTTATTATAATTGTAAGTGATACAAGTTTTTCTAAAATCGGACAAACTAACTAGTCAAGCTGCGTACTGATTAAGAACTCTAATGCGTTTAAAAAGTATCTTAAACATGGCACAATCATGATGATATCAATTAATACACAAACAGACCATGTGTCTAATTTATCACCCTTTCAAGAAGATAAAACAGCATTGAATATCAGCAGAGAAAAATATAATTTTTCATGCCTTGAAACAGACTAAAACTTCGTTTTATTTGAAGCCGAGCCTTATCATCTACTTCGCCTTATTATTGGCGTAGAATCACGTGTCACCAAACAACTTTGTTATTCTGACTCAATTCACGGTACAAGCACAGTATAATTAGTTTGTTACTTCTTGTCTTCTAGAAGTGATTGATCTATCTCTTGCACATGGAGTCTGTGAAAAAAAATACTGCTTTTCAGGTTTTGATATCGAAGAAGTATCGAAATTATGAAATTATATCAAGAAGTGTACGTGCGTTTTTGTTAAAGAACAAGGCTTTGGTGTGGTGATCATCTCTAATATCTAAAAACTCAAAACATAAAAACAACACGTATGGGAGTAGCCCTAATAATTAATCGAAATACGTTTAATAAAAAAAATTGCTAGTTTCCATAAACAATTTCGTGTGTGAAAATTGTTATACACACATGTGATAATAATTCTAATATGTATGACGTGTTAGAATATCTCTTGTGTTCTTACTATAATTGATTTCTTTTTCTTTAGATAAAAAAGCAGGTAAATAAGAAAACCCAATTAAGATGAAATATGTCGAGATTACATACTTTACGATTTTGTATAGATACTTCATACTAGCATATCTATAAACGTTCCTTGCTTAACATGCGATAGGTAATTGTACTTCTATCTTTTTCGTGTAGTCAATTTCCATTTATCTTAAAAAAACAAGAAAAGAAACAAAACCAACGAATGGAAGCCATTCTCGCAAGCTCACCCACACGATGTATATCTTTGAAATATATATATCCTAACCTCTCTTTTTTTTCATTGCTGCAAATTTCCGTCTCCTTCCACACAATCTAACAAAAGAAACGACAAAACCATAGAAGAAATAAGATTTTGTGTGTTTGATTAAACCGTTACGTGTGTTGGACATCCTGGCACGTAATTATGGAATGAGATTTCAAGTAAAAAATTAATAAAACCTCTTTTAACTATTTAATTTTGGTGGGGGCAAAAGCTTGAATCAGATCATGCTTTTTCTTTGTCGTTTTGTGGTACTAAATGGTGCTCAAATGGCCAACTTAGCAACGCAAGAGTGAGCTAATCTTGTAAGTGATGTTGGCTTATTAAAGTATAATTATATCCCTCATTGTGTCTACTAATCATATTAAATATAATTATTAATCTCAACAATCAACAGGGGTAGGAGGTTGCAGTGGTACTCCTATTTTCCATGCTCAAAATCTATGTTTTATTTACTATAGCTAGATGGCAATGGAGAAATTATTGAATTGTTTTCGTTTGCATGCAATGGAAATTATCAGACAGGACAAAAAAACATATATTTCAATCGACAGCTGCTGCAACAAAAATGCAGTATCCCTAGAGCTCTAGGTAGCTAGCAGATAGAGATAATTTTTTGAGATTCAATGAGATTGAGATTGTCAATTTGCAAGGAGGAGTTGTTATATATTGTTGATTTAGTTTTTTTTCTCTCTTTGGTGTGTTATCTTCTTCCAACAAATAAGAACACGATTACCAATGAAAACAAGCAGAGTTTGTCCTTCTCTATGGATAATAAAAATTATTAATGAGATAAACATATAAAAAGAAAAAAAGGCATTGATGTGTGGAAGCAAAATTGAGGCTAAAACACAACATGAAGAAGAAAACAAAAGAACTATAAAAAGAACTAGAGAACAAGAATGGTACAGATAGGTGAGTAGGGGAGGTATCTCTGACAGAAATCCTAAGAGGTGTCGTGTTTCAAGAGAGCATAGTTGCGTTGCATACACAAAAGTTTGGTTTTTCTTTTTTCTTTTTTCTTTTTTTTAGTTTTATTTTATCAAATCATAACCATATAATGCAGAGAGTTGGATTAGAAGTAATGCCAGAGCAAACAACAGATGGTTTCCACGTGATGCTGGCCTTTTGGAAGAGAGTACGGGAATGGGACTGTCATTGTCCTTACTTGTGGCGGCTGTGCTTTTTCATAACCAAAAACCAAACACACACTAGTGAGAGGAAAAAATGAATTTTCTGTTTTTTTTTTTTTTTTTTAGTGCAAAGGACTCACTTGTAAATTCACTTCTCTCTCTAAAGTAATTTCAGAATAAATTTGCTTCAAGATAATTTTCTTTTTTTAGTATGATATGTCATTTTCTTGAATGTTTGGTGTTTGGAATGAGAGCATCAAAATATAATAGGATATATATCTTTGAAAGAATATATTGACATTCTTGGATGTCTCACTCTCATATGTATAGTTCGAACGACTCAAAATTTCAACTGTCATCTACCGGTATGAAGATGCCAATTAATCAAATGCTTCAATAAAATTTGGAAGTTTAAAATAAAATTAATTATAAATGTTCTCATATTAAATATCATAAAATATAAAAGTCACATTTTAAATATAAGATTAAATTATTCAGTTAGTTCACAAACTATTAAGGAATTTTAAGTACCTTTCCAAACTAATTATTTTTTTAATTAGATCTTGATCGTGTATTTTTTTAATTGAGTTTCAAAAAAAAAAATTAAAAAACATCAGACATTTTTTTATTACAGTTTCAAGTTGTCATAAACTAATCCCATTAACATAATCTTTTTTACTTTTAATTTAGAGACCCAATTAAGCTTCTTCTTTTTTAGTTTAGGGATCTACTTCATAATTTTAAAATAGTTTAGAGACAAATCAAGTAATTTAACTTAAATATAATAATATAGTTAGTATTATTATAATAATAATTAATAATTTAAAATTTAATTTTGTCCTGTATTTGTAATTTCTCCCAATATTACACATAATAAATAAGTCATCTTGTAAATAGAAGAAGATTATCATAGTATATAATTTTTAATAAAAAATTATTAT
>PYAF01002323.1:824611-838670 GCA_007407185.1 Glycine tomentella
AAAATAGTTTAGAGACAAATCAAGTAATTTAACTTAAATATAATAATATAGTTAGTATTATTATAATAATAATTAATAATTTAAAATTTAATTTTGTCCTGTATTTGTAATTTCTCCCAATATTACACATAATAAATAAGTCATCTTGTAAATAGAAGAAGATTATCATAGTATATAATTTTTAATAAAAAATTATTATATTTTATAATTATATATTAATGCAAAATTCATTTCCTAGACTTATGATCAACTTTATCAAAGTTGTTTTATACCAATTTGTGTAACCAGAAATCAATGATAAAATATAGATAAATCATTGTTTTTTGTCTCTAAAAGTGTAAACCAATGTTACGTTAGTTTCAAAAATAAGAAAATTCAAAATAAATTTCTATGTTGTGTTTTACTTCCTCAATTTAATTATTTATTATCACTTTATTCCCTAAAAATATTTTAATATTATCACTTGTATTACGTAACTATTTGAATTTTAGACTAAAATAGATAATGAATTATACTTTCAAAAACATTTTTCTAAAATTTTATTACTTTTTGGAGATTTAAAGTAACAACACCTCACATGTTCGAGGATCAATTTAGGAATATTTGAGTTGGTTGTTGAATTGAAAATATTATAAAACTAATAATAATACGATCTAGTGTGACTTGACCAGTTTTTCAGTAGAAGTATAACCAATGACCCAACGGGATTTGGTTATACACAAACTGCAAATTGCACCCTAAGACCGTGTTTGGTTGTGAGAAAAGCAAAGAAAGCCAAAAGATACGATAACAAATTTTGCAAACACTACAACTTGAATTAGACAAAGCCACAGTAATCATATTGGAACTCGAGAGATCCCTTTATTCATATTATCTTTGTTTTGTTTTTACATTCTCAATTCATTCATTTTATTTTTAAAGGGTAATGATTAAAATAATGTGAGAAGAATGTTGCAGCATCTCAAGACAGGTGCTGGGAGGATTATAGTGAATATTCCCTTGCATTTCTAAATTACACAACCCTCCAAATTTCCAGGTATGAAAAATCAGGATAATAAAACCAAAAACAAGAGCTTGCAATTGCAGAAAATGAATATATATATATATATATATATATATATATATATATATATATATATATATATATATACTGAATAAATTGCAAAAGAGATCTATGCCAATCCTCAATGGATTTTAGCTCACTATTCCTCCGAATCATTCAAATTGTGGGCCACATGTTTTGTTGGATGTATCTGCTGGTTTTTAACCTTACTCTCATATAGTTCCAACTTCTAAGACCTTCAAGATAAACAAAGATTATTGGTTGTGTGCCTTATGCCGTAGCAGTAGCATATATAGCATCGTTTTTATTAATTTAAGTACCAATTTGGATCCATTAGGTGTTAACCTTCGTTTTCTTCGAATCAGTCATATTGGTCCTTACAAAAGAAAAAACAATGAATAGTTCTGGAAATTAATTCAAAAGGAGGTCTTCCAAAATGCGGAATCTCAGTTATTGAGCAATTGAACAAGTATTTATGGAAACTGTTTCTTAATTTTTTACAGAGAAGATGATTTACTAGTTCAATTTCAATCCATCTTGCAAAATGAACGCAGAATCTTGAATTTAGCTTGTGATTTTCACTTCTCTTTGATTTGTAAGAAATCCCACTGTTTATTTTGTCAACCTTATTAACTAAATTCTATTTAATAAAGATCTCAGCCTTAAATACTACATTTCGTGCCATTCGTACCAAATAGCATCACTCACTAATAAATATTTGATGGAAGGAATGAAGAGAAAGTGAGTGCAATATCTACATTGGGAGTATCAGGGATTAGACAGAGTATCAAGTCCTTCTCCGAATCTTAGAGAAGTTAAGGGCCATTAATTTACTTACTTGGATTTACCATATCATATGTCGTTATGCACGCTAAGCAAAAAATTAAAAAATATTGGAAGTGTAATAATAACTTTTCTATATCACCAAAACAAAATTACAAAATTAGCTGGTGAATTTTTCTCATTGACGCCTTATAAATATTATATCCCTTGTTTTGCTCAATACTATTCCAATCACTGCAACACTCAAATCATGAAGAAAACATGAATTTTCTTTCAATTTTTCCTACTCAGTGCCTTTTTGCTGCTGCCCTTTTCTCAGCCATCAATTACACTTGTTCCACTTGACACTTGCCACTATTCATTCATAGGAGATTATCAAAGGCTAATAAATAATATTTGCTTGAAATTTCATTTCAGCTCGTTTTCCGTTGAAGAAGCCAGTTGGTGAATGCCTCAAGGGTTTTTATGTCAGCTCTATAATGTTTCTGAGTAAACTCAAGCAGCATAGGCCATGTAAAATCTGGGTAGACCCTTTGGGTCAAATCATCCACCAACTCACTTGGTGGACTAACCACCTTATCACCTTTTGGACACAAAAAGAAAGCAAGAGATTTTCTTGTGGTCTTGCTGTTCACCACTGCCCTATGCAAGCAACTCTTGTACCTCCCATTTGAAAGTGCCTACACAAAATCAAAACATAAGGTTGAATAAGAATAACAACATCATACAGGAAAAACCATTGCTTGCCAAATTAAGATAGGTGCATTCAAAGAGAAGACCAAACATACCATGAAGGTGTCACCTATGTTGACAACAAAAGCATTGAAATTTGGGCTAATGGCATGCCACTCATTGTCAACAAAAACTTGGAGGCCTCCCACTTGGTCTTGGTGAAGAATGGTCAAAGATGTTGGGTCACAGTGAGGTCCAGTGCCCAAAGCGAGATCAGGTTTTTGACAAGGAGGGTAGTAATTGAGCCTCATTATTGAGTTATTCTCTTCAAAGAACTCTCTAAAACATGCTTTGCCAACTCCAAGACTGATTCCCAAAAGTTCCATTATCCCCAAAGAAAGATTACTCATGGCATCACAATAGTCCTGGTAAACCCTCCTGTTTTCCAATGGAAACACACAATTTAGCATAGAGTCAAAGCAAATGATATCAAACAAGGAGAAATAGAAGAAAAAAAATAATGTTGACATGTTTTGGTTACCAACTTACCCAAATTGCTCAAACTCCTTCCCCAATGTGTTGCACAAGTAGTCTCTGACAATAGTGGATGAGTTTTCCTCAGCTGAGTACTGAAAAGAAAGTGTCTCTTTCCATGGAAGCTTTGAAGAGAACCTGCCAGTGAAGCTACTAGCATAACCACAGTGTTCCCCTGTTTTCCTCTGCGCCCTCTGTTTCTGAGACAGGGGAACCTCAAAGAAGTCATCCATGTAGCTATGAGCATGAGAGATTAACTTGGCATCAATCCCATGATTCACCACAAGAAAGAAACCATGCTTTTGGCATGCCTCATCAACCATCCTTGCAGCCTCCATTGTTGCAACAGGGTCACCAGAGAGGAACCCCCCCAAGTCAATGAGAGGGACAACAAGTTCAGGCACATTCACGCATGGCTTCTCCTCATCTGGCCAAATGAACTGCTTTGGTAGGTTGAGTTGGTGCCTGAGAAGTGAGGCATCAAAAACCAATGGTGCTTCATCTTCTTTGTGGTCTTGGTGGTGTTTTTGTGGTTGAGACATTGATTGTATATTTGTTATGCATTCTATGGCCATTGTATTAACAATGCAAAATTAGTTTATAATAATAAAAGGTATGTTTTGAGAGAAGCAGAGGAAAACAGAGAAACAGAGTTCGAGAGAGAGGGAGATAAATAAGTTCGAATGAGAGGATGAAAGAAAAGCAAGGCCGCTTATTGGTGAAATCAGAATAACTGGAGCATTATATAGGCACAGGGTCTCCCTCTCTCTCTCTCTCTCTCTGCCTTTCACACAACTCATGGCATGCAAATTAAATTACCAACATGGGTGGCTGTGGAAATGGAACCCCACGGCTATGTGGAAGACAAAAGTTCAAAATCTGAAGAAAAAAAAATAAAAAGATAATCTTTAAAAGAGTTTTCTAATCACCACACTGTTAGAGTTAAGAATTAATATCTCAAAAACAATGTTTGTGACATGACTTAGTTCAAAACAAAGAAAAAAGTAGAACATATGTTCATACTTTTACACATTTTTATAACATGATTTTACAAGTTTGAGAGAGTGGGAGAGAGAAGTTCGAACAAGATTGCGTTTGATACTCAGAAAAACAACGCATGATAAACGCTTATAAAGTTACAAGATATTTTTTTGGTGAAAATGGATATAGTTCTAATATTTTGTACTAGAGACAAAAAAAATTATCTCAAGATATATTGATTAACAAAATTTAAAATTTTTATATACTCCATCTCCATGTAAGTTGTATTGTTTCATTTTTTTTTTCCGAATCAAACCTTAGACAATTATAATTAACCTATCCAATACAATATTTTTTTTAGCAAATCAACCAAATAGTTTAGTTTTATCTTTATGTAATATATACCTATGAGTAGAAAACATGTCATGTGAGAACTCTTAGTTATTATAAAAATATAAAATAAAATAAAATCAGGTCATGTTTAAATGATTAAGATTATAAAATAAATACATACAATTTAAGTAGTCATGCTACTACTAACTAACTGTTTAAGAAGAACAAATAATAAAAATTTGATCATTTATGTATAACCTAAATTTATAATCTTGCATTCTTAAAATAAGAACGATTCTCATTGTATGTCTTTGTATGGTTATTGAAAAAAAAAACAATTAAAAATTTAAAAAATGAAATTGAGAAACGATTTTTTTTTATAACGGATTGGATTTTAGTTCTTAATATTGTAAACTAATGCAATCCATAATGAACTAAACTTTGTCGTATATTCAACATTATTTAAAATTGGTTACATGTTTATGTATTTAAAAATATAAATGAACTACTAGAACTTTGTTATCATCTAACAAATATAAATGAAGTGGAAATCGAAGAAAAAAAAGTGTGTTTGGTAGAGTAAATATGGGGAAGGGGAGAAATAAAAAGGTATACATCCCATGCCTTTTTATTTCTCAACAAATCAGTGCGGACTCATAAAAAAAAAAATCAGTGCAAACATTGTAATAATCGTGTTTTCTATTAGTAACAATTGATTATCGATGGAGGAATAATTGATTGTCAACATTTTTCACACGTGAAATAAGTTGTTTTCCAAAATAATCGATAATGAAGAATTTAACATAAAAATTGATTTTAAAATATTCTTTTATTTTTTATTTCTCTCTTATTTCTCTTAAACTATACATTCTTATTTTTATGATATTCTTCACATGTTTTCATTTACTCTATTTTTCTTTTATTTATTTCTATTCACCTTATTTTTCATTTTTTTTTCAATTGGACAATTTATCACCCAATCATCATAATTTGTTGAATTTTATCATTCAAGTATTCAAATTCTAGGTATTTTATCATCCAAGTTTTTTTTTGTTGCTTTTTTTACCATTTAAGTTTTCAATTTGCACGAATTGCCATTATGTTCGTAACAAAGTGATAGCATTTTATTTTATTTTTTTATAGTTTTGTATAGTGACACATCATTGAGTGATAAGATTTACCGAAATATGATAAAATTTATGAATATAATTGGTAAACTGTAAAATGATGAAAGTTGGGTGATTAAATATACAATTTTCTTTCTTTCCTACCAAACATACTATCACATATATTAACATTTTAAAGCAAAAAATAGTTACTTTGTATTTTTTTTAATTCGAATTTCCTAATTATTTAAGTAATGGTCCAAATTCTTATGGTATTTGTCATTTATCATGGAGCCAGAAAAGCGTTTCCCAATTGCGTTTTTGGAATTTTGGCTTTTCTTGCTGAGTATTACTAATGTCACCCTCCACAGAACGAAGGACGAGTCTTAATGCTTATGAAAAATTTCAAAGTTCCATTCATCCATGTACAGCACAGAATAAAATCTATATTACCCTACATGCTACATTATCATTCGGATTAATGTTAAAATCATACTCCTTCGGTCTCTTAAGTAAACAAAAGTTGATTTCACATTTATTAAAGAATTAGTTTATTTTATGAAATTATGTTAATTTTAAAATAAAAATATATATTTTTAAATTATTTTTTATTGAAACTTGATATTAAACATAAAAAATTATCTGTATTAAAGATACGATATTTTGAAGATAATTTCTGTAAATAAGATAAAATTAGTCAATTTTTACTTATATTTAAAAACAAAAAATAAGATTTTTTTTTCCTTATAAAAGAAACTGGACGGAATACTTCATTTTACTTGCTTGACTTATCTTAGAAGGGAAGAGTTCTACATAAATACACTTTAGGTATTCTTCATGTTACATTTAAACAATATAAAAGAAAATTGACTCTTTTCACTTGGCATTAAATAAGTAAAGAGTATTTTACCTAAACAAAAAAATCATATAATAACATATTATCTCATTTACGAACATAGTTTAAGAAGTGCCTACTCATCTCCACGACTACACCATCATAAGTTTGTGAAAGTCCCTTCAACCACTTTACGGGAAACAACAGTAAGAAGTTGATGCAAATTATGAAAGGCAAAAGCACAAGTAACTACAAAAGTCTTGTCCACCATGCTATGTTTCTAGTTTCCGGTCGATTACCATTTTCATGCCCATTTTTTCTCCATCAACTTAGCATGTCAACAAAATATCTTGGAAATTGAATGAATTCAGGATCACGAAACTAATTCTTGAAAAAGAGGGTAAAAAGTTAAAGTGGGGGAAGAAAATTAATATAAAAAAATGGGTACATTAAAAACATAGAAGTACTTGCAATTAATTGACATTGGACCTGCTATATATGCATGTTGTGACAAAAGTTCTATCCAGGGGCAGCTTTTGGGGGGAACCAATTGCAATATGGCTACGTACAGAAAAACAAGGAGGAAAATCGTATCCAATATTAGAGTAGAGGCAGTTAAACTAGCTCTTCTATGGGTATCAGCCAAAGATTACAAAGGAACAAAATGATGAATATAGACCGAGTTAGAGGATTTCATGTCAAAAAAACACCAGACTACAATGTACAGAATATGAGTCAGTGTGGTGGGTAGGTTTTCCCTTCAAGATTGGCTCAGTTTCAATTCCAATCAGAGAATTCAAAGTTTTCTATGAAATGATTACGGGTCTGAACCTAGCCTAGATTCACGTAATGGAGAAATATGTCTCCTTTCAAAATAATTAATGGGTAGTAGAGAGTGGTGATTAATTTTGACAAGAATATAGTACTAAACAAATTATAAGGTGGGAAGTTTTGAAAATTTAGAGGGGTGAAGAAAGAAAGGGAAGGTCGACAAAGGCATAGTATTTCAAAATTTTGGAAGAATCACGCCTTTCCCTAAGATATAAAAATATATATGAAAAGTCTCTAGATTTTAAAAGCATTAATAAAATATTCATATTTATGTCGTTCTATAAGTTGAATAAGACCCAAGCTTATGTATATAGTTTTTTTTTTTAAATGTTAGAAAACTTATGTATATTTTTGCTTAGAAAACTTATGTATAGTCAAATGTGAGTATTTATAATAATTACTTATTTACAACTAACTTGAACTTATTTTATGTCACAAATACTTGTAATTATCAAAAGAACTTTTGAAGAAAAAAACTATGATATACGGTATATATCTGTATTCACATTAGAGCATGTTGAACGTGAATTCACGGCAAGATAATTAAAGATCTCATTCAACGTGTGTTTTGGAAAGTGGGATTAGCCCAAAACAAACACACATAAGTCAATAAGTTGTTTTCAAGCTATTTTTATAAACTTTTCACAATAGTTTACGAGGACAATTTCCAATCTATATGAAAATAGACTTTAATTAGAATTAGAATGTACTGATATTGTAAAAGTGTTTTATATTATTATTTAAACATATATAGTAAAATTATTGACCTTTGTAATAATACTTAAATAATAGTTAGGATAATTTTTAATTGGTTGGTTCACAGTGTAAAAATTTACATACAAATAATGTATATATGGACATTAAACCCGGCCATAAAAATAATATATTTAAGTGCTTAATTTTTCTATAAAAGATCATTAAATCAATTTATGAGCATAAATTCAAATTTTATAACGTCCAAGACATTAGATTTTAATTGAATTCGTATATTTAATTTAAAATACAGTAATATTTTTCCTCAGAGAGCAGGAGAGAATCTGGTTTCAAATATAAAAACTAAAAAGAACTAACTTACAAGATTTTGTCAGTGCAAGCTACGGTTCCATCTGAGAAAATCTGGGATAGCATGCGTTAAATGAGAACAGTGTCGTTTGAGCTTTTGAAAAATGGTGCTACGCTGCATGACAAACTTCAATGTTAATTTGTATAATTAAGTAAAGACATCATATGAGACTATGCTAAGACAACGGGGATTTTGAAGGAATTCATTTAGTACGATAATGTCATAAAGATTGTTTGAAATTTAAAGTGCAGCCAACCTTTAATAATGATGTACGCGTACGTTCGGACATATATTTTACCATGACATGTAATAGGGTTAAATAGGTTTACAGTGTTTTAAAATAGAAAAATGTTAATCAATAGATATGAAGTTATTTCAACTTTAAGAGTGATCTTGAGTTTAAGTTTTTGTGTTAAATATTTTTTTTTTAAAAAATTATCAATCATAGTAGCTAGTCTTTATAAAAAAATATACCCACTTTTCCTAAGACTTTTTATGAGATTATCATATTTCAAAATTATTCAAAGTAAAACACACTTAATTATGAAATTTTAAGTGATAAATTATTAAAAATTAAATATATCTTATTAATATAAATAATATTAATCAATTCTTTTAAAGCATCTTAAAAATTGCACTCTCTCTCTCTCTTATTCCAAATAAGAGTGAATAATCAATTTACTCACCCAAATTGTAATGTCGAGTTAAACTATTGATCTCTAAAATTAATAAAATAAAATAAAATCTCTAAAATTAAACCCTATCAATCAAATTAGTTTCTAAAATTGAAATGGATGGTTAAATTGGTTCCTGGAATATATACAATGCCAAAATAATACAATTAAAAATTATCAACCAATTTAATTTCTAAAAATGTAATTAATGACCGGTCAAATTCGACTCTAAAATTAAAAAGGGATTAATTTTAATTACTTTCTACCTTCTCTTTAAAAAAGATTCACATTTTGTCCCAAGGTTTTTCATACATATTTTGATCCTATATTTATATAATTTCGTGAATTGACTTTGATGTGACTGTGGTAACCACTAGCATGGTGCTTTGTGGATGTAGACACGTGACCTTGACATTTCGAACCTATAACAACCAGAGTTATGATAGGACGTAAAAAATATAATTATATAGAAGAATCGCTACATAATTTATTAAGAAAAAAACATGAACAAACCTGAATTTATTGCAAGAAAATTGCATATTAGCGAGGGAATGTTACCTCACAAATCCCTCGCTAATTGTGTTTGAGGAGAATTAGCGGAGAACCATTCTATTGTTAAAATTTAAGTTGCTTAATTAGCTATTAATAAAAAAACGTCAAAAATATTTTCTCGCAATTCCTTCGCTATTATCTTTCATGATATGCCTAGTTAATCTCTCATTAATTCCTCATAATGGTCCCTCGCTAATTGCTAATCCTTCACAAAAAAATCATTAATTTCTCTTCAGTCTCTTGCTGAAGCCCTTTGTTATTTCCTCGCCAATCCCTCATAATGATCCTTCACTATACCCTCTTGGCCTTTTCAATCCCTTGCTAACAAATTTCTTTCCCTTGCCTATTCCTGGCAATGATCCTTCGCAAATCCCTCACAAAAATCCTTTGCTAGTCCTTCGTCAATCCCTCGAAATAAATTGGCCTCAATTCTTATTGGTATATAAAATATGCACTACCTTATTTTTGTTGTAATTTTTAATTCTGTTTCATTCTTATTTTTCTATTTTACATAAAATAAAACTATTCTATGTTAAAAACTTTAATGATTCATTTACACGCCTTCCATTAAGTACCAATACCAATTTTGGGCAAAAACATACGCTAATTTCAGTGGATTGCACCAATGGAACAAAAACAATTGGGTGGTTTAAGCATAAATAATCATGTCAGATCAAGACATCTAGGCTTCTAGTCCTTTGGCCCAAAATATTGGTTTCTAGAGGGCACACTCAATAAATAAGTGTTACTTCTTTGATCACTTCAGGTCACACTTAGGACAACTTACTACTTAGTGGATGTGTTCTCTAATGTGAACGTTTTGGAGCATCATATGTCTTTTAGACTTAAATGTTTGAGGGATTTTGGATCGTCTAATTGAGAATGAATGAACATTTTTTTATCCTTAGACACAATATAGTGGTTTTTAAATAGTATATTCAATAAATAGGCGTAATTCCCATGATCACATCAAGTCATGCATTTTAGAGTTTTTTGCTCGATGAGTGTGTTCTCTTGTGCAAACATTCGCTAGCCGTCTCAAATCCTTGGTCCAATATAGTGGTTTCTAGACGATAGACTTAATAAATAGAAATAACCCAACCTTGAAACTATTAAACCTCACATCAATTGAATAACTCGTTTGATGGTCAACCGTTTCTAATTAGTTTGTTACCTACAAGTAATAAAATCCCTTTAATCCGTCAACTCCCATTTTTTATCATGCTTCCACTTGCACTTGTTCATAGACTTATCTTTTGTATTGATATACCAATGTGGGTGGGTGTTTGTAATTGTTCCTAAAATGCAACAACTCATCTTATTTGCAGTTGCGTTTTAGCGTCTCAATCTTGTGGTCCACGTGTCAACTGATGAAGAACCCTAAATGTTCATATTTTCCCCTGAAACTTAAAACTAGATTCTCACACTGTCTATCCAAGTTCCTAGTAGCCAACATTGGTCCCGAAAATTCTCAAACTTATCCTGAATTCCAAACCTGCCGAAATCTCGCATTCCTCACAACAGGACAAAGGATATTGGGTGGAGAAGAGGGAGGCACAACATTCAGGTCCATTTGTAGAGGCAACTAACATGATGGTGTAGTTGTCACATATCGTGCAGATAGCAAGTAGGGCTAATTAGTGAGCAAAATCCCATGAAATTGACATACTCTTCAAATTTGGATCTTAGCAATTCGCAACATCAATAATTTGTTAAATAATATAATATAATATGATTGACAGATAATCATACTCTTTAAACATGTGATGGGATTTGATCATCAAGTTTATACATATGAAAGACACGCGTTCATCGTGATCAGTTCCTTAACTAGATCTTTGTATTTTGATGGATAAATTATTGACTTTAGATCGAGAAAATATTCCTAATTCACCCAAAAACTGTAGTTCATTGAGAGGGTGTGCCACAATTAAGATAATCACAGTTCCATCCTCTTATTACTATCAGCACTACAAGATTATATATCAAGTTTTGCTCCTTTCATGTCTGTATCATGCATTATTTGTTGGTGGGTCTGGTGGGAGATTGACATTGGGGGGCATAGACACCCCATTTTGATATTGGTTTGCAAAGGGCCAACTTGATAGCAATGATACTCCAAGTATGTTGTGTTATTCAGGGGAAACGACATGACCAAGTTGCTTTCAACCTTGATAATGTTCATTCATTTCCATTAACAAAGGGAAACCTTAACAAATGACAATAATGCATGTAAGTTTTGGGAACTAACACCTTGCACCCATATTCCAATGGAAACCAATCATAGCCTAGGACCTTACCCTAAGCTACATGCCCATAATTTTTGTGTCGTTTTCTTTGCCTTCCCTGCCTCCTTTCACTTTTTCTCTTTTGTTTTTTCAGACTCTGGCTAGGTAGAGTGATGGAATTAGTGCTTTTGCACTAGCTAGCTCCATCATATTCATACAAGTACGAACCACCCACATGAATCTACAACTTGTTTTAGCAGATAGTGACTCTTAGTTTTCCCACTTTAATTTTTTGATTAAATGAAACAGAAGCAAAGTCAAGACCATATAGAGAGATTACCATAGTGTAATTCAATTCCATGCATTTGTTGTATACACAGTAAACCACGAAACTTGGATACATACAGCACTATATATAACTATATACTGTTCGTGTTGTTTTTTAATCAAATTTAATATTTTATCTCATTAATTACCGTAGATTTTAGTTTCTAAAATAAAAATAAAGATTATTAAAAGGAATGTTTGTCCTATATTAAAATCTTATCCGAATTCCTTCAAATAATTGAATCAACCTGCACTATATCTACCTCAAATTATATACGAACTAAAATGCTTATATAACTAGGTCAAATGGAAGCATGTTAACATTTTCATAATGAAGATTGATAAAAAAAAACAAAAAAAAAATGAAAAGTTAAAATATTACGAAATCATAAAACCTAATTAATTATAGAAATTAAAAATAAAAGTTGATATATTACAATAACAAAAAAATATTTATCTCATATTTAGATACATCTAGCTATTATCGATTTCTACTTGTGAAAGTCATGTGTACAAAAACTGAATTACTATCTTGGAACAAAACATTTAGGGGACATTTGGCAGTGGAAAATTTTTTTTTTTTTAGGAATCTTATATTAGAAAATAATGATTCTCATGTTTGGTATGTAATTAATAAAATAAAGATTACCAAAAAAATTATAATTCTTGAGAATAAATTGTGGTCAACTTTTTGTAAAAATATTTATAAGGGTGGAAATTCAAGTTTCCCAAGTAAAGGGAAAACTTTAATTATGCAAAATGACTATATTATTCTTTTTACAATTATAAATTAGCGTTTGTAAGGGTTATTGTTTATCCAAAAACTTTGGTATCCACTATTACTACACTATGTTACTCCTTCTTAGTCACTTAATGTCTTTCATGTACGATATTGAAGTAGTGTTTATGGTATATTTTGATATTTTCTTGTTAAGCATTACATGATATGTATCACTTGCGTGTATTTTTTTTTTTTTTTTGACATACCAACTTTGACGATAATATTCAATCATTGGCTTTCATAATGTCATTCTATGAATATAAAGCCAGAAAAAATAAATAAAAAAATCAAAGTTATTAAGAAAATGATTCAATCATCATGATGCATTTTTTGAATGAAGGGTATATTTGTAAAAAAATCTTATATACCCAAAAAAGTTATAATCTAACCAAATATAAGAATATTTATTTTCCAAGAAAGATATAAAACTAATTAAACATATTTTATACATTCTCAAAAATCATGATTATTAGTAATTAAATTTTTTAGAAATCATGATTTTCATGTATGAAAAAACTTTCTATCTATCAAACAGTTGCTTAAGGTAAACTTACCGAATCACATAATCACTCTTGATAAAAAAAAAATCAATGAGAAAATGGATAAAGCAAATTATTCGCAGCTATATTGATACGGTGCTTGTGTAAAACTGTAAAAGTTTTTGGATGAATCTAATTAAAAACATTAACATTTTTACGTATCTATGTATATTTAAATTGTTTTAAAGTTTAAATCACGAAAAGAAAGGCATGATTGACCCTAATGGGAGAGAGCAAGAGCATGAATTGCATAATCCTGACCTGTCCAATATTTAAAAATGGAGAAAAAAAAATTGTTTGTTCTTATCCTTATTGTGTAGACAATAGTCCCCATGCCACATACCTTATCAAGATGGACAATCCATACACTCATTCAAGCTTAAAATTTCAGATCAGTTTGATCATATCTGTATAATCCCAAAATGTTTTTTAAGTGTTCATAAAAATACATCATGCTAAAACAGTACCTAAGGATTTACAGGAATATATCTATTTTCAAAGGAGAAACACATGTATATGTTATTGAATTATATTATTAATAAACATTTTTTCTTTACCTTTTTCCATCACACATCAATCATCTTATTTTATATTCTCTCTTATCTTCTTATCTATATCTATATCTTTGAGATGTATATTTATTTCTTCTTACAAATAGATATTTATATTTAATTAGTGTAGACTGTAGATAGTGTTTATAAAGAATTATCTATAATAATAAATTAAGGTACTGACTTTTTTAAAAAAATGGAGAAAT